>JAPFBL010000261.1:0-600000 GCA_026182355.1 Hermatobates lingyangjiaoensis
CTAAACATTACTTAAAGACACATTCATAATTTCCATTACTTCAGAAAATCTCCCTACCTGAAGCAGCAGGCAAGTTGATACGCTACTCTATGGGTTTACAGTTTCCCTTTTCTTAATTAATACTTTCAAAACACTACTGCTTTTGTTAAAGTTGGCTCTATTGTATGTTAAATGATTTCCAGACCCCCTCTTCTAGCAATAAATAGTTGAAGAACCAGAATGATAACAATTGTAGATAATAACGAAGGAATATTAAATATACCACTCTGTAAATTCACGATTGAATAATACTAACGTCACTTTATACATCCTTGACATAAATAGAATTGCTATATAGGTCTAGACCAGTACGCTCCAACATATGTGAGTCTCTAATTCTACCAGCAGATAGAGGAGATGGGTCAAATTCTAGGTTCTTTTGTTGTGAAAAAAGAAACCGACATGATTTGTCAAATGAAAACTCATTAAGTTGGATTGCATTGAGAATTAACATAGAGAAAGCTATAAACTCAGACAATAAGAGCTTAATGACTATTTATGGAAGATAGTTATTTATTGCCAGTAGCTTTCTATAAGTTAAAACTTTCCAAAATTGTGATCAGTTTTAATATAAAAAGATTAAATTATTGTACCTAAAAGATAAAAATACTTAACACTTTCTATGTAATTTTTATCGCCAGGTATTGGAATCTAATTAGATAGAGTGCTGATATTTTCAGACATAGGCGATTAGTGTTTAAAGTTGGCTGTAATCCTTGCCTGTTGGGGGCAGCAATTTACTTTCTTCAAATGTTGATTCGGAAAACACAAACCCAGCATTTTAAGTTTAAACTTTATAGCAGATGGTTTTTAGATTATTGAGTAAGGAATGTTTTACTGACCATCTTGAATATTTCAGCAGACTACCTCTATTTCCTAAGATGTCAATACAAATTTTTTAAGCTTACTGTGGATTTACATGTTGATAAGATCTCGTTTTAATCTGTGAGAGTTATAAATATATATTTTAGTGGTATCACAAAAACAAATATATTATCTAATATTCACAGCATTTATATTCTGTGATGTGTAGTTGCTCAATTTTCACACAAAGAAAATAATTTTATAAATTTTATGAGCTCAGAAAATACTTTCGGATCAGAAATTTATTCTTGATACTTATATTCATGCTGTTTCAACGATAGTTGAGTAATTGTCCCAAATTGTTTGTCATTCTGCTTTTTAGATGTTATTTTTTGAATAAACATATCTTATTTTCATGTTTTCATTTTTTTTAATAATGCATTCAAAGTTACCAATGGAGCAGTATTTTTTCTACGAACTGAATGGAATCACATCTTGTTTAAGTTAGATCTTGTGTTTTATTACTGAAATAATTGACTCTATGTACCTTACCTATTGCAATACGAGTAGGACCCTGCGTAACTCTTGTTAAGTGATTTAAAGCACTTTATTACTATAGATAGACTCTAGAGTGTTATTTAGTGTAAATTAATAAACAGGAAATATTATCTAATTTATCTAAGAAAAAGAGTAATAGGTTTTGAACATTTTCTGACAATTGATCTTGGAATTATGTCTCTGGTCCCCAAATAAATGTATAGATACAAAAGATGATAATCAAAGTAGGTTGTGAGAGGAACCCATGAGAACTCGCTCCATAAAATACTTACTTATGAGGACAATAAAATTTAAAAAAGAAACAGGAGACTTGTTGCAGCAATGATCAGTTAGTTATAAAGATCCAACTCTAAAAGAGATTTTAACTCTTTCCAAGTTTACATACTTGTACATATACTAGTGAGCTATATATATTTGAATGTTTTCTGACTTTTATAGTTGTAGAAGTGTTAAAAAAATAGTTGAGGAAGAATTCATAGATGAAGAACACCAAAGGAGTTACAATTATTACTTTGATGTCGAGATTAAAACAGCTAAATTCAGTCAAAACTTTTCAAAATAAAGTTTGGTAATTCAATTTCTGTAAAAATTAGCCTTCTTTGGGAGTTTCCTCTCTTCCTGGTATATCCTCAGGTAAAGAAAAAGCAAATTGTTGATTGGTTTTGGAGGTCACCTTCTTTTCTACCTTCGAAATGTTCAGGAATATGTATATTTAGTTTTGTTTACCCGTGATATTCGTCCCAGTACCAAGCATTCACTACGCTACTCACCATAAGCAAATAAAGAACTTACTACTTCCTCAAAGTAAAGCTAGAAAATTTTAGATAAATAAGTGTCCTCACTTTTTGCTTAGTGGGTCTGGTTTTCTTTCTTTTTTGTTATTAAAACAAGATGCCCAGCCCCCAAATCCCTATAATTACGGAGATACGAGTTTTGGATAGCGGTATCTCCATCTTATTTTCCAACGGTAAATACATGTTGCTATATTTTTTTTAGCTATATATTAAAATGGTGACTCCATAGCTGTTTCAGCTTGGTGTTCATAGTAGATAGGATATATAATATTGTAGTACACAATATATATTGAGTTTCCAGGGAAGAGTAACGTTTGTCGACTCCCGTCCACAAGTCCCGTCCCATCCACATTTTCTATAGCCATTGGGTATAATTTTTATACTCTTTTATTAATATCGTATCATCAAAAATACTATTTTTTATGAATTAAACGATATATTTGTATTTGAAATCTAGAATCATTGTCCCTACTTACTGTCATTCACTCATTTTTCAAAAACTTGATGTTATCATGATTTTTGTGTGATTTTATGAAATTCCTCGAGAGACAAAAAGAGAAAGATACATCAAGTATTTTGAATACTTTGGTGAGCCCAATTTGCAGTGAAAATGATAAAAAAAAATTGAAAATTTTCATTGCTGCAGGGCTTACAATGTTAACAGTACAAAAAGATCCAGTAGACTGATTTTGATATAACACAATTACCATGGGTAACACTAATCAAATCTAGTGATATTAAGAAGCAAACATATAAACAAAATTTCTTGGATTTGAACTATTAAAGGTCCACTAAATAGATCTGAGTAAATATTATTTAAATTTGGTATAGTTTCTGTTATTAATTGAAGTTTAATCATTTGTAATATACAACAATTGTATTGACATTTATGTTGGTTACTCTAGCTCTGTACTTACAAAGTGACTTACTTTGTTATCTGTATTTACAATAATCGAATTCTAAAAATCAAAAGTGGTCGTCCGATTAATACCTGAGATGTAAGGATTGTTTGATTTTGTCAAAGGGACTATTTGTTCTTATTATTATAAGAATACTTATAACATTCAATATATGTTACATTAAATATGTTATTATTGTAATTTTATTATATAAGAATTATGCAATTTTCTTTCAGAAAACATTTTGCTCTCTATTGTACACTATGACATACGGATGCTCAGTCTGGTTTGGAGCGGCGCTCACGAACAAAAACTGCATCCAAATAGTACAGAATAAATGTGCCCGCCTTTTAGCTAGGGTTTCATGGTACGCCAGAAATGTTGATTTCGAAATTTTTTTTATTACTGGTTTTACCGACAATACTGCAGATATGAGAGCAATTTTTTTAATTCTATTCCTGTTTTCTTTCAGACTATTTTTTATTAATTACATATAACACAATAATTAAAATTCTGACTTAAAAGAAACAATTATTATTGTTTCTCAGTTATAGTTACATTCTTTCTGTGTCTCTACTATTATGAAATGTATATGTGAGACTTTTACATGTTAGTTCATGTTGCTCCTGGAAAGGTAGGTAAAATTGGTTTAGGTCAATAAACTAATCTCACAATGAAGATTTCATACTACTCTCTTTACCCATCCCTCTCCTAAACAATCTAAAGAAGACTCTTGCAAATATATTATATGCTCTTGCAAAACTTTAAAAAAAAATTACAAATGAAACTATTGAGATAAAGAAATATGGCTATTAATTAATAGCAATATTAATTGCTTAAGGATATCAAGAGAATGAGCTTCTGGAATCTTCAAGTTAGCACCATCCAACTAGAAGTTGAAGACAACTAAACATCAAGCCAACTTCAATTACATATTGTAAATCGAAACAACTAACATTTTACCTAAAACCTATCATCAAAATATTCAATGTTAACGAGTGTTTGATTTATCATAGCAAGTTGTAAAAGTCATCTTTTCGAACAAATCTAGAAGCTAATATTTTTTAAAATTAAAAACAGTTAAGACAAAAGAATGATTTGTAGAAGTCGTAATAAATATTATTATCGAAGAAACAAACACAAATTAACATATTTAAATTAAAATTTTTAAAAAACAAATTAAAAGTTAATTGAAATTAAATTTTTAAAATACACGGAACGAATTAATTATTGTTTCGGACTAAACTGGAGCAACCAATTAATTTGTTTTTCATAGCTTTATCTAAATCCAATCTTTGCCAACGAGCGATTATTACCATAAATAATTTAAGCGTATAACCTTGTTTAAAAACATTTATAAACATCAACCATTGAGTTGGTAAACGATGGAATCAGGTTTAGAAATGTGTATAATCTTGTATAGGGCTTTTATTGATAAGAGATAAAAAGACTAAATTCGTCAGAATGTCGTATCTTCTAATTACAGTTCTCTGGATAACATCTCAGACTAGGTCAATTTGTGTATTCTTTTTTGCTATTGATGAAGTAGTTTTCAGGACTTCGATAAGATCATACGCTTAAAAGATTACTACTTTTTTTCTTCTATTTTAAAGTGTTCTAATCTGAGAATGCAAGAATAGCAACTGTATATCATTTTTTTCTTCATTCTTCATTAAATCGACCTTTTGGAGAGAAATTTTTTTTTAAGGATTGGTTAAATATTATTAAAAGATTTTTAATACATTTGTTTTCTGTCTGACTGTTTGAATGAAATCTTAAAACCAATATTTCCTAGTTAATCCAAAATGATTTTGTCCAAATTTTGCATACACGTTCATACTTAGAAGAACACAATAATAATTAAGTATTTTCATAGATAAATCATGTATCCCTATAATTTTTTTTATTTTAATCGTAACTGTAATAATTTTGCTAATGTCCATAGTGAAAATCAGCCTGAAAACTACTTTCTGGACAATAAACCAAATTTTTAAGAATAAAAAACTAAAAGTTCACTTTTTTTAATGAGAAATTTATCATCGCAAGAGCTGCTTGAAAACTTAAAACTAAATTATATATATTATAAAGTCAGCTTAATACATCTGAATACATGTTATCCAAGTTTGATATAGGTTTTTGTAAGTTCATATGATATCAATTGAAGCTTAATCATTTTTAACATACATTTCCTGTGATTTTTTTTGTTTATTTAGCTTTTGACCTAGAATATTTTAATTAATATATATATTATTTTTCATTTTTATTTTCTTTTTTTTTGAAATTATTATTTATACAAAATATTATTTTAATCATCCTGATTATTATTATTATTATTACAGTATTTATTATTTATATTTCTGGATTTTCTTTTGTTTCAGTTATTTTCCTCTTGTTTAAAAAATCTGGGGATATTTTGCGTATATTGATTGTGTAGCCTGAAAGACAATGCCAAAATTTCATGACTCTGGAATTAGTCATTTTGGAGAAAAAAATGTATTTTAAAGTCAGGTTTTTGGCAAAAAAAATTACTTTCCCATCATTCATATTGCTCTCAAACAGTAGGGTTCATCTACACTAGGAGACCCATTTTTGTGTAAAATATTGACTTAATCCACCAAAGATTCTGGACCGTAGCGTGGCCACTATCTTTGGATACCTACTCTCCCACCCACCCACGCAACATACGGTAGACACACACCAGACATCATCAAAAAAACTTCATTAAACGACTTCTGGGACCTCAAAACAAGTAATTCCGTCAATATCTTGAGATCGAATATTTCCACGCTTACCATTCTTTACCAATAGTAAAATATATTCAAGAATATAATAAATATTCAACATAAAATTTGACAGTATATTTAGAGTATTTTAGTGGAGTTATCATCTTAACTATCACTTGTGCAATTAATGTCATAGAAAGTATGGAGACTCTCCATGAAAGAGGTGGAAATCTTTGAATACTCTATATATGAATGTTAGGCAATCGAGTTTAAGGTATAATATGCTTTTAGTCAAATCATACGTCAAAATAAGAGAGATGTGACATTATTCTCCAAGAACATTTCTAAAGTTTAATAAGGAAACTTATGTTAGGTTAGGTTGCAGTAGTAGTCACACAAGGGAACACATGTAGGTCGAGCATTGGCCCTTTGTGATATCACACAATGAAGATTGATTCTACAATGGGAGTTCTAAATTTTGCCTAACTTAAGTGTATTTAGAGTAGGGATCTTTAACGAGTACCTGACATCATACAGGCTCGGGACCGACGGTTTAACATCCTTCTCCTAGGACACCGGTCCTATCAGTTCAGAGGCGATTACGTTAACCACTGAGCTAACCTGACTCCTTAAAAAACTTAAAATATAATGTTGATTTTGAAAGTACGTAGGAATCACAATATGACATATGTGGTCGCGTTGCGCACGAATCCGTTTAGACTGAAGCCAACCGTTAAATAATAATAATATTTAATAATGATAATTACCTGTCAGTTGATCTAGATCAATAATTTTAAGTTTTCTGTAATTCATAAAATTTATATAGTCACATTAATACAAATGAACTCATTTTATTGATGTCTATCAATTTGATATAACAGTAACACAGGGAATTTGATATTACTTCTACACCATAAACACATTGAACTAAAACCTAATATAGATTGGTTATCAATGAAGTTGATATTATGCTTCCTTATAGTAAAGTTGAATGTAGGCCATTTAACTGGCCTACATTCGTAGATATTTTTTTCACTGCTTCCACAATCTTGCATTTAGTGGTAAATGACTACAGTTGATTTATGTACTGCGTTTACGACAGCGTATACTGAAATGAATAAGATCTTAAGTTCATTTGCAATGATGTGTTGCCCGTAAATCATCCAGTTCAAGGCAGTGATAATTAAAATCTCTAACAGCTCCTCAGTTTGTATTTTTTTTGAAGTAATATTTTTCTTGACATATTGGAACAATTAGTACATTACAGGAAATTATTTACAGTTTACATTACTTTCTTTGAGTAAGAACACATCTCGAAGTAATTTGTTGTTACAGTAGTGAATACGTTTTGAACATTTAAAGTACAATTTCATTGTGAATATTATGACTGACTTCAGTTTATAGAATGCCGTCTCTTGGGATTTTAGCATTCATCAATCGGGTGGCCTCGTGAAAGTTACTTTGAGAATCTCAGCCTGATAAGTTTTTTTTCTTTCCTTTGAATGACTAGTTGACACAAGAAATGACCTCTTGGGGGTATCTGTAAGAATACCATCTGCTTGATCTGTCTTCAAGTCTTATTGAGTTCTGTTATTGAGACAGTTTTATAAAAGCAGTCGTATTCACTATCTATACCAGTTCAAAAGAAGGACTTACCAGAGGCGAGTTTGGTACAAACAACACCTCACCAACCTTTGACCCTTATTACGAAAAAACAACAGATTTATTTATTTCCCAATGAAAAATTCAGCGTCAGTGTGATGTTGAATTCTTGTGACTCTGGCACCGACGGCTATCTAACGACGCACTTATACATCTGATGAGCATAAACGATGACAGTAACTGTCATTGTGTAGAATTTTGAAGTATTGTATAGCCTTATATTCTTCAGGCTCTTACTTAACTAACCCAGGGCCTTATTTCTCTGAACCAATACTGGAACCAACAACATAGAGTGCAAAGACAATACTGAATGGATTATTACTAAAGATTTGACTTTCAAAATAAAGACAGGCCTTTATTTATTTTAAACAAAAGCCTATATTGGAGAATCGAGTAAAACACCAGTTATATTATGGTCATTATGGCTAAAGATATGACTTAATCTGTATTTAGAGTAGATGAAAACATCAAAAATTACAGACTCAAGTCTGAAAGAGAAAGTATGAATGAAGTGTAGAAGAAATGAGGCATTAAGGGCCTGGGGCAAAGGTCATATGCAGAGACAACATGAGCCTGACGATAGCATCAGCCTTAGCACGCTTCCACATCACTTAAGGTGTATTTATAAAGTCAGAGCCCCTGGCCAGTAGGATGCCTTATCCAGATAACACTATCTTGATTCGATCCCTAATCAAACCACTGTATATATCGCACAATATACATTCCTTCAATAACTCTTACTTATTCTTTTTTATATAACAGACTCAATCCCGTTACAATTCATTTAAAAATGAAAACAAATGAAATTTAAAGCTTTCATTCATTTAATTAAACATATATGAAAGCCTCTTGTTTATATACTCAGTTGAAGAATTTAGGCGATTGTGTATTAAATGGTTTGAAAATATTTGTATTCTTAGCCATCAATGTACATGGCTTACCTAATGTTCATGAATCATTTGCCGTGTACTGGCAAATTCTCAAAGACGCCCACTACTGACAAGCTACCGTACTTCTTTAATGTGTAGAGTCCTGCTACAACTGAGCTTATCTGTCATGTGAAGAATTCATTTACATCGAACATTGACCTTATAGGTCAAAGGTATTAATCAGACTACTTTTTAGATATCACGAAATATTGTCATAAGAAGAGGTTAGGTTTTGTAGGGGTTTAATTGGTCAGGGAAATCTGACGCTGAAATTATTAGTCCGCATTAGGACCGATAAATAGACTTTGTTATCATTGGTGTTATCACTGATTTGGTAATTATTGTGCTCCAATCTTATATAATTTTATATAAAACATTTTTTTATCGTATATAGAATCCTGTGTAAGGTAGGTTCATTAATTTGGGTGATTTGGTGGCAGCCTTTTTTTTGATTTTGTTTAGCGCAGCTCTGAAGCAGACCAATCGTTCACAGTAGAAGGAATTACTATCTTGTGACTTAGATTGTACCTGAGTCATATTTCTGTCATAGGTTTACTGTGAGGTAAACCAGTACATTTACTAGTATGAAAAAGGTAACATAAGCATTAATTTATATACTTGATTGTTAATCCATTAGTCACTATCACTAATTTATTTATTTACATTTAGTCTTTTAGTTAATAATATTTTTCAATATGTTTGCAAATATAACTTATTATTTACGGGTCATTGCCCAACTTCTAGATTGATAACACCATCTGGTAAATAATGGGATTTAAATTAATACTAATGTTAACCAATTATGTTTTTTACTCTATAATAATAACCGGTCAATATCATTATTATATAAATAGAAGGTTTGTTCAAATAACAATAAACGGTTGTTTGACGTCAACCTTCCGAGTTAGTCAAAAGGAATCCGTTGGAGTAGCTATGTTTGCATAGATGAGCTGATTATCATGTCATTTATCGTTTACAAATCTTTCCTTTTGTGCATAACCTATTTGGTTTGTAGTGAAGTGCAATTTCTTCTTTTAGCAGGTTTCAGAATTAATGATCTGAGAAAGTAACGTCTTGCTGTGAAATCTGGAACATTTTTAAATACATACTTAGCGCTGCTTAATGTGACGTTGCTATGCAGCATACCGAATGTTTTAAGCATAGTCAGTGGTCTATTAAAGATTATGACCACATGTCAAGAATGTCAACAACATGCTTCGAGAAAATCGACGTTTGGCTGTCAGGGAGCTTGCTGAAGAATGTGGGATTGCAATTAAATGTTGCTAGACGATTTTGACAGAAATTAAAGATAATCCGCGTTGCTGCTAAATATGAGCCACGTTTGGGGGACGAAATTCCATCGCGTCCAGATTTGTCAGGAACTGTTCAGAAGGAGTCACAAACTTGCCAAGGATCATAACAGGAGACGAATAATATAAATTTGGTTACGACATTAAAACAAATTGCCCCGCCTTCCCAGTAGGTGGTTGAGACATCCCTCAAGAACAAACAACTCCAAGATGACGGTGATGCAGAAAGTTTTCGCCAGTGTTAAGCGTGTTGTTCACTACAAACGCCTTCACGAAGCCTCCACAGTAAACCAGGCTTTCTAAATTAAAGTTCTGAAACGTCTGGGGAACGCCATTAGTCGCACAATACTATAAATACACAGGAGAAGCAATATAACAGTTACATTATTATTATAAGAATAATTATAGTAGCTCAATTGTAGTACAAACGATAAAATTAATGCACAAACTATAAAATAGATTATAGTAATATTGTAAAAAAATAATTATATTGAATGATTATGATAAGCAAGGATATGCAGAAGACGTTTTATTAAAAGAAGAGTAATGCTTGATAGTACTAACTAAAGAAAACAAGAGAAGCAATGTTCTGGTATAAAAGATTAAGAAATCTTCAATTTGGCTTTTCAAAAATATTATTTCTGATGTGGGAGTACCAATGGTATTATATGAATTGGTTCTGTGATTTAAAAAAAAAAACTTGTATAGGGATTACTGAATCAACCACAATCTGTACTACTTCTAGAATTGAAAGACTAAACATCTCCCACTTAAAAATTTAAATAGAAAAAAACATTGTAGGGTAAAAATCTAATGAAATGGTCTCCACATATAACAATTTTAATGATATAAACAACGCGTTTCGAACACGTAGTGTTCTTCCTCAGGCATTAACTAAAAAATACAATGACACCAGAGAGTTATCTATAGTACAAAGTAAATAAGTACAAAAATTAATATAAAATAAAATAAGGCAGAAAGTACGAACCTAAGGATGAGTGCCTCTGAATAAGACTGACTGCACTACATTAGAAAGAAAAAAAAATTATATCAGTTTATTTTAAAAAATGGAAAAGTCTCAATGGGAGATGATATATCATCAAAATTAATACAGTGAAATATTAATAGTTTTATCTATATCTTCGGTAGATACAATGCCTTTCAAAGATTATTTTACACTCAGCATTGAAGTCAACTCAATTATTACCTCGATTGAACGCTTTCCGATTCAAATAAAAAGGATTCTAGTCTAATATACTGACTAGTCATAAATTAAGAATGAGTACAATGTAAATAACTCGATTTATGTCAACAAGGGAAACCTGGGACTAGAGTGAATTTGTGGAAATGTTTGGAACCATACAAACCTGTACGAGACTGGACCATTTTTGCACTACACACCTTAGCTACCACAGGAGTGGAACTGACAAATAAATCATGGTGGGAAAAACCAGTTCCAATTTAGTTTAACAGAGCTCATTTCAACTAATATTAAATTAAAATCTTCAAAGAGAGAATTTAAAAATATATGTAGAACATATATTAGAATTTTTTCTACTTAACTACCATGTAAAAGCTACCAAATATAAGCAGTATTGACATACGAAAAATGCGTACTCTGGGCTAAGAGACACCTTTGATCTTTTAGAAACCTTTGATCATATTATATCTGAATGCCAGTCAGTTGCCTTCATGGCTGTATAAATTATATAAAGGACATAGATTTTTGTCAAATCATCCCTTAAACCATAGAAGTGAAGGATAATTCTCTATGTACATTTATAAAGATAATCAAGGAACTTAAAAATTGAAATTGAATTATTAGTTACAGCAATCGGATGTACGATTTGACATCTACGGCAGCAGAGTAAACAAGTCCAATGAAATTCAGGCCTTCAGTTTTATAATTGTAATGCCATGTCGAATTGATAAATGATTTCATGTTTCTTATAATTGATAAAATGATTTTGTCACATGTATGTAAATGATACATTATTGATTTATATATATGTATAGCCACATTAAAATAAACAGAATATCAGCTGTTCGTCAGAGGGTTTAATATGATGTTTACTCATAGTAATGTTTAGTGTAAGTCACTCCAAATTTTTTTTATTGAAAGTGTACTTTTGAACAATAATTTTTTTTTTCAATAAAATAAAGAAGGAAAAACAATTAAATTGAATTTCACAAAAGTTTTATGAAATCAAAAATAGTTAAAACTTAATTATTATTAAGGAAAAAATGTTTAATTTTCAGTATTTTGGGTATGCAGTAATGCAATTACTCAGAATATGGTAGGCAATAACTGCTCTTGAATGCCGAGAAACAAGGACAGTCCAGAGATCAATTACAGGCGAGAAGTTCAAACATAGATTTATGTGGCAGAGAGAAAACAAGTTAATAAAAACACTAATGAAAAAAACAGTTACAGGCTTTCTTTCATTTATTTTATCAATTATTGAATAAGTACACTTTACTACGGGCCAAGGGGACAGTACCTTGTGTTAATGAAAAAACGCAATAGATTTGTCAATACTGGTGACACCTACATAACGAAACAGAAATTAAAATAAATTGAAGCTTATCATCTAAAATGAAACAATTAATCAAACTCTTCTAGAGTCTAGATGGGGTTCGATAATTGATGTGTTAAGTGGCTTGCAATAAATTAAAGCTTTGCAGAGTTGTTTCTGCCTGAAAACTACATACGTGTTGTTTTTCTTTATTATGACTAAAGTGAAGTAATCATGAAGAATTAGTTTTTCAATTTACTTTAAGTAACTTTAAATTGATCATGGGAACATTTTTAGCGTATTTTATACAAGATAACTAAATTTAATAGAATATTTACTTTAATTAAATATTTACTGAAGGTTTTGAAAAACTTTCAAATGACCAATGATAGTTATATTTTAGATTACATACAATATAAAAAACACACTGATAGTTGAAGTCTACACAGGATCCACGTAAAATGTGGAGATGTGTATTAATAAACCAGTACTATGTTAAAGAATACATCAATCGATTATTTCAAAATTTTAACAATATAAATATAATAAAAATATTAACATTTAATGAAGTCTTTAAATTATGTGTATGATTATTGTAATACTCGTAATTGGTTAAGAGTGAAAGATAATTTGACGTTACAAACTTCTTGAAGCACTAAATTATGTTTTACTGAAAATTAAAATAGTTTTAAATAGCTTTCATAATTGGTAAATATGTAGTTCCTACTATGGCTTCCCAAAGTGTGGTTGAAGATTTACATTTGTAATGCCTGTTCCCTTGTAATAATTCTTTTCACCTGTCTCTTGATCAGAAAGTATTCTTTCGAATTTAAAAAAAAATACTCATTGAAAAAAAGAGAATTCAAACATTGCATCTGGCCTCATTACATCCCGAATTCTCTTTGCAACTGACTCCAAAGAAAATGTTATTAAGATTTTGCCCCCTTTAGATCTACTTAACCATAAAACACGAAATCGTTCTAAATTAGAAGAAAACAAAAAATAAATGTTTTTATTCACTAATAATCTGTAAATTTTAATATTTATCTGTAAATATCTGTAAATTATTATAAATTTAAAATATCTACCAGTTAAGAATACGAATTAAATAAGAATTCTGAGGTAAAATGGATAAACCAACAAAAGTCTCCACACAAATGAAGTTTTATTCAACACGTTTCGAACACTTTGTGTTCATCATCAGGAAGACACTATTTTGTTGGTTTATCCATTTTACCTCAGAATGAGTAAATACCACACAATTACGGATTGCACAACTAATGATTTAAATAAGAATTATTTAATTAATACAAAACTTTCTTTATTCAATTATATTATTAAATTTTACAAAGTTTGATTTAACTTTTAATTAAATTTCAATAATATATTTTTCAATGCACTTATGACACATGATATTCAATGTACCAGCTGGCTGAGAAATTCAACTAGAATTATGCGTTTATAAGCACTGCAGGGTAGTAGTAAGTATGCTGACTGTTGTTTGTCCTTATAGGGATTCTTATTGGAATGTTACATCTGACAAGTCAGTGGGGGAGTCACGTGTATAGTCTTGGAAAAGATAGTTTCGATTTTAACTTATTTACACGATTTTCAGTTCTACAGACACTATGTAATGGTTTAATCATTTCTAGGCGTACTTTTCTCATATTAGGAACTGCATTAACAAATTTCATTGAACTAGGAAATCATTGATTGGTTTTTGAATTTTTTTAATAAGTTTGTTAAGGATATAGAAAGTTATAGGCAGAAAGTTAGTGGATAGCATGGCATACCTGCTTATTGTGAGAGGAGATAACAGAAGCCTGGTCGAGTAAGAGGAGACGGTTTTCCTTTAGTGAGTTTGAGGAGAACTAAGGGGTAAAAGTCTTGGCAAAAAAAGGTCATGATTACAAATAACATTATTAAATAAGAGGTCTTCCTAAAGGATTTAAAAAGTAATATAGGAAAGAGAGATGAGAGGGAGAGAGAGTGAGATAGTAATTGGCACAATTTTAAAATGCCTCAAGTGGATATAAGTTACAATTAGTGAAAAATATACAAAAAAATGTATTAAGCAAGTATTTTTTCTGTGAAGAAAAAAGCTTAAAGAGAAACGCCATATATTTTTTCTAATTAGACAGCTGTTGATACCCAAACTAGTAATAGGCTCAGTTGCCCTTGAGCCATCGAGCACATTTATTGTCTCAGCTGTTCTTCCTCATCATTTCATGCGCTATCATGGAGTCTCAGTGAGTAATAGAGGGAATGGGAAGATATTATTGTAACGATTCATGTGTCTTTCTTTATTTAGATATATAAAGTACGAAAATATTTCATATATATTTTATATCTCTTATGAACTAAGGCTTCATATACCCTGTTGGGAGTGATAAAGAACTCAATTGATGAGCAAATCAGCAAGAAAATGACTATAGATGCAATGACTACACTGCAGGAGGGAAAAACTGGACTAAGTGTTTTAAGATCACCATTTACAGTTGATGAAATTCTGTTTAAATTCGACTAACTTTTTCAAATTCTGCCTGTATGTGTAGATACAATGTAGTACCTATTAAAGGTGGCACTCCTAGGTCAAAAGAGGAACTGTATAGTTTACAGAAAAAAACGCAGCATGCCCTGTCAGGGTTAATATTTGTTTTTGTAGACTTACTGATAATATTGGATGTAATATCATATTTAGAATTTCTTTAATAATATTATTATATAATACAAATTTTATTGTTTTTGACTACGAAAAAAATATATAAATTCCCTTAACTTAATTTATCTATTTATATAACTTATGTTTGTTTTCAACTGTCAGAATAAATGCATCAGTACTCATGTAGTGGCAGAAAGTGTGTTTTTTGATAACTGGGAGATATTTAAGTTATGGGCAGCAATTCTAAATTAGTTTCATCTTCAAGTAGGTATACTCGAGTGTAGTGAAGTGGGAATAACGAGCACATGGTCAAGTCATACGAGCACTCAGGGAAACATGCTTGTCTTCTCAGTGCAATCTTTAAGACTAAAAGCAAACATTCTAGCAAACAGAGCTATTAGAATAGAAAATACCCCAGCTTACTTGTCGTATTTTTCTAAGTTTTCTTTAATTAAAGATTTTTTCATCGTTCTGATTTCACTAATTTTGTATACGAAATGGGATTATATAATTATTTATTGCTTTAACAATGATATTTTTTTCAGTTATTTAGTCAATTATACATTTTCTTACTTGCTTTAGTGGTTATCGGTTTCGATAAATAATAGTTATTTTTGATAGGCAAGTTCACGTATAGCCTAGTTGACGCCATTTGATATCTTTCTAATTTTTATTGAAGTGAAAGGTCCATTGAAGTTGGTTGTATAACTAGTTTGTGTCAAGTGATCCATCACAGGCTCTCTATTGCTGCCTTAGGTCCTCGGCTAATAGGCGTCCTGTCATATAACAGTGAATTTTGCTCTTCTATGCTGCCATTCGGTATGCTCCACTTCATCCTTTCTTGCTAATTTGATTCCTTTAAATTTAAATCCTGATAATTTAACTCAGGTGTTTTTTCTCGTAATAATTCAATTCTATAATTCTACACAAAGTCATTTCACGCATTTTTTTTATTATTATTTGAGGGTGACTATAGCATTGCGTCTTAAAAAAAAAACTATTGTACTTCCCCTATCCTTTACTAAAGTACCCCAACAGTTAGCTTCACCGCCTCCAAGAAGTTCAACAGGTGCAACAGTCTTTCTTCCTCTTCTTTGCAGAATTTGCACAAACCATCATTGATAATGCCCATTCAGGCTCCCTATGTTTCGGGAAAAAAAGGCTTCCTTTCTCCTTCAACGGGAGAGTCTTCTTCGGGTCCTTAGGTGCACTTGTGGGAGGTTGGCTTCCACTAGTTAGCAATTTTGGACCCTCTGAGCTTCCGGAGGATGGTCTCCGGACTTCCTTCTCCTTAGTATCATACAGGGGAAAATCCCTGTATCTCTATCGGTGGTATTTTTTCCGCTCCAGCAGAGCACCGCATACCGGAGTAAGGCTATTTACTCAAGGAGGTCGGCTGGTACCTTTGAGGCTCCGTTCATAATACAGTAACCCCTGCATCATCCATCCTTCAGCACGGATCACATAACACCTTAGATTGAGGCTGAGATAAAGGAGAGGATTTGGGGATTAGGAAGGATGTGGCAAAATTAGGAAGCTATCTAGAAAAGTGGCAAAATAAAGATCCATAAAGAGTTTATGTCCAAGATAAGCAGTCTTGGTCAGAGTCAAACCGTGAATTTACTGGAGAAATGTGGCGTGATATTGGTAAAAAAGTAGGTAAAACAGGTATTTTAAAGTGATTAAAAGATAATGTAAGGAATAAAAAATCTGACCAAGACAAGTAAGGAATGAGTTTTAAGAAGAAACTAGTAATATATTATCTATTAGTAGTGATAATAATCAATTAAAAGTAGTTTAGGGAATAAGAGCAATTATTTCGGGCAAGACTACATTGGATAAGCAGATAAGACTTAAATACAAGGATATAAAGTATAAAGTCATGATTTAATTTAGAAAAGGAATAAATTAAAGACATTTTCAAATTTTTCAAAAAAAAGTTTTTTTTTCAATAAAATGCAAAAATTTTGACTTATGATAGAATGCATAAATTTTTGAGGAAATAAAGATCATGATGTTCTTAACCGTTAACTAGCTTGATAATATTTTACTTATAGTAAAGTAGATTGTAGGCCACTCAAGATTTTTAAAATAGGTATCGTGAGTTGCGTTTAGGGTTGAACGCAATAGTTTCTGTATAATAAAGAAATACTTAAACATTCAGTCATTAGAAATATTTATATGTGTTGAAGACTTCTAATTAAGTAATTAATTCTAAGTCTAATTAATATCAAATGTCACTGAAGAAAATGAAGCCGCAACTTCAAGTTTGAATGGCAAGTGAGAGACAAAAAAACTCAATGTTCCCATTAAAACAGTTTTTTTGTTCTTGAAGTGAAGTCGTGAATGGATGACTTTTAGTCTTGCTCAAGAGGATACTTATTCTTTTTTGTATTTCAGTTGTTATAGAAACGTAAACATTTGGCAGTCATCCCTCAAGATGAAGAAATACAGTACCGAGAAAACTAACTTTGTACATATTTACTAGGCTAATCCATCTTAAGTAAAAAAACTTGATCTATCGTCTGCATTCCTATGTCAGCGTCTTTTTAGATGTTTGAGTTTAACTTAAGCACATGTCAATTTTTTAATTCGGTTGTAAAAACAACTATTTTTATAATTGTATTTTGCGTATCTATTTAAAAGAATTTTACCCGGAACACATGAAAAAAAATCCTCCTACAAACCAAACTATGTATCGTTTTTTTTTATTTTTATTTTTATTTTACACAGTCACAACAACGTAAAGGTAACATTACCAGTGACGTCTTTGGGGATTTCCTGGGATATTTGATGAGGAGATCTTTAGGACTAAGGGATTATTATTGCTAAAAAGATTTTTGTGAAAGGCTTCGTAGCAAGATATTGCCACTTGATGAACTGTTGAAATCCTAAGGTCTGAATAGATTGTTTTATTTGGTATGTAAAAAGGAAAATGAAGAATTGTTCTGAGAATTTTTGACTAAGAGCTTGTATTCTCTGGGTGTTGCTAGATTTTGTTGCTCTCCATATTTGTGTCTTGACAGTTGTTAATTTTGAACGATTATCAAATAAGTGAATTAAAAGACTATAGCGTCTGTTTAGTTCTCTTCTTTTCATTTGGGAATGGGAAGGGTATTCTTTCTTCTTCTTGAGTATGGGAAGCCCAAGTAAGATGTCTGTCAGTGCAGTCCTTAAGATATTTAGTGGCAGTAGTTTGAGGGATAGGAATTTTGTTAAGAAAGACAGGAGAACATACTATGTATAGTTAAAAAATAAAATTATTACTTTCATTTTTGTATTTTTAGGAATATATATTATTCAATTGATCAATATTATCAGCTTATATCACGAGAAAGCACGAGTTCTGAAACCATATATTTACTAAAAAACGGTAGAAAACTATTATTTCTGGTAAAAAAATTATTTTGAACTATTTGTTAATATATATATGTAACATGTTGTTCCTGTCATATTAAATTAAGACAATAAAACGATTGCTGGCTGTGGACAGCACCCACGACCATATCCATGCAGCAGAAATAAATTGTTATATGCACAATAACTACACCATGCAGTATTAATAATTGGGATTAACATCTTTCAACATGCAAAAGTCTTTGCAAACTTCAAAATAATAATACTACAGCTAGGACTCCTACAACGAAATATTTCAGTCCTGTTTGATCATGTTGTGGCTGATACCTAGTTTTTCATTTATTAAATTTGTTACAGATAAATTTGTCTCTTATTATGCATAGCGAAAAAGTTTAAAAAAAAAGAGTTGCGAAAATGCTGAAAAAAAAATCATTTCTATATTTTGACAATCGTCAACATTATTCAGAGTCACTTCATTGTTCTTGCAAACTATTTCTTTTTGATTATATATTTATATGTATGCAATGATCAAATCACAATATGAAATGGGAAAACAAAGACTAAGATCAATCAGCCGTAACAAGCGTCTTTGTCAGAGTCAAAAACCCAGCTCTAACTACAGTTTGTCATTTGTTTAAATATAACAATGATCATGTTACGAGTTATAAAAAATCCAACTTTTCCCATTTTATATTGTAGATTGATCATTGATTGTTATTTTACGTGTTGATTGAACAATCAAGGAAACATAATATGAAACTCGTTGAAAACCAATTGATTTTTAGTCTTACATCAATGTGCCTATCATATGGTCGTAATATAAAACTTGTAAAGAAACTAATTATAATAAGATGCCATTTGTTTAAATATGTCAATGATCATGTTACGAGTCATAAAAAACCTAAAATCATTGATCAATCTGACATGATATTGGTATATTAAAGTGAAATTCATCAGTCTTGTGGGATCCACGGTCATTTCTGTCGCACTGTAGATCCCGTTGGACTGCAGAGTACGCACCCTTTCTATAGTCGTATTACCAAAAGTAATAGATAATTCATTTAATTACTGTTTATTTGAATATTTCCTGTTACTATCTTTCCAATTTTTGTATACATATAACCAATGGTTATAGCTTTTGAAAAAATACTCGAAGGACAGACAAGACGTCTCCAGCTGTTTAAGACAATGCAGTGCAATTTTAAATCATTCAGGTATCTTACTTAAAATTAAAATAATTTCCAGTTTTTATTTTCCGTCAGGGATTATAGATGGTTTATGATTAATTTCGATTTTGATTTTTCTGTGTGAGTACAAAAGGTAGTATAAAATACGCCATGGCCAAAAATTCACCGTTCATCAACAGATGACCAAACTTGGGTTCAATTACTACTTGGATTGGTGATACCATGTGCGTTAGCTCATCCGGTAAAATGACTCGGTCATGGTTAATAAGTGCAGAAATAAAAATGAACACACTTTCAGCTCTTGAATCGCACGAAGGCGTTGAGACTACAAGTGCGGGCATTAGTAAAAAATAAGTATGAAGTTAGTTTTTATAATTTCATTCTAATTTCTAATTCAAATTTAATTTAATACATTTGCTGCGAAATTTTTTCGAGTAATTCTTTTGATTGACAGAAGCTTTGCAAGGTTTGTCCTACATTTTCTAGTATAACTATTGCAGTGTTGGGTGACTATTACTGTTGTCACAACTCCTAAAGCCGAAGAGGAGATCTAAATTCGGAATAGATAAACAACAAAATGGGACAAATTTTTGAAATTTCAGAGTATTTCTTTAGAGCTGACTTAAATCTGATTGGGTGCAGCAGGTAAAGTGCGTAGAAGGCGAGGCAGTGACAAGTAGCCCAGTTATATGTGTTGAGTTAGTAAGCAGTCTAATGACGACTGCACAAGTGGCCCTAATAGAGCAGATCAAGTGTGAAGCTTGTGGCCTTGCCCCATGTTCTCACTTCAGCTCCCTGTAATTAATCAGTTGCTACTGTACTCTCCCGCCCACTTCACTAGAGTAGTCCCCACTCCCCAGCCATTCATTACAATACCAACACTTGCTCCATGGTCAACATAGCTTCAGTACCATTTCAACATACTTAACAAGTTTAAGTTACTTCATGTTAAGTATTTGTCTCATATATTTACTTTTACATAAAGAATTACACAGAAAGTTATAGACAAGAGTCACAACAATATTCCTACATCTATCTTCTTCTGGAAGATAATGGAATCAGCTTTACATAGTAATAAGTCTTGTCTGTAACTTCCTAAATTGTTTTCTTTATGTAAAGAGTGTTTAAGTCCAATCAGACTATCTATTTTGAAATTATGTACATAAGTAAAGTGAAGACAGTTGAAGACAGGTCTTCAACACTCGCCTTCATAATGAGCTATTTGTTTGTTAAGTGGGGTGGGAGGCAGGTGCTCTAAGTGACTACCTGTGAAGGTGCTCTGAGTCACTACCTGTGAAGGCCCCACTTGTCACACTAGTAGGGTGAGTGACATGTGCTCTGAGTCACTATCTGTAAAGACCACACCCTTCAAACAAGTGGGGTGAGTGGCAGGTGCTCTGAGTGACTACCTGTGAAGGACCCACTTGTCACACTAGTAGGGTGAGTGGCATGTCCTCTGAGTCACTACCTGTGAAAACCCCATTGTTACATCATTAGGGTGAGTGGCAGGTGCTCTGAGTGACTACCTGTGAATGCCCCATTGTCACATCATTAGGGTGAGTGACAGATACTCTGAATGAGTACCTGTGAAGGCCCCATATTTTAACTAGGAAGTGTAATTTTATTTAACTTAAGCCCATTTTTGGTGATAAAATGCTTAAGTAATACTAAATAAATAATCAATATAAAAAGAGTTTAAAACAGGTTAGGTTGGTTGCAGTCATACAAGGGAACACACATGGCAAACCCATTGACCTTTTTGATTCAGCACAAAAAAGATTGAATCTACATGGGAGCCCTAAATTTTGCCTAACTCAAGTATATTTAGAGTAGGGATCTTTAGCGAGTACCTGAACCATCGTACAGGCTTGGGTCCGACGGCTTAACGTTCTCTTGAGGACGACCTCCTCAGATTTATTTACCTCCCATGTGAATAAGTTGACGGCCAGAGTGCGGCTACTTGAAGCACATGGCCTGCCAGTTCAGAGGCGAGTACGATTGCCACTTAGTAATCTGTACCTCCGAGCCCCAAATTTAAAAATAATGATTTATTTGAATCAACATCTTGTCATTAAGCTGGATTATTGATAACTATCTGATTTAATTGAGTGAATACAGGTTAGAGTTTATGTGTTGCAGTCACTACAAGGGAACACACATAGACCAAACATTGACCCTTTCTGATATCACACAAAAAAGATTGAATCTACATTGGGAGCCCTAAATTTTGCCTAACTCAAGTGTATTTAGAGTAGGGATCTTTAGCGAGTACCTGACATCGTACAGGCTTGGGACCGACGGCTTAACGTTCTCTCCGAGGGACGACCTCCTCAGATTTATTTACCTCCCATGTGAATAAATCGACGGCCAGAGTGGGTATTGAAGCACAGGCCTGCCAGTTCAGAGGCGAGTACGTTGCCACTTAGCTAACCTTACCTCCGACCAAAAAAAAAAAGAAACAAAACAGAAAACCACAGATGAACTAATGTTTCATATCATTCAATATCAAGTGAATTTAAATAAAATTTATATTATAATTTATTCTTTATTATATTAAAAAAATTAATTTTTTTTTATTTACTTTATTTTTTTGGTCCCTTCCCTTCAAGATCACAAATACTAATGATCCCATTGATATTATTCTTGCAGTTATAATAATTTAGTAGACAAAAATGTAGATTTGGAGTTAAGATTCCATATTCTACTAAACATTATTTTGTGTTATTAGTAAATGTATCTGTTTGATTACTTTTAAAGTTTAGTTTCTACCTAGTGTACTTCTATCATTTTTACATATCTCTGAGAGTTATAGTGTTCTAATATTTGTCAGATTCGACCCATGTCTTCCACTTATCAACATGTCTTCCATTTAGTATACGTAGCCAGTGTGCTTGGTTCCCATAGTGTACCAAATCCATGCGAATAAGTTAATGGTAATTTCTTACTGTAATTTATGGATAATTTTATATGAAATAAGCGAGTTTCCAATGATAAAAATTCTTAGTTATAGCAAACTTTGGTAATCTTTTTCTGTGATAATCTTCATCAGTGGTGTTATGTAGGCTATGGAAACCAATGATTGGGAGAAATACGTTTTCATTGCGCATCTTTATGTTGAAGTCCCTCCTTGTTATTTTTGTATTAGCTGTTTTTTCAAGTGTCTTGTAAAACTCCTGCTCTTAATTTTCTTCTGAGACATTAGTAAGAGCTTGTATGCTTGGAAGGCTATACTTGAAGAATTTTATAATTATTCTTAAATAGAAGATTCTGAGATTTGGTTAAATGACCACACCCTTCAACTAATGGGTAGTGGCAGGTCTTTGAGTGACTACCTGTGAAGGACCCACTTGTCAACTAGTAGGGTGAGTGGCATGTCCTCTGAGTCACTACCTGTGAAAACCCCATTGTTACATCATTAGGGTGAGTGGCAGGTGCTCTGAGTGACTACCTGTGAATGCCCCATTGTCACATCATTAGGGTGAGTGACAGATACTCTGAATGAGTACCTGTGAAGGCCCCATATTTTAACAGAAGTTAATTTTATTTAAATTAACATTTTTGTGAATAAAATGTTAAGTAATATAAATAAATAATAATATAAAAAGAGTTAAAACAGGTTAGGTTAGGTTGCAGTCATACAAGGGAACACACATGGACCAAACATTGACCCTTTTTGATATCACACAAAAAAGATTGAATCTACATTGGGAGCCCTAAATTTTGCCTAACTCAAGTATATTTAGAGTAGGGATCTTTAGCGAGTACCTGACATCGTACAGGCTTGGGACCGACGGCTTAACGTTCTCTCTGAGGGACGACCTCCTCAGATTTATTTACCTCCCATGTGAATAAATTGACGGCCAGAGTGGGTATTGAAGCACAGGCCTGCCAGTTCAGAGGCGAGTACGTTGCCACTTAGCTAATCTTACCTCCGACCAAAAAAAAAATTGATTTTTGAACAACATCTTGCATTAAGCTGGAATTATTGATAACTTTCTGATTTAAGTTTGATGCTGAATACATAATTTCAATGTTTTACTTGAGACAGGTTATTTAAAAACAATATTTTCTGAGTTCATATAAGAAATTATAGTAAATCATTTCTATAGTACAATTTGTTCAAAAATCGATAGGGCTCATTTTCTTTTAAAAAATTTCTAAGTTAGTATTTAACAACTAAGAATGACAAATAGTTCATTACTTAGCAGGTTGTGGTTCCCATTCAGTATTTAGATGTTAGGTGTTTTGTATCTAAATATTTGAATAAGTAACATAAGACTAAATGGCTGGTATAAAGTGAAGAAATTCCGTTTCTTTAAGTAACATGATAAGTGTGTTGCATTAAGTGAAAGGTCAGTGTCTGCAATGAGTACTGTATTATTACGATAGGAATCCTTAGTAATCCTTTCAGGAACTAAAGTGCATCTACTTTTCACAAATAATATTGAGTTTAATATTTACTATAAATGTGTTGTGTTTTATATTTTGATAAAACATCTATAGAACTTGTGTATATGTACCAGTGTATAGGAACACTGGTGGGTAAATAGGTTATTGTTAGGAAAACCCATGTTGCACCATACAAATAAAATAATAGTTTTATATATTTGGATTATCTAGTTTTACCTCGTAAATAAACATTAGGAACTATTTATAAAGATATTGTTACATTTCTTATAAGAAAAAAGAACCTCATAAATAATATCCAACAAGAATCTAGTAGGAAGTGATTAGCAGAGTGTCATGGTATGTAGGCATTAGGTGTCAGTGGGTGTCACGGCCTCCCACACGGTGAGACAGAGGCTGTGACATCATCCCGCAGTGTGCCAGGGCTTGCAATCAAATCTCAGAATGGATTGTCACCCAGCAGCTGAACACGTCATCTGTAATTCAAGTATTAACTAATTAAGTATTAAGAGGAAGGAAGCAACTCTTACATCAAAATTTTCTAAAAGTTGCTCTCAGGTAAAACAATTTTTGCATAAACTTTTATCTATGTTGTATTTATGTTTAGCTTCAACTATCCGATGAACTTGGCAAAATTTCTTGTAAAAATGTTCACCTATAAATAAGACCACCATTCCTTGGTATCTGAGTAACTCATATTGAGCATGTCATGTCACGGCTATATTTGCTGGAATCCATCCAGACAGTCATGATTTTAACTAAATGACAGATGTGCTAAAGTCATCTGGGTTAAAGTTTCATAATTAGTTCTGGTAAAGGTCAGGGAGGATAAGCCTGGGGCTATTAACTAATAGGTATGGAAACCAGATAAAGAGGCAAGTAAAACTTTTCTATCTTGATCTGTAGTCGCATTTGTCAATACACAAACTGTACATTTGATTAAAGCCTTAGTCTTGTTTGTAGTTCATGTTTTTTGCAAAACAAATTGTACCTAATAAATCGGACAGTTTGAAATTAGATTTGCTATTATAATATACAGGTAAACACATTTGAGTAAATGAAAGGATAAGGAATTAGTTTGTTTTATTATAAAAATAGGACATTTAATTATGGTGCAAAGAACAGGGTTTGGAGTATGTATTGGAGTATGTATTGTAAATCTGCTTGTGACGCAAGAGCAAGGTATTCAAAGTTATCAACCAGCACGGAACTTATCTCTTACTATGAACCTCAGACGACAGAACCACTAGACTAACTACTCCACAGTTAGACAAATACGAACTATCCATTTGTCACTGTAATATCTAGGAAACAAATGTAAAAAAATAGTAAGAAGACTGAATAGTAAAAAAATAGTAAAACATAGTAAAAAACCACTGAACACCATTTAAGTTGGTAATTACTGCCTCTTGTGTTGAAATAAATAAAAATTTTTTTTACATCATGAGATGTTATAACATTCTGGTTCATTCGCCAGGAAAGTGAAGAATTGAATTTAATTTTGTTATGTTTTCAGTTCGATGAATTTAAGTTAAATTGAGTTCACTTATTTTACAGGTGAAAAATTTAAGGTTATACAAACTGCTTGAATTATAATAAGAAATTTCAACATAAGAATTTGACCTTTTGAAGCAGAACAAGATGTTTACGTATTTACGCATTGTCTATAAGTATTTCCTAATATATATTTGAGGAGGATCTGCAAATCAATTTTTGACAAAAATAGAAGTTACTATAAGTAAGGATAAAAACAGTACAGATGAGTTCGAAAAACTCTTGATTACTTATTAGAATAATTCAAATAATTCAAAAGGTACTTGATGATATAACTGTTACTTTGATTGATATGGATTTTATTGAACAAGAAATTAATGTAAGTAATGAATATGATGAAAAGTGATTTAGATTGATCAGTAGAATTATCGTCAATTAAGAATTAGTACAATAACAGAATCTTCTAAAACTTTTATATCCGAAAATCCAACAAGAATGGCTGTGGAAGCTTGTCTAAATTCCCGTTAGATTGCATAAGTTAACCATCAAGCTTTTTCTTGGGACTCTAAGCTATGGAACGAATTTTGGTCTACATTGAAAAACACGATTGATCTAAATACCAGTTAATCTAAATAGACAAATTTGTTTGCACTAGAGAAGCATTAAGTTTTGTACGAACGGATTCGAGTTATGATAACTGTATGGAAGTATTCGACATTGTTTTTATAGCAAAATATAAAAATGCAAAAGCACTTTTGGATAAGTTTTTGCACGTAGATATGTTAAACACTCTTCTAACATTAATGCTTTTCGAAAACTGTGCGTTGAATTAGAAGTGATTATTTTGAATTCGGAATGCTGGATGATGTTTACATTTCATTTAGTCAAATATTGATTCCTCTTTTAATTAAATTGATTTCTCAAAATGTTATTTTCAATTATAAAATAAAGAAAAAAGAAGCCGGAAATATATCAAAAGTTACTCAATTGCTGTAATTAATCAAAAATGAAACTGAATACAGGGAAGAACGAGTTATATAGTTTGTAAGTAAAAAGAAAGCACTATCTAATCCAATTTTTTTTGTTTCATCAAAAATTAAAATTCCTCGAAAGACACCATCTGCTGCATCTACTGAAACAGACTACTTTATTGCCATGAATTTTTTGCTCTGATTCAAATGATTCTTTTAAACGTAATATATAACCCCATGCTTAAGTCGAGTATTGTTGAGGTGGGTGGTGCAAAATGAATCCAGGCCTCGGAAGTATGTTCGCTACAACGTTTTATTACCAACCATCTGTCTCAATCGCCGGTATTCCTTTGTTGAAAAGAAAGTTGATGAGTTAAACATTTCTCCAGATAAGAAATAATTTTCACTTACCCAAACACCAGCTATAGCCATCGCTTCCTCTTTAATTGAAGATTGCAATATCTCTGACTTCCATAAAACTCAAGAGAAGAATATGACAATGTGACCTTTTAGTTTTAATGTTGCAGCTAATGCAATATTTAAGACGTCTGTTTCTACCATCAAAGGAATGCTGTCGCCGATGCTTTTTTTTTTTATCAATTCTTGAATTCTTTTAACAAGTTCTGGTTTAGTATCAACCAGTATTTTATCTTCAAAGTTGCAATACATTTTGAATATGAATGAATCGTCCAAGCATCTTATTATAGCTTCTATCGTGGAGTTTTAGTATAAAAAACGAGGCTTTAGACGATGAGAATCGTGACACATTTCAATGCGAGCTATCAAGTGTCCTAATAATCCAGTGTGTGATATGACTAACAAAACTTTCTTTATTTCCGTTCAATTTCATACGATATTTATTCAAATTGGTTAAGACTTTGCTCAAATCATCTTATACATTATATAGAAACTTTAATTGCTCTCTTTTATTACCCACTTCACATATCATTAATACCAAATAATTATTTGTTGAAGTAATTTTTAAATTTTTTTTACCAATCAAAGTATTTAAAAGATGTTTTTTATCACATTTTAAAAACATTCTTTTCAGTCTTTTTCTATTTATTGTTTATGAAATTTAATGAGCTAAGTAATTTTAAGTACCATTGTACTATTATAGCAATAATATCGATGTTCATTGCCATTTCAACCTCGTGCATTGCAGGCTCATAAGCTTGTTTCTATGCATCAAGATATCAAATAACTTAACAGAAGACTATAATTAATTATCATGTATGCTTTTGAGTAGTACTGACTACACGCTTGAAGTGATCACGATTTGAAACATTGGTATGAGGCCAAAGCACGTTCTGGCAGTGCGTCATCCAAGTAACCAGTAGATAAATTACTCCTCTTGTTCATTTCAATTATACGTTACTGTAATGCCATTCAGTAGGAAAATTGAAACCAAAGGTTGGATTTAGTTAACAATAATACTGATTGTATATTAAAGAAAATTAAAGGCCAAGGCCTTGACTTATTAGGAAATAAAATCCTCTTTGTTTTTCCTATCAATTCATTACTTAATTACATATCCAGTTCTATGGGTGTGGTACAAGTACTTCTCATATTTCAAAAGAATACAAATAAGATACAAAATATCATTCGACTAATAATTCATTCTCTCTTCTTTATCTAAGATTTTCTATTTTTTATTTTTCTGTTTCAAAGACTACATTCCAGGTACATGTGTTTATTCGCTGTACAGTTTGTTTAGATTGGGAGGTCTAAATTGTCGTACTCAAGTTTTTTTACAATAGTGATGTTTTTCAAGTATCCGGTTACGTACAGATCCAGCAGACGCCTTTACGCCCTCGCAGTGGGATGGATTGCATTTGATAGCCTCTTTCTCTTCTAATAACAATGTACACCATGAAACGTGCGTTCCAAAGTCAAGGTATATTATAATTAGTCAAGTTGAATAATCAAGTTAATTAATGTAGCAATGTATTAAAGCTCACTTTTAACACATGTTCCATAGTAACTGTTTTAACTACTCTGTGCTAAGGATGGCAAGGACATTTTCATCTGAAGCATGAAATATTGAGAATGGTTTATTGGAAAAATCAGTCTAACTATTATACCACATTTATAATAAGAAGTAGTCTAGTGGATTATCTTAACGACAAACCATACGAAAAATAGCGACTCAATCTAAAATTGGTATGAACTACCCTTCAGTAGACGCCTCTGTTTGAAGGTACCGTGATGCTCAGCTTAACATGTTTAACATCGTGTTACATAGAATTTATGTCAATTTTTACTGTTCTCTTTGAAAAATTTAGTAATGATGGAAAAAATTTAAATCAATGATTTTATATTTTAACTCTCGTAGAGTCAGAAAAAGGTTGAATTACAGTGAGATAATACTGTATTATGCTAACGTTACTGAGTGCAATAATGGTGAGGACAACTGTGATTAAAGGCAATTACAATTTAGATTAACCTGATGATAATGAAAGCCATCGTAGAAATTAATTTATTCAAATATAAGTGTAGTTATCATACTTCTTTTCTGTCATTAAGTACTGGCTAACGATATGAAATATCACATATAACACTGGCTTTGAGATTTGCATTTGATGTAGGGGCTCTCGAATAAGGATTCCCGGAATAGGCGGCGTCAACAGAAGGTATGATGAATTAACATATCTGTCGTGGCACACCTCCACTGGAAGCCAACGCGCCTAGTTAAGTTGAGTTGTCACGGCAAGTAAGTCCTGCCAGTAAATAAGGGCTTCTAGTGCCTTGCGTGGAAGAAAAAGGCATCTTCAGCTAGAAGAAGACGACTCTAAAATGATTCCAATGTGGACTGGGCTCTACAACTTTCAAGAATATAACTTTTCTAAGATATTGTTTTTTGACTACATTACATCATGGAAACATACTTTTTTGGCAAAAAGTTTCTTATAATTTTTTTTTCACTTAACGTCAAATAAATCCTTTTTTATTTATTTACTGGCACTTTTTGTTGGAATGAGGTGAATATTTTTTGTTTTAAATCATGAGTACACAAAAGTATGTTGTGGTACCTACATTTTATGATTCAGAAAACTTCCTTTAGCTCTATAGCGCTAACCAAAAATAGAAGAATGAAAGTTTGCAAAAAAATCTATTAACAATTAATAGGCCATGGAAATATAACTAATGAATCTGATTAATGAATCAGCAAATTTTAAAAAAGTGAAAACTCAACATGAAATATCCGATAACCTGCTGCACCTGTAGGATTCGTTAACGTTAATTTGGAATTTTTTTTATCTGAATAGTGTCAAACAGAATTACTATGTAAATGTTGAATAAAAAATATTTGAAAATATTTTAAAGAGTCAATATGATATTTAAGAAGATTTAATTCTTAAATCCGTAAAAGTAAACACCAATCAAACATAATGTGCGACGTTTTCCAGGGTGACGAATAATTGCTTAGTAAAACTGTTGTCGTTATAAATTTCGCGCTTTTTAACGAATATTAATTTTACTTTTGGTATGTTAAAGAACGTCATTGTTTTTGAGCAATATTAAAGCAGGATAAACATATTTTTTTGTTCTTTATTACAAAAAGGCTTCTAATTTTGATGATTGAAGAAACTTGAAATGTTGTATTAGATATCCTTTTACTATAATTATTCCATAAATTTATAATATTGAAAGGGTAATACTCGTATTAAACTAAATATGGTTAACCAAGTTGTCACTTTCTTAAGAGTCAATGCTTGTGTATCAATACCAATATCTAATTGAAGGAAAATTATTGGAGATAGCTCTAAAACAGAAAAAAATAAAGTCAATTCAGTCTACAGTGATATATCAATGAATTAATCCAACGACTATAGAATATATTAAAAAAAAACGCAAAAAACTATTATTAAAGCTTTCGTAGTATATAAGTGTACCATTACAGTTACTGCGCTCATTAGTAGTGTAGAACTACTAGATACTCTGAATTATATATAGTTGATACACTAGAGTGCACAAAAGACCTTGTTATCATAAGATTAAAACTATCTTTGGTAGTGTTTATTGAATATGTTTAGTTGCTCAAATTTTAAGAGGTGGACAAAATGAGGAAAGTCTGGACATAAATATGGAGACTAAGCTAGTCTAGCTGAGCTGGTCTTATAAGGATCCCAATGACTAATAAAGTAGTTCTAATGATGTTAAGGAGTTCAAAAAAATAAACTTGACTTCTTAAGCTAGGGAAATAGATGATGTGTCTTTAGATAAAATACTAGACTAGAAAACTTTGCAGCAGATACGTTGGGTAAGGTCACAGATGCAATGGTGGCTGCAAATGATTTTTTTTTTTAGTAGAACTTGTAGTCTTAATCACAAATCTACAAATTTACTTTAGAGTACTGTGATAAAAGTTATGGTGTCATATACATGAGTAGTCTGGTAGGATAATAGGATAATAAAAGATATAAGAAACTTCAAATATGTCTCTAGAGATAAGGAAGCAATAGCCACCAGTCCTACATCGAGCATCGAAAAGTGTTAAATGCCGTAGTACTTGCGACAATATGACGCGTACTATAAAAATATCTCTATAGCAGTTGAGGGCATACTTCTAACAGACCATCAGGTTACTCTGAAGTCTTGGAAACCTTGATTATCAACTCAAAATTAATGAGAAACAGTCAGATGTTTCCTCATGATATAGCCAGTAAAAATAAGTCAATTCTCCACTGGGTATCTAAACACATTGGAATGCAGGGAAATAAGGTAGTGGTTTGGTTGAAAAAGCTTGCAGCCAAACGAACCTTCTGCTCTCTGGTGCCCTATTCACAATACTCGCTAGATTCGTCTAGGCTGAAATTAATGAATAGATAAGATAGAAGAATCAATATAAATCAAACCTGCTAAATAAATAAATACTTGCCTAAAGTCCCTTTAAAAGTAATGATTGAAATAATCAGTATTTAATGTTTAGAACATTCGAACTGGTGATTTCCTCATTTTTCATCAGAGATGCTTATGAAAGATTGATGATCGGTGATACATTTCAGCTTAGTATTTATCAAAGCGCAACTATTTTGTCTCAGTATATCAGTTAATCCTATTATATTAGACAAAATTTAATATCATGATTGCTATTGTTCGACTGCCTCTCATGAACTACCTTTTATTTAATATCTGTATGGGCCTAAAGAAAGTCCTTTAAAATTTACTATGTTTATTTCTATTCATAAACATAGCCATTATAATCATCATTGTGTCAAGAAATGTCTACGACACCTTGTAACTAACCAAATTTTTCTGAGTAAAAAGTACACTCGAAAAGAGCACAATATTGGTTCCGAGCTCACAGTTAACAGCCTGGTGTTAACAGTAACATAAATATGGAATTTTGTGATTATACACGTACATATAGATCAATTTGTAAAACGTATTTTATTGAATTAGTAGTAATACTGTCCGTCATACCTCGTAAAGTCTCAGAAGGTATTACTACTAATTCTAATATTACTAACCTCAGTGGAACTAACCCATTAACTGTATTTTATTGAATTGAGAAGCCATCAAAACATACATTTGCACTGAAAACTCTATACTAAAATTTTGTTCCGAATGCAATACTTTCATTATTGTATATTTTATCAATGTACGAGTATCAAACTCAGTATGGTATTAAAAAAAATGACTGAGATCTTTCAACCAAAAAAAGTGGTCTTCATCAGAGTCTAACTGATACTGTATATTTCATATAAAGAAGGTCAAATGGAAATGAACATACATAACGATTCAAATAATTCAAATTAAAAAGCACTATAAAAAGTTTAAAATACAATGGAATAGTTATTTATTAAATTTGTAGTTTATTTGTTTATATAATCTCTCAAATCAGTTTTCAAATAAAACCAAAACAAATGGTCAATCTAATTAACTATCTGAACTATTTGATTCCATAGTAGAGTCATATTCAAATCATCATTATTTTATACTTGTTTAATTTAATTTATTAAGTTTTATTTTATAGCCGGGAGCAATTGTATACCGGTGAGCGAAAAATGACAAAAAGCCATGGCAATAATCACTTATGCATGTTGGTGTTGATGTTTCATGTCAAATATTTTCGAAATTGGCTAAGAGAAGTCATGGATTTTAAATTGCTGATTTCACTAATAAATAGAATTTCACATTATGTTTAAATAAATGAATGACAAGTGAAAATGAAAGTAAGTAATCCGTTTTTCGTATCCAAAATTCTATATTTAAACTTAAAGAACATGAATATCCGTTTTATTTTAACTACAGATAATAAATTATGAGTAAACATGAGATAAGGACATATTTTTATAGTAGGAATGAGAGTCAGGGATTGATAGTTATCAATTCGTTTTGATGAGTCAGATACGGCATAGTCAACATTGATTCATGTCCATTCACCCAGTGAGTCATAAAAACTAATTAATATGTGATAGACGCGTGTGAACCGTACAAGAAGAAGCAGCTAAAAGGTAAAGAAATGTGACTGGTGAGATAACCTACTGATGAATCAGACACTTCGGATTTAAACGGTTTTGTTATTTTGATGCTTAAGTAATCTGTCTGTAATGTCAGCTACTCATACGAAAACACCCTCGTCTTTTCAAAGACGACTGTTGTCAGACTTGAATCAAATATTACAGCAACCCATAAATTTATTTATAATAATTTTATTATAAATGCAATAGATAATACGTTTTAGTTATGTGTAGACTACTCAAGTTTATTACATATTGTTTCTATTATATGATTTCTCTATTTGTCAGAGATATAAAATATAAATTACTCCTGTATAGAGAAACACCTCAGAAAGATAGAGAGTACGAATAGTTTGGACAGCTGCTGATGGGTAGCAGAACTAAGATAAGGCTGAACAGTCGGAACTGGAGGTCCTACTTTAGTCAGAACTAACGGGCAGCTTCTCATAGGAACTGTAGCGAAATGATTTGATTACTCGCTTGTAAAATTTTGGAACTGTTGCCAACAGTATCAAAGGGTTGACAGTTATATAGCATGACTACTTAAATTATTGTCGCAGGGTGTATATATTATACCCAGTGGCAACTACGACTACAGTTGTTTCCTCTCATGCAGGATACCCAAATACCCAAATTTTACTCACTATTTACTCATGAATTATGTAATATTGAGAACAATGTAACGATTGTAAAACAATCTTTTGATGAAATAGATATAATACAAACTAAAAGCATAGGCCTTAGAAATGTAACTCAAAACACTGGTCCATTAGTGTTAGATGTGACAAGTCAGTTTAGGCAATGAAGGCCTTAATACGCAAACAGTGTAGCATCAGTTTACTCCATAAATTAGTTTAGGTCTTTTAACCATCATACAAAGTCGTCAGATAGCTGAGCTGATGCTATGCCAGTTACAATGATATGAGTTATTTCACTTCTCTCTATATTCTAAGAGATTGTTTTAATTAGACAACATATGTTGATCAACCCACTTCAATAAATAAAAAATAAAATAAAAATAAATTCCATAAATAAATAAAATCATTTCTGCCTGTGTTTTTAAACTTTAATAAAATCATTTCTACCTGTGTGTTCTAAAACTGTTTAAAGATTTTTTGCTCGATGAGTGTTTTTTCTCACCAAGCAGTACCCCTTCTGGTTGAGAGTTTTTTAAATTAATATACAACATGTGCAACATTTGGTATAACATGCTATAATTATCTATTGCATAGATTATAACCATTCTTTTAGCTTATTCAAATAAATTCACTTAAATATTAACATTTATGACTTAAATCTGAGTGTGTGTGTGGGTGTGTTTGTGTGATATATGTATGTGTTTGTGTGCGTGTTTGTGTGTGTGTGTGTGTGTGTGTGTGTGTGTGTGTTGTGTCTGCATGTGTGCGTGCGTCTGTGTGTGTGTGTGCATGTGTGCGTGCGTCTGTGTGTGTGTGTGCATGTGTGCGTGCGTCTGTGTGTGTGTGCATGTGTGTATGTGTGCATGTGTGGTGTGTGTGTGTGTGTGTGTGTGTGTGTGTACCATCATTTTCACAATTTTCAAATTTCTAATTTGTGATTAACAGGTCTTAATAAAGGTTTGAAGAAACATAGTTCGTAATGTAGAAATGACCGTATCATATTGGGCTTCAATTTTTTTTAGGTAGTGAGGTTCTGCTAGAAAGCTGCACTACTAGAACATATTATTCCTTAAGGGCATATTGTGTTTCCCTAACGATTCTACATTGAGAGTTCTACATTTTGCCTAACCGAAGTGTATTTACAGTAGATATCTTCAACGAGCACTTGCCCACCTGTGCATTGTACTAAATGACATATCCGCTTTAGTAGAATAAGTTATAGAGGAAACCATCCGATAGTATTTACAATACAGAGGATAAAGTAAATATCACAAGAAAGAAGAAGCTTTGAATATAGATGAAGAGAACTGTAGAGGATTGCCCTTCTACCTGGCATGCATAGTTGATGAATATTTAACAACAACAAAAACAAAACCTCGATTGTAGAAATCATTTCTGAACTTTTTAAACTGTAAACAAACAAGTGATGGAGTGAAGATTATTATTGTTTAACTTTTTTAAAAGGTATATGTATGATCGGCATTGATGGTACCAGAAGATATGAGCACATAATGGTAGAACTTTTACTACTACTACAATTATTACATTTTTTTTAACAGAAGTAATTTTTGTTTTTTTTTTTACATTACTTAGTGCACATCTAGTACAAAAATATGTAAATCTAGTGATACAAGTGGAGACAGCTGGTACCTACAAAAGCCCGTAGCACCTGTATATGTTTGTAAACAGATACTTATCTTGTCTATTGGGTTATTGACCTACTCTATTCCCAGTTAAAGTATCACACTTAGTAATGACCCACGTACACAATTATTATTTGTATTTCAAAAAATATTGAGAACAGTAACCTGTTTATTTTTATTCTAAAGTTTGGCATAAAGCTTTCTCATTACTCACATTTCTCTCTCTCTTTTTTCTCTCATTCTATGTATATATATTGTAAATTGAAATATATTATATATATCAAAGAAAAACTACTCTTTTTATCTGTGCTTGTATACAATCATTTCAATGTCAATTTCAGTGTCACGAGCAAACATTTCAATATTATTATTATTATATCTAAGAGAGTCAATAGTCGTGGGGGGGATCATAACTGGTCTATCTTTTATCGTACTGTTTCTATCACAATTGTAACCTTTATATCAATATCAAGTGAATAGTGAATGTATATATATTTTTATTGTTTTTTTAGCTAATTTAAACATTAAGGTTTAGATTATGTGGAATTACAGAATAAAATGTGTTTCCCTTCAATTATATTATCATGCCATTCTTTTCAGTATGCATGAAATTTTAACATATTAATTGATGAAGCCATTGCATTTTACAAGGAATGCCATTTGTCTTAATTTAAAACTTTAATATAAAAACGCCACGTAATAAAAAAATGTTCATACTCAAGTAACATATATTTACATTAAATATCATTGCTAATTAAAAGACCCACTACAATTTTAAATTCAAATTTTTTGCAGTCGGATTTTAAGATTTGAACAAAATTAATCATTACCTTTTGATTAACTGCTACAACGAAACCATAATAGAAATATCAATTTTTTTAGGTTCTGTCGCTTTCAAATTGAAGATTTCCATATTTGAAAACACTGCCCACTTCTCCAAGGATTCTTCCCCATTAACAGTCAAAATTTCCATTGCAATGAGAATGCAGACATTTTACATATGTTCCTCTAACTTTTTAATTAAAGACTGAAAGTTAAAATTAAATTGGCCATCCATGAGTTTGGCAGTTACCAGATTTCAATTGCAGTTTGATTTTTAAATCGGCGTTTGCTCCTGGAGTCAACGCCTGTTACATGACCTTACTCCCAAATCTAAATGTTTGTAATGGATAGCTTCATAAAGGATGACTTGTATGTCAAATCGAAGTGACATGCAGTAGAGCGCACAAAGGCCTAACCATTAGGGCTGGCATTTCCACTTGACCCGGATATTGTGGTATTCTGTGTTCATTGATTTCCAGACAATTTGAAGCTGACCTTCGTCAAACATACAGTAACAGGGTTATATAACATAAAACAAGTAGATCTACCACGTCATTTAATGTAACCAACTTCAAAATTTAATCCAAGAGCTTGATATTTTACGAAAACTTAACCAAATCCTTATTACAGTAGCGATTTAATTAAATGCTAAATCAATTATTCCTTTTTCATATTTTGAGGTACTCATAATCCATCTGTCATAATTTTTGATGGAATATCTGTGTACTCGTATGAGATTATGATGTGTGTATGCGTATGTGTGTATGTGTGTGTGTGTGTATGCGTATGTGTGTATGTGTGTGTGTGTGTGTGTGTGTGTGTGTGTGTGTGTGTGTGTGTGTGTGTGTGTGGTGTGTGTGTGTGTGTGGTGGTGTCTGTGTGTGCATGAATTCATAGTTGTTTTTATCAACAGTAGGACCCTCAAAAATAATTGAGAAATACTTTCAAATATTAGAAAATTACAATTATTTAAGTACTTATATCAACCAAAATAGAAATGACTCACAAAGACAAGACGTCAAATTTAGTAGAAATGGCATGTAGATAGAACAAACACAACATACTTTGATATTTGACTTTCGTCATCAGAAATAGAAGTTTTGTGACCATTAAATGTTATCTCATGCTGTTTATTAAAAATGGTTTAATATAATCCAAAATGCTTTACCTCAACTTCACTTTGATGATTCCTTAAGCTCCTATCCATTTGCATTTTTTATTGGCAAATTTGACATAAAACTTTAATTAAGAATTATTACTTAAATAATCTTTACTTTTTTTAATTTTGTGATATTATTTTTATTTTCTCTGATATTCTTTAAAGAATTCATTAAAATAATAAAAATAAAAATTATAACTAGTTAGACAGAAGCAGGTAGTTACCAGTCAATATGTTAACTTAAGGACACAGTAGATTCCCAACCACATTGGTATAGTTGGAAACAAACAGACGGACAGTCTGGCTAATCAAGGAACCTAAACGTTGCAGCCAAATTGCACTGGAACATTTGCAAGTATCAAGCGTCAACGTCATCACGACTATAGGTCAGAAAGAGAAACAAAATTTGGCTCGTAAGGATAATAGGGGAAAAAATTGAACAGCCTGGTTGCACAGAACCATATCAAATGCACATACCCCGAGCATCAGCACACTGAAAACAGACCACGACTACTCCACACCTCACCTACTAACATATCAAAGTATTCGGAAACCCTGAATTCTAGGTCTTTAGATACGGGGAAGTGGATGTAGCCCACATCAGAACTTCCCAGCCCTCTATCAGATAGACATAGAAGAGGACCTGGTTCTCATAGAAGTTGTCTCTCTGGTCAGTGTCTCACCAAAGAGCTACACTGCACGGATTCGCGTTGACTATGTAGTAGTATTTTTGGGAGACGATAACATTATGTGTAGTAAATGACTGGGTCATTATTGAGTAAACTACTACAATCATAAGATCAGATCATTTATCTTCATTGATTTTACTATTGAACCAATATTCTCATTCTTTTACATCCAGTAGTTTTCTAAGCGAATTAGCCGTAATTTATATGCGATTATAGGTGTCGTAAAAGTAGGTTTATCTATATATTAAAGGTGTCATTTTTCCTGCGAATGTAGAATATATCATTTCGATGTTCAACACATTGTCAGCCGTTCAATCATACATGTTTATTACTTTCCATTACCATACAATAGCCTACTGAAGGAACAAATCTGCAAGCGAAATCATTAATTAAAACACACATCATCAGCTTAATTTTTTAATTGGGCTTTAATTAGAGGCTGGATATATTAGTTTGTATTTGCTGTTAACTGTTTGTGGGTGCAAGAGTCATGTATGAGGACATAAGAGCTGAATTGTGGCCGCCTTGGGCCTTGTAAGAATTATGGCACGTTTAGTCTCTTAATTTGCATAGGCTGCAAATTAATGTCTCTACTCTAGGCGCCTTATTTGATATTTCACATAAAACATACAGATTCTTTTGTTTGTTTAGAATATAAAACTTAGACTTCGACTTGAATAACTTTGAATTAATCATTGCTTGTTTAAACTGTGATTAGAAGCTATAACGATTATTAAAATAATGTAAACCTTTATTAGTCTGTAGAAGCAAACAATAGTATAGAAGAATGAATAATATTTCTTTCTTAACTTATTATGAATGAGGCTATTGATCTCATCTGAGCCAGAAACGAAAACTGGTATCATAAAAAAAGTATAACGGTTTTCAAAACGCTGCTTGGAAAAACCATAAAGTAAAAAAACAATCAAGAACTAACTAATTAATATATGAACTAATTGACATCCTTTGTAGTGCAGTTAATCGACCTGCGTTATATCTTCATTACCTATATCTCTATACTTATCTTATTATATCTATTATATGACCTAAATATACAATGTGATTCAAAAATTAAGACTAATTTAATCACTTGATATTTTAATAAAGAAAGGTATTGAGAATTGAAGTAAGCCACAATTTATTCTACTATTGTAAAGTTGTGTTTAATGTTTTAGAAGAGTTTAATGTTGTCAAAAATACTACCCATTAATATTTTAGTCTAGAAGAAATACAATCACATTAGTAATAAAAAAAGTAACTTTTATATACTTTGGTGTTTCCTTTAGCCCCTTGTAAAAGGTCCTTTTACAGATTCGCGGAACTAGGGTGAGAAGGGCAGGGAGGGCAGCTGACCCGTGGCGCAGTGTCATGGGGGCGCAAAGTTACCCTCTGAAAAATAGGAAAATAAATAAATACCTGCCGAACCACTTGGATGGGTACTATTTATAAGAAAAAAAGGTGTAAACGGACTATGTTTTGAGCATATTTATGGATTTGTTTTGAGACTTATTGAGCAAGCCTTGCTCATTACTGTCTGTTGATCAGGTATCCTGCTTGTGTGTTTTCTCTCGGCTTCTTTTTCTTTTCCTTTTTTTTTTTTACATATTAATTTCATGTAAGATGAAATCGTTTATTAATATTTAAAAATTGATAATTTTTTTATGAAAAGGTTATTTTAATTAATGTTAGATAATTATTTCAACATAATTATTTCAAATGTTCATTTTACAAGAATTATATTCATTTTTAAATTTTACATTTTAAAAAAAAAAATTGAACAAAAATTTTTCTTCATATTAACAGAAAGTTTTATCATTACCGCCTCCACAAATAGTACATTATGTGCCGTCACCACCTGCATGGACAGGAAAACAAACAGATTTGCCATATGTTTCTAGTCAGACTTTTTCTTCGTCTAGCAGGTAGTCTCATGAACATCAACAGGATAACAAAACTGAATATGCAGTATTAACTAAGAAAGACGCTGGTTACATAAAGTTTGATATTCAATGCGATCAACCAGAAATATCTGATTATCTATGCGTGTGAATGGTGGAATGAGCTTTTCAGAACAATGAGGGACCTTTAAAGTCAGAAATTATCAGGAAGGTATTGACAACTAATGTGGCAAAGAAACTATGAGAAGGAACACAAACACAAAACGTGTGGGTGTATGAACCATAGCATCACGAATTATTTATTTTAAAGAAACCTTCAAAACTAGCTGTGTTTGGGAGTATTAGGTTAAGGTCTAATCCTCCGTAGGCCTCCACCTCGGCACGCTACTGCTTGTTCATTACAGGGGCCAATTTATAGTTAAATATGATATCCGTTTGAAAATATGATAAAATAAACCGTTTGAGTTTTCAAATGTCTTTGAAATTGAGTTTGTCTTTCAAATGATGTGACATGTAGTGTGTTCATAAACTTTTGAATCACACCAACCCACCCACCCACACACCACACACACACACACACACACACACACACACACACACACACACACACACACACACACACACACACACTCACTCATACAACCGCAATCGAAAAACAACTACAGTGTGATATGATATGATATGCACCTCTACTTATAGTGGGTTTGTAAAAAGAGATTGAACATCTGGAGAAATCATTATTGCATTTTCATTTAGTACTTCATTTGTTAAGGCTTCTTTAAATGTTAATACTGTTTAACATTTTTATTTTAATTTTGTTTTTTAACATTGAATTCATCGGTGACAACAATATAATATAGATATTTCTCTACGTATTTTCATAGTTCATAAGTTGGGCTACCTATAAATGAAGCAAGTGGGCATGGAGGAAAATTTGTCTTATGCAATCACTAATCCGTATATCCTCGGAGCTAATCCATTATATGATTTCATTAATATCGCTTGACGAAGATTTATCCAGTTCTTCTTTTTAAGTTCATCAACGACCTTATTTGCTTTAGTACGTAATGTTGATGGATCAGTTCTTTGAGATAGTGTAACTCTCTGTCTCTTCCAACAATGTCTTCATTTTAGCTTTATAATCTTCTTCCTTCATTATAACAGCATTGTCAGATTTATCACTTTTACACACAATTACACTTTTATGATCTCTTTTTGTTCTTTGAAAAAAAAAGTTCTACACTGGAATTGTGTTTTTTCAATCGATTAGATGTATTGTTCAACCTATGACTATAATTTGTTATAATATTTACACAGTTATTTCTAATTGTGTCACAGTTTTCTTCATTAACACGGGTAAAAATCTTTTCTAAATCTCCAATCATGTCAAAGGTAGGAATATCTTCTTTGCGTTTACATTCTATAGCATACTTTTCACCTAATGAAGAAATTCTTCATTGCTAGATCCCAGACTAATCAAAGAAACCTTTACCTGGTTTTCCTTTTAGGTTAGATAGCTTCTTCTCCACATATTGCCATCACAAAATAAAAATTTGTATCCATTCTAAATATTATTTGTGAAGCTCGATATTTTATATTTAATAGAGTTATATGTAAACAAAAGTTTGGATTACCTATTGGCTCTCCAATATCACCAGTTCTTGCTAACATAGTAATGGTTGGATTAATAAAGTATTGTAAAAGTGAGTTAGGCTCAATAGTAAAATTCATGAAACTCTATGTCGATGATTTGTTTCTAATTATTGAAGAAAGAGAATTAGATAATGTTTTGAATGTATTTAATTCAAATCATAATCGACTTATATTCACATGTGAGATAGAAAAAGATGACATTCTCCCATTCCTCGATATAAAAGTTATAAGAGCAGAAAATGGTAATATTTGAATCGATTGGTACACGAAACCTACCAGTGCTGGAAGGATACTGAATTATTATTCTTCCCATCCTATGAACCAGAAATTAAATTGCGTTAAGAATATGGTGAAAAAAGTCATAGAAGTAAGTTCATTATGCTAACTAAATAAAAATAAGAAAAGGGTAAAAAGAGCTACTACAGAAAAATAACTATCCAGGAAATTGGTTTGAACGTTTTTGGGCAAAATACTTAAGAAAAACAAGAGCCAGAAAATTGAACAAATACTGACGTAGAAGTTCAAGATAAAAGTTTATTACATTTCAATATGTTGAAGGATTATCACAAAGAATTAAAAAAATCTTCAAAAGACACTTACCTCAAGTTAATTTAGGGTTTTATAGCAAAAAAAAGTGAAATCTCTATTTTCAAATATAAAAGAAAAGATTCCAAAGGAATTACAGGGTAATATTATATATGCAATGAAGTGCAAAGACTGTAACAAAGTTTATTATGAAGAAACCAGTCGTTTTTTGAAGGAAAGGACTTACCAACACAGTTATTCTATAAGAAAAAAGAAAATTAATGCCACCGCAATAGCAGCACATAGTATTAATGAAGGCCATAAATTTGATTTTGATGAAATAAAAATAATAGCCAAAGAAATGGATGAACAGAGATTGAAAACTCTGAAAATGTTATATGTCAGAAAGGAGCAATCATCCGTAAATTATAGAAGTGACATTTCAAATTTAGATGGTATTTATTTGGGTGTGTTAAGTTATACAGTGTTGATCGATGAAAAATTGTTTTAGTGATTTTTTGATTGTCTGCTGAAATTTGGTTACCTTGCTTGTTTGTTTTAGTTCAGTGTCACGTTTTCATTCAAACTAGACAGTTGTTGAAATTCACAGACTATTTTTCTTTGTAAAATAATTTGTAATGTAATACTTAGTTATTCTGTTTCAAAATGAATACTTATCTAAGTTCTCTCATTAACTTATTGTCAAAATTTCTATTGTAATTTCTTAATTGTAACTTACTGCGCTTTTTATGTATATTTGATTTTTGAATGATTGAATTATTTCTTATATTTCCTATGAAGAAGGTTTTAAATGAAAACTGAATTCTTGGCATTGAGAGTTAAATTTGAACCTGAAGAACTGACCGAGTCCCGATAAATTTTAGTTTTATATATATATAATTGAAGAAATGGTTCACACGGACTATAAAACTTTAAATTACACAAAACAAAACACAGAAAGAAGATAAAATAAACACTTAATAAATTCAATATTTTGAACTGTTGTTCGTCATCAGGAGAAGATTTGAAAAGAAAACGTCAAAAAAACTGTATATTTATAGTAGATACAAGAGGACTAATATGTATTTTTCACACTATTACACTATTGTATATTGATAATAAATTCTATTAGTAAGGCTACTGGATGCTAATGGAAACAATAATTATAAATGTGCATGTTGATATAGGTGGATGAATAAGTAAATGGAGGTCTAATGAAGATATAATTACAAGTGCGTATTCTAAGAGAGAGTGGATGGGAAGGTAATGGTAGCATGAATTATAGGTGTGCATACTGGCAAAGAAATTGTTTAATTGGTTGATGAAGAGTTATGCAAATATTAATTATAAATGTGTATGCTGACAAAGGGGTAGATTAATTCTAATCCACCATAATTTTGATCAACGGGCAGATTGACTATTAACTTGAAGGAGAACTAATGAACACATTAATCTCAAGTGTGCAGGCTGAAACGAGGTGCGTTAATAAATAGGTGCAGGGTTAACGGAAACTTTAATTACTTGTATCGTACTAATTTGATTTCTGTACGCAGTAGATTTTTAATAAACAGAGCATATCTAATTTGTCGGACCATTTTTTTTTGGTAAAATTCTGAATTTCATTTGTCAATCAGTATGGTCTGTAGCGATCTCAAAAACTTTTTGAGACTCACCAATCTACCAACACATGCCTTTAGGCACACGCACAGACGTACTCTCTCTGTGCTCTCTGTTTAGTCTCTCTTTCTCTCTCTCTCTCTCTCTCTCTCTCTCTCTCTCTCATCATCATCGTCATCGTCAACAAAACTTCAAAAATGGACTTCGGTCTCCTCAAAACAAATAAATCTTGAGGTAGACCTTTTCATAATCAGTATGCATTACTTATAGTAAATTAAAACAAAAAATGAATCGATAAAGATGTCGTTAGACAGAAGTACAACAGACCACTGATTTTGTATTTCATGTATACCTTGACTCGACTTACTGGAATTAGAATGAGATTACCAAATCTTGGCAGAAATCTCATTCAATTTTTCTATATTTAATAAAGGACTGGAACCCCCAACATTTTGTAAAAGAGCGAGTGAAGTGACTGCGAGACGTTTCAGAAAGTGACTGCCGCATGACGTCACTAGACCAAGCCTTTCTCTGCTTCATCATAATACAAAGGCAGCCGTTAATCATGCTCCAGCTCTACCATGCAGCTGTTTGAATTTCTTTTCAGCTTATGCAATATTATAACTGTACCATTGCTTTGCTAGTTATATTTTTGTTTTGCTTTTTCATCAAGAGTCTAGACAAGACTGTGAGAATTTTTTGGACAAGTTTTTTTGTGCAAAGGACACTCCCTCTATCACAGAATTTTAAAAGATAAAGCCAGTTTATGAGAAGGTTTCTCTTTACTTTTACTGTAATAATTTACAGTTTTTCTTCCTAAGTCTCTAATTAATTTAAATTTGTCAATTAAAAATCAAAAACAGATCATACTGTTTAATATCCTTTTCTTTATCCTTTGAGCTTCAACTTGTGAAGTATGTATAGGCAGGCTTCCCAGGCTAAACTTCACAAATATTTATGAAATACTTTCAGTAGCAAGTCATGATGGTTCTACAAAATCAAGAAGGATTCACGTTAGAGTAAGAACGGTCACAGTGAGAATATTCCTACCAATGAAAAAGTTGGATGTTAATATTATAATGAAACTTTCAGGATCACTGTCAATATAAGTTCAAGGTTTTGAATTTAATTGACCGTAGCTTAACCTGAGACTGCTACAGTTTGTAACTGATCTTCTGGATCAAGTTTGTTTTTTTCGGGATTTATTACAACAGCATTATCAATATTATTACAATTTGCTAACAAGATTCGCAAAATAGATTTTGTTATAGTTTATTGCAGAATTAGATAGAATAACAATTAATTACTTCTGAACTGTTATGAAATCAGTGAATTTTTAGGCCAAACAAATTTTGACCTGAAAAGGATAAATTATTGAGTAAAGGTTGATCTGGGAAACTAGAAGATCTTGAAAAACTGCTTCAAGTAGTTTTAACAATATTAAATATAAAGTAATTAGTTCTTTCAACATTTATGTAATAGTTTACCATACAACTCTGCTAAATCACTTGTTATGAATTATTCTATTCACTTACCTTTCGTGCTTCTTTAATCGCGCATTATCATATAAGTTTTGGCACTCATTTTTTAACCTTATTTTATCATTATTTGGCATTAAAATCAAATTGATTTCTGCTTCGGAAATTGAAAGAAATACTTTGTAAAGACTATCTTTGAAAACTGTATTATATTTAATAAAATATTCAGTAAATTAGTCTAAATATTGATTTTAGCTTCAATACCAATCGTTTTTAAATCCCAGAATTAACATTAAACTGCGCAGTATAATCATTATCAAGAATTAAAAGAGTCTAAGTGTGGAATAAAATTCGATGATATCACTATTATTACCAATTTTAGGTGTCTCCAAATTTCAAATTAACTGCTGCGATGTATTCAGAATGTTGCTTCTGCATTCAGTACCTTCCAATAACTATTATTATAGTTATTCTACAATCTTTACTGTACTATAAGTAAAATACAGCAATTATGAAAACAATCAATCTGACGATTTTGAAGCATATATTTTTTTGAGGTCTCCAGAGTACATTTTTGACGTTTATGTATGATATCCTTGTGTATGTTTGTGCATGTTTATAAGCGTGAGCAGGAGTTTATAAAAGATTTATGAGCAAGCTATAGGCCACACCGTTTGAAGAATAAATGTACATTTTACGAGCCTAAAAGTTCAGATGAGCTTTTGTTTGAAGCCACTATTTCAAAATAGAAAAGTCAGTTCTTTGGTCAAATGTGGTTTTAAAAATCATTACAGTTCTCCTAAACGACTATCTCTGAAGGGCTGACACATTGGAATTATGATGGAACCACAGCTGCATTAACTTACAAGACGTTCAGAATTTCTCAGGAACTTGAAAGGCTAGCTTTTTAATAATATGTAAAATCTGTGACATATTATTAATTCAAAGAGATCACCACCACTGTACATGTTACATCGTTTGACAGATCATAATAAAATTAAAGTTTTGAAAGGATGCAATACTTTTTGTTAAAATGACATGAACGAAAAGAAACGTTATGTATATTTGTAAAATTTCAGAGAATGCTTTTTCTACCATAAAAAAGTAAATATACTACAATTAATTCTTTTAAAAAATGTACCTAAAACTAGTATTCTACTAAAAAATTTCAAAAGTTCGTATTATCGCAAAGGTAATAGAGTTCTAAAAACTGAAAACTGAGCTTAGAATAACAAATAACCTACTGTACTTATTGAATTTGTACACATTAAATTTAGAAGTTTTTTATCAGAATCAAGTCAAAAATCATTGTTGCTTAATTGTTAACTAAAGAAAATTTGAATATAATAAACGAGCTAATAACATATGTAAGAAGATGTAGTTCTTAAAACTGCAAAAGCAAACATAATCAACCACGTATTCTATTATTTTTACATCGTATTATGGATTGTTATCTGTTTTGGTATTATTGCGTGTACTCTGCTTCTTCAGTAACATCGTGAGTAATAACAGAACAGATTGATGCCTTTTAACATGAAATCTCTTTCGCCGCTTCTCGGGGGCACCAAGCCCTAGCCGAGGATAGAGGCAATGTCAGGCTCCGAGATACGTCCGAGGTGAACCACGCGGAGGCGAGCTTCCTCGACCCTATATCACTTACAAAAAAAAAAAAGAAAAAACGATTGTCCTACATAGTATTAAACTAAAATAAGAACGCCGGATAGCAGCACTTCCTGTCATCACAGGTCAGGTGGCGTTATTCCCGGTGTCTTCCGTAGTCTTCTTATTGCATAAATGTATTGTGGATGGTTATCTAACAAATGTATTGTGATCAGTCTGCATGTGCACCTTTTAACAAATCTTAATATGAGATATATAGTTCTTCGTGTGCTTAAGAATCCCATTGTTTTTGGGTTCTAATGGAACCATAAGAAACTTACGTTTTTCTTATTTATGATAATGCTGCTTCTAATTTTAAGTTACTCACCGATTATTCAATGAAGATAAATTTTATATCAGGCATTGTATATCATATTTTATGAGTTTAAATATTAAAGGAGGGCAATATGAGCAGTTTTAAATAAATAAAATAAGCATATTCTCAAGAGGAAACATACTTATCGTAAAGAGGAATCAACAGAATCAGTTCAAAAAGCTTTGGTTAAACATTTCTTCAAGTCTTAAAGGGATTATAAAAACAATTTAGGCCAAGAATAATTAGTGTACGCATAGGACTTACCACAACTGAAGTAGTAACCACCAAAGGCTGTCCTCAGGGAGTTGTGATATTGCCCCTCTTTTGGTGATTATGTCTGGATCACCTACTGAATACTTTAAATTTAACACATAAACATTTCCAGATGACCTGATTGTCACAGCAAGAAGAATGCTCAATGTTTCTCTCTTTGATCTTATGCAGCATGCTCTCCAAATTACTAAAAGATGGATAAAGGAATAATAGTATGAATGTGTGTTTTATAAACCCATTCATTAAAAGAACGAAACCTGAACTTTCTGAGATACGAGAAAACGCCAGAAAACTTAGATGAAAGACTAGCTTGGAAAAGTCGTGTAATTATTAGCTCTAATTACAATTTGCATTTTTTCTATACAAAATTACTACCACTACTGTGATAAATCTAATAGTATCATATGCATCAGATGTAAGAAAAAAAGGGTATCTAATATGTTCTATTGTAGTTCCTTTTTTCGTTTTTACAATCAACTTTAGATGTTATGTACATTAATAAACTTCAAAGTTGACTATAGAGAAGTAACACTCACTTTTATTGGGTTTAACCATGAATTTATCAACATTTTTTAACGTCTTAATGGTGATCGTCTACTATTGTCATATGTATCAAACTATTTCTGCCACTTCCACACAGAGTCACCATTGTTCGAACCATGTTACTAGCAGCAACCATGCTGCTTAGTAGTGGTCAGGCTTACCTACTATGCTTTACAGTTTTAGGACTACCCTAGTGTTCTTATGAACTCGGAAGTCTCCCTCCGAAGAGGGCAATGTTCGAAACCTCGGGACCAGGGCTTGCTACTAGTACTATTGAACCCTATCGGGGCGTCATTGTGGGGGAGTGTTGTTAGTACCTCAAATGAAACGAGAGAGAGATTATGAAAACGAGGTTATGAGTACCTCACTCATAGAGACAGATTACAAATCTCTCGTTGGCTGAACGCCGCCTGGTCTGGGCTAGTTATGAGTGCCTCTAAGGTCTCCCTTGGGCTAACTAACATCTGTAATGAACATAAATGGACTGCAAGGTGTGGTTTCAAACCGTCTCCACTCTGAGATCCCGTCAAGAGCCCGAGCCTCTACCAGGCAAGTACCAGTTGTCCAGTCCAAGGCCCATTCCCACTGATAATGATTTGGAGTCTTTAGCTACCCTGGATGGTAACCAGGCACCCTCTCGAGAAGTTCTGATTCCCACACAGCTACCAATACTACACTACATTTTACTCAACTTGGTTTAGAACCAACAGCCACTACGAGTCCAACCTAAGTTGGCGGGAATGAGAGAGAACCCCTCTATCAAACCCCGCTGCCCGTACTACCGACTCATTTTAAGTGTTTCGGATGAAACTCTGGACCAAAGGTCCTACTGAACCTGCTCACCTACTGGTAAGGGTAGTGGCCTTTTTTTCCCCTAGTTTAATAAACCTGTGCATATATGTAAGCCAATGCAGCCTCAGGATATAGCTGCTTAGCGACTGGATGTTATAACACCGTTTTGTCTGCTACCTTTTTCATTCGCATTCTTGAGAAAGCTGGGGTGAGTTGTGTAAAAAAGGATTCAGAATCTTTGTTAAGTTTATTCAGCAATTCCTCTACCTCATTTCTCTGTATTCCCTTCCGTCCATGTACCCGGATAACAGTTAACTTATTTTACTGGTTTTGTTATTAAATTTTAAACTGTCAGTGCACTAAACAAGAAATTCTTTCTTGAAATAAAAAACTATCAAATCCAGTTGACTGTTTTGTGATTACAACCAGGCTCTCAATAAATATCTATGGGACAATATTGTATCTTAAAAATTGAATCATGTAGGTCAAACTATTCATGTATGCATAGTGTTATACCAAAGTTGTTAGTAAATATCATATTAATAAAAATATCTTCCATAATTTGAGAATGGTTGTTAGAGATGTCCTAGAACAACGTTTCAACAACAGTGATTCTCAAAGCATAACGGATTTTTAAAATACTGTGGAGGAAACTATTAATGTTTTGTTCATCACATTTTTGAGCGTGGTATCTCTGATAGAGCTATTTCCATTTCTTACCAGCTTTACTACCCTGAAAATTGCTTTTATCTTGGTGGAAATATCTAATGAGTGGGTGGAAGTGTAATAACTATTTGTTGCAGCAGGTTAGACAGGTTGTCAGTGCTTGTGTTATCTTTCGACACGTTGTCTTTGTATATTTTGATGCAGTTTTGGTGTATTCCATTTACCTTAGAATACCAGAAAAGCTTAAACTGAATATGATACCATGCATTATATCAAAGCATGGAAAGTAATTTTGTAGAGCTAAACAGGAGACTTCAAGCTATAGTTCTTTTGTCAATTACAACACTTTTATGTTAGTAAATTTTTATCAATCCTTTTTTTTCCACCTTTAATTTATTAATAAATAAAACTTCCATGTTCTAGAAAGAATCTCATACAGCACTTCGTTGTGTTTGTAGATATAGCCGATGAATCAGTTATATGGTTTTTCCAGTTTATTTTCTCATCTAAAGAGGAAAACGTTTTTTATTCGTCTGAGAGCTCTACTTTGGTATTTTTAGTTAAAAGGTCTTTGGAAACAATTTAATGTTAATTAATAAAAAACCAGGCTACTTCATTATATGAAAAAAAATTCAGATTATTCTTATGATAGAAATAATTAATTTTGGAATAAAATTTAAATCTGACCTATGATTCATTTTAAACTTTTTTTGAATAGGATGCTGATTATTTAAGAAAATTAATAGTTTCTTTTTGAAGTTCAAATTTACAATCTTTCATTCTTAGTGCTATTCTGGGGGGCGGAAAGTTGACTAATTTGTTATTTATATTACTAGTAATTGTAAGAAGTTATTGTTTTATAGATCCAGTCGTATAACAATAAATTTATAGATGTCCGTTATCTACTATTATGAATTACAATCATCTTTATGCTTACTCTTTAGTATAGTTTAAAAAAAAATATATAATCACATGAAATACAGATTAGATAATATGCCATAAGAACATAGTCGAGTCGTGAATACCAGAATTATATATATATATATATATACAAAAGATAAACAGCCAATTTAAAGTATAGTAATCATGAAAAATTTTCATCTAGGATTTATATGTTTTGATGATGTCTCTGTTTATGTTGGTGGGTCGGTGGGTTCGTATCTAAAAGTTTGAAGGCATGCTACAGGCCACATCGTTTAATGGATCATGTTAATATTTTCACTGAAATTGGATCCTATAATAAAGATGAGTCATATTAATTTTGTACATTATTAAATCAGGAAAAAAATTACTTTTTTAGCCAATTTTACTTTAGACAACATTGGTTTCTCCTTAAACTGTTAATGTGAACAGTTAAAACTTTGGGATTATTTTTAAAGTTTTGTAAATACTATAGTATATTTATTTTGTATAGACTATATTATAAATACTAGTTTTACTTTAATGAAATGACCTCAGATTTTTTAAACAATGGAAAGGGTATTTTTTGGCTTATTATTGATTCCAAATGCTTGTGGACCCGATAGAGATCCTCTTCTTGACGATCTTAATGAAATATTATTAAAAAATAGAACCTTCAGAGGGCATGAGCCGATTACATTTTTGGAAACATAAGATGGACTGAAAGGGTGTTATGGTACATTTTATGATTTTTAATAAGTTTGTTTACGCTAAACGGCTAAGTATATTATTATGAAATAGTAAGCTTTAATAAAAATATTTGATTGTCGGAAATGGCAATAAACTGTAAAACTGTAAACTCAACCAAGAATAATTAATAGTCTGCCGTACTTGTTAGATTTTTTTAGGTTGACTCAAAATTTTTAGCAAAATGAACTCAAGTCGAACAGTCATCTAATGTTGATAAAAGTAATTTAAATATATTTTATTGTTTAAATTTATTTGTAGGAAGATTTCATTCTCAAAACTATAATAGGAAACGAAAACCAACAATATATTACTTTACTATAAGAAAAGTATAGTAATTATGAAAAAACAGTCTCAGAATTATGATGAATTTAAATGTTTTGAGGTCTCTGAAGTTTTTTTTTGACGGTTCCTTGATGATATTGTGTGTAGTTGGATGGGTAGGTATCTTTTATGAGCATGATTCAGGTTATACTGTTTGGTGGATCAAATTCGTGTTTTACAAATAACAGGTCTTGATAAAAATATTATACTAAATGTGACGACCAGCAGGTTTATATTAGTAAAATGAGATGGTAAGTAAGTATTTTCATTAGGTACAATAGACATATCAGACGGGTAATTCAACATAGTCACCAAAACTTCGTTTAACAAAAATAGAAGCCTTCCCAAGTAAGCATTCACTCTGGGATGCTTCTTGCATATTGAAGGTGCTTTTATGAAAAAAAAAAAAGAAGAACCATAGAATATGACTCTAACTCAAGAATGACTAATGTAAGTATAGCATCTAGTACAGTGATGGCAAACTTTTTGAGTTCAGTGTGTCAAAATTTTGAAAAATCGAAACATAATTTTCGTAGCGTGTCAGGCATTGATAAAGTAAAACTAAGAAGGTAATATAAATATTATTTTTTTGTAAGTTAATTATTTGTTTCATGCCATTTAAAATACAAAAACCAATTTTAACATTTGAGCATTTAGAATTCAGTATGTTTTCAGAATTTACCATTTTTATATTAATACAAATATTAAAACAATATGTTTAAATATGTTTTAATATGTATACTTGTTACGCAGTATTCTTATACTTGTACATACACATTTAGTTTAAGAAACAAAGTACTAATTATTATTTACAGAATTATTAATAACACATTTTGGATGTTTGTCACACATTTTGAAGATGCGTGTCACCATAAATGATGCTGCGTGTCAAGACTGACACGCGTGTCATAGGTTCGCCATCACTGATCTAGTACAACTAAATTATGATCACTAGATGCTGTCTTCATGGAGTTATGTTATGGTCTATATTGTGGTGTTTAGTTCTGGATAACCTTCTGAATTCTGTATATAATCACTGTTACGACACGCAAGAATGTGCATCGGACCTTGTTATTTTAAGAAGATGACTGCTTCATGGTACTGCCTTTGAGTTTATGCCGCATGATCTAATTGTAGAAAGATGTGTAAAGCAGTAAGGCCTTGGTATAAATCCAGCTAAACATTTCTTATAACTTTTTATGGCAGAAGTAAGTAGGTCTCAAAGACCTTATAATTACAAACCTCAACTAGAACTCTCAACGCTAAGCAAATATATTAGAGTTTTTTTTTATATGAAAAGATAAACGGGAAAATTTATTTCCAGATACACCGATATACCATTGTATTGCCTGAAGGTCTTAGTTTAATAATTACCATAACATATCACATTGTTTTAGACCAGTGATTCCAAATTTCTTTGAACTGATACAGAGGATATAGCCACAACAAAACAAAAGGAAAAAATTAAATTGGTTATCTATGAATTTTATAATCATCTACCAGAGAGTTTTGATATTAAGTCTATACAATGGATACATTTAAATAACACAAAAACTTAATTGATTAGGACCACTGTGATTGCTTACTTATAGTAAAGTTGAGTGTAAGCCACTCAGATTTTTTTATGTTTCACTCGGAGTAAAGTGCTATTATTTATATACAGTGGTTTCTTAACATATGATTTGTGTTTTTATATTCTCTTTTAAATGATAACTGAAACAAGTTTACAATAAAAACGTCAACTGTGCCTTTAATTGACCTATCAGACTATGAGATTATATCACTTATCTCTTCAATTCCATTTCATGATTTGTTAATAAAGAAGTTATTTGAAGTAGTATTTCTAATCTTACTTATTGGCTATTGTAACTTCAATGATTAGTGTGTTATACGTAGGTATGGTTACATTTAGTTTCGACTCCCAACATTGAAATATCGACAATACGATAAATTATTTAATTTAATCAATTATCAGAGAGTTTAGTAATACAATTACTTGTATGTAGTTAGTACTACTTCTAATGTGGTGTTTACAACAAAAACGCCTACAGGTGTTGGTGCAAGACCTACAAGTGTTGCGGTAATTTTTAATTGTTGTACAGGAGAGTAGGTGGGGCTTATTTAAGCCACTCTTTTTACTTACCTTAAGAACTTGTCACCTTTATACAATAACCTAATTTAGAAATGTGCAAAAGTATCTGGGAAATTTTTTTTAGGACTATAAATTATAAAAACTTCTCCTTCGAGAGCGCTACACTATACAGGTTCACCTTTTACAAAGGGGTAAAATTGGCCTTCGAGCACACGAGTACAGGCCCCACAAGAGAGAGATGCTGCCGGTGGCTGCACCAGGGTCTACAAGAGTCAAGGAGTCCCATGAATTAATATCAATGTTAATAATTGAAATGGTCAATGATGCATAAATTCTTTGTTAAATTGAAGAAGAAAGAAAATTAGAGTGGCATGTCACAATCATTACTACTACATCTTCAGGGTTGTCAGGTAGCCATTTTTTTTTTATCAAATGGTACTTCTTTTGACGTGGTTGACATTAAAAAATACCTGGTTTTTATTTTCCTGTAAGTTGGCCATTTTTTGGCTTTTTTTTATAGGGAACTAATCAGTTTGTTATGGGAGTGAAAAAAACAGATTAGTTTTTGTAATTGTAAAAAAACCTACAAAAAAACAGCTCTGTTTGATGATTTTAAATCCAATATTTCCCAACAGTCAGATTGCGGCGGTATCTTTTGATATCTCGGTACTCAGTGAATTAACCCTAACAGCTAAGCAAAAGATTGACTTTTGTTAATCTTATCTTCTTTGTGCCTATAGCTTAATCCAAACGGAACCAACTTACATCACTGAAAATTTTATATAAAAATGATCTTGCCAAACTGCTGAATGTCAGTAATAGTCGAGGACCAGTAGTAACAGTACCGACATTGGACTCTTGATCTAGAAGAACCATAACTACTAAATTAGTAATGTTTTTTCTTTTTTTCTTTTTTTGACTGAATCTGGTTAAATATTAGGGTAAGCATATTTTTAAACTATATACATACACAATCTAACAATAAAAGACATATAAGATGAATTGTAAACTTAAAAAAGTATATATACAAAAAATTGGAAAGAGAGGCACAGAAAAGGTACTACACCGACACATATTTTCCTCTTAAGGGCCCTGCATGAGTACGATGTGTCTTAGGCAGTTTGTTTTGAAAATAATAATAACAACATATCAGATTGCTCTGTAACAATGATTTCATAATTGTTGTAACTGATAACTTTCCTACATTGCCTTACAGTTTTAGGAACTGTTCTTACAGTTCTTATGAACTCGGTCGTCCCCCTCCAAAGAGGACATTGCCCATTACCCCGGGACCAGGACTTGGACTTGCTACTAGTAGTTCATCGAATCCCATCAGGGCGTCATTGTGAGGAGTCTTAGTACTCAAGTGAAGCGACTCATGAGAGTGATTAAAAATCTCTCGTTGGCTAAAGGTCCCCTGCATGGGCTAGTTATGAGAACCTCTAAAGTCTCCCGTTGGCTAACTGACAGCTGTACTGAACATAAATGGGCTCGAAGGTAAAATAAAATGGTATCTAACCGTCTCCACTCTGAGATCCCATAGAGAGCCCGAGCCTCTACCAGGCAAGTATCAGATATCCACTCCAGCCAGCTCAGTTCAATGCCCATTTCCATGCGTAATGGTTCAGGGTCTCTAGCTCTCCTGGATGCTAAGCAGGAATCTTCCCGAGAAGTTACTGCTTCTCACACAGCGACCATAAGGGTCTACCCAACTTGGGTGAGAACCAATAGTCACTATGAGTCTAATCTCGGTTGGCGGGATGAAGATAGAACCCCTTTGTGGCCCCGACTTATAAGTACCGACTTATTTTAAGAGTTTCGGATCAAACTCCAGATCAAAAGTCCTATAGAACCTGCTCAGCTTCAGGTAGAGTCAGTGGCCTTTTTTGCCCCTGGTTCAGAGAACCTGTGGATATATGTAAGCCAATGCAGCCCGTGGTATAGCTGCATGGCCCCACTAGGGGCGTAATAACTTATAAAATTAATAAAGGCATATTAAAATAAAACTGTATCTCAATTGATTGTCAACGTTTGATATTATGTTTGCTTTTAGTAAAGTTGAGTTAGGCCACTCCAATTATTTTATAATTAAAAATCTTCCAAAGGCAAATGATTATTATAATAATTTTCAAAAATAAATTCACTTCTAATAATTTAACTACTCATTTTAATCTTCACAGACTTCAGTAAAATGTATTTAATATGGAGTCAAATTCTGCATCTGCATATGGCAGTTGACTCTACAGGTAGAACTCAATCCTATCTTTTTGAATGTTATACTTTCTCTTGTAATTTTACCATAGTCATAATATACTTATCATGTAGTAATATACTAGGAGGGTTCTAAATACGAAATCACAAGTTTCCAGAATAACCAAAAAAATAGGAAAGTACTACTTTTTTATGCAAAACAATAAATTCTTTTATTGATTTTTACAAATTACACAAAGTATCTTTATTATCCTTCAAAAAGAAAACGTTCTTTTTCACAAGGACAATTAGGATAGGTTACAGTGGGTTTCACAAGGGAACACAGGTAGGCCGAGCATTGGTCATTTGTGATACCACATAATGAAAATTGATTACACAGTGGGAGTCCTAAAATTTTGCCTAACTCAAGTGTATTTAGAATAGGGATCTTTAACGAGTACCTGATCGTACATGATCGGACTGACCGTTTAACATCCTTCTCCTAGGGACGACGTGATCAGATTTATTCACCTCCTGCGTGAATAAATCAAGGGCCATGTGGGGACGAACCCCAACCCTAACAGTTCAGAGTCGAGTACTTTAACCACTGAACCAACCTGGCCCCTCCCCAAGGACAATATATCTCCGATGTTTCATCAGGATCTGTTATGTGATTTGTCTTGCAGGGTGCTTACAAAATGCAGTGTACTAAAATGGCCAAATATAGTTATTTGCATTCGAGTAATTGTTTATAAGCACTCTTGATTTAGATATAATTATGTTTGCCAGCGTTGTTGACCATCTAATAACGTCATAGGCATTCTTTGTAAACGACTTCACATTCTAGACTGGTTGTATCAAGAATTTTAAAAAATGGGCTAATTAAGGTGCGGTTAAATTCAACGCGTGTTGGTGAGAAATTTCTGTTAAAACAATAATTCTAGACAACGTGGGCAGTTGCAAACAAAAGTGGCATTAGTTAAGTGGAGTAGAAAACTATTTATGGGTTAGCTTGGAATGTGAGGACGGAATAGCTCTTTGTTGAACCGAGGGCTAAGTCGAGTTATCAGCTCACTGGCGCGCTCTGCCAACCTTCTCCGTACTAGACCCCCTGACCTCAGTGCCTTGCTAACTCTCCGCCTCTGTGTTTCCCGAACGAGTTCGCTGTCTCTTTTAACCCCTTCAACTTCGCGAGTATTTCAATTTTTTTTTTAAGCAAAAAAAAGAAACAACAATAATTATTTAAACTTCATCATTTCAATTTCACCCATTTTTCAATTTCGCCCCCTCGGAATGGGGGCCTCAAACTTCTTAAGTGCAATTTTATTTTTCACCGTAAGTAATAGTTTTTAATTTAATTTAATAAATTTATATCACTAACTAACATATTAAAAAAAATTCTGTATTCTTACAATTGATTTTAAAAATATATATATATTATAATTTAATAACTATTTACATGAGAAGAGGTTTAATACAAAAATAATAAATATTCTAATATTTAATGCCTATTTTCATTGGACTTATTATAAAAGAATTTAAACGATATTTTAAACCACAAATAAATATTTAAATATATTTAAAATAATAAATTAATTCTTTAGGTACAAAGTTTTGAGGACCAATAAACAAACTTCATATCAGCTGACGTTTTGGCGAAAATATTCATTATTCTTTAGGGTAAGAAAAAAATTGAAAATAAAACAAACAAATATTCAAGCAAAGCAAAATTAACTCATGGGCTAACTAAAGAAACAAAATGCAAAATTCATATTATCATTTGAAAGTTTTGTTTTTTGTTTTCTTATCTTAGTCTTTAGATGCAATTTTGCCTTTCCTTGTGCATTTGTTTGTTTTTAATTGGACAAAATCTTTTTAAGAATTTTTTGAACAAACAATGAGCTAATCTGCAATTTTTATATTTCGTCAAGCAATAGAGAATTAATTTATTACTCTAATATAGTGGTCGAAAATCAATAGTATTCACACATATATTTAGTTTGTAACAATATCTTAAACTTTTTTATAGCATTATTGTTAATACAAACTTTAGGAAAAATCAGTTGGAATTTTATATAACTAATGTAAATGATAAAATTGTATAAAATATATTTTTAAATTACATATTTACTCTACATTATTATACATATTTAAATTAATAATATATATATATAAAAGTTCACAAAAGTAAACTAATTAAACATACAAAATAGGTCGACACACCTGAAGTTTTAAGTTTTTTGGTTTAACAATCATCAGGAGAAAGATAGGATGGAAAGACACAGTGAGCGAGTAGAATGACAAGCCAGTGTCCACGTTGGGTCGTCCACCGTCATTCTGTTGGCGAAAAGGGTCTTTCCTCCTCTCTTCCTCCTGTTGAGGGTTAAACAGAGTTTAAGTCTGTAACCCCATTCTGTGTGTTTATTTAGTTCTCTTCTGAAAAATTTTATTGTGTAATTTGAATGTATATTCAATTTATTAAAATGAATATATACGTATATAATTGTATCATGTGATACTTATATATATATCAGTTCAAAAATGAAGAAAAGCTACACACAGAGAAAGAGAAATATATATATATATTCTACATAGAATATATATATATATATATATTCTAGTAGAATGTATATATATATTCTACATTCTACTCTTCTTATATTTACTGTCCTTTTCTTTTCATCTTGTTTCTTTTTTTTCTATTTCCCGAATAAAAACCTGATTTTGGGTGGTATATTATAAAAATTGTAATAATCATCTGCAAAGATTGAAAAAAACTAAAACAAACAAAATAATTAGTAATTCAGATGGTGATAAGAGTCTTGATATATAAGTGTCCAAATACAATAAATTATGTTCTAACAATATTATAAAAAGTATATGATTACTTTATTTATATTATATATATATATATGTTTTTCAAATAAATATGTATAAAGCAATAAATAATTAATTTTGGACTAAGACTGGGAAACTTATAATGAGAACATTTATTCATGTTTTTCTATAATGATGCCATCTTTAGAAGAATCTGCTAAAAACATAGTAGGAGGCTATTGGGTGTCACTTTATACTAATCTCTGACTACTTCCGATGTCCTGTTTTTTACCATTCTCTGCAGACGGTAAAATGGTGCTGAAATTTAATAGACACAGGAGTGCTTGTTTATTGTTGTATTTTTTATGTATATTGTGTATATTAATGTATTAACCACTTTAACAAATTACCATATTTTCTAACCACCATCAAATTGATGTTGGCTTTTTCTGATGTTTTATCAAGTTGTCTAAAAGTGCCTGGTAATATCAATCCAAATGCATTTTGTTCAATATAATTTTTGGAGATATATTAGCTAACACCCTATTATTTTAATGAAATTTATTTCACAGTTGTTTCAATAATATGCACGCAGAAATTTTATAATAAATATTGGCTACCCGGGAATTAAACTGAAGTTTAATACATTGATTAATTGGAACAAAAAAAATTATATTTTTATTTTGTAATTAATTATTTTTAAACGAAACTTATACTATTATAAAAAGCATAGATGCATTAATAAATGATATATTCCTTCATTTGAAATAGAGTCTAGCTGCCCTTCACTTCCAGCCGTCCTTGTTCTTATACTGGTTTTCCTCAACCAAAGTATTCAACTCTTCTGATATTTACTGTCGTTTTCTTTCAAATAGTTTCTTTTTTTTTCTATTTTCAGAATAAGAACCTGATTTTGGGTTGTATATTTCTAAAAATTGTAATAGTGATATTAATCATCTGCAAAGATCCAAAAAAAAAATAAACCAAACAAAATAATTAGTAATTGAGATAGTGACAGGAGTCTTAAAGACTTAATAGAAAGGGGAATAAAATACCTGTAGTGAGTGAGAGGTAAGTGTCGCAATGTAAAGGACTAAACAGATTTAAAAAAAACGAGTTTGTACTACTTCATACCTCTTTTAGGAGAGTGTGTTGAAATTTTGACAACTTCTGCTGCTTTTCTCGGAGAATTTTACATATTAAAACACTTTTAACATATATGTAGACACTAAGACCTCTTCGTGTTCTTTTATCTTTTGAGTAGTGACAGGCCCCATCAGAGTGTAAAACAGGATGGTCATACTAATAGAGTCTTTTATATGAAAGGTTTTTATGATACACAGTATATCTGCTTAGAATACGACTGAATATTTCCTTTCAATAAGTTTCTCATTATTTCGCTATTTTGAAAAATGAAGCTTAAAGATAGTGAGTTAACAAGAATTAATGAATGAATAAATCATTTATTAAGGGATGTGCCTAAGGTGTACATTGCAGGGCAGCCGTACAGAGTGAACCAGGCACCCTCCATAAGGCTCTTTTCATTCGTGCAATAGTTGAAAACAATGCCATAAAACTAATAATAATAATATTGGAATAGCTATGGAATTGCAAAAAGGAAACCACAATAATACTAATAATAATTACTAATAATAATAATATTAATATTTATAATTATATTAAGTTAATTATATAATTATATTAAACTAATGGTATTTTATTGGGAAGAATGACTTTTCCATACGTCGTTGACGTCCTCGCACTGCCAGGTCCCCTCCCCCCTCGCAGGACCAAACACTGTAACATTGACAGCGTTACCTACCCTAACATCCTCTGTTAGTCTGCGTTAGTTCGGTCTTCTTTTCTATCTAATTTGCGGACGGTTAGTTTAAAGAAACCAACAGCAAACAGGGACGTCTCACAAACTGCGCCGGCTTGGAGATCAACCATCAACCATAAGCCATAGGACAAACTAATCATATAACAGAAACTAAACTTACCAACAACCCACCATAAAACCTGTACAAGTACAAGGCCTACATAAACCTGTTCAGAGCACTGTTGAGGCTAATCGTTGTGTACGGAGTGAAGGTGTAAGGATATCTCTGCTGATATGTAAGGATATCTCTGTAAAAATAACTGTAAAGGAAAGAAGTCCACAAATTCATTTACACTCTTATTAATTAATAGACTGTATAAGCAGGCAATTCTACAGGTACAATATGATCTACATATCGCATACATGTATATGTTTCACTGTTTCCAATGTAAATGACTTGATCTTTTAAACAAACGGAACAATTGTTCATGCTTTTATTTTTTATTTAGGTTTTTAAAATAAAGCTTTATAGAATATAATGTAATGCTTTGAAACGAATTTCTTATAATTTTCTCTTACTTATTTATTATATAGTCTCTCATAAGACTATAATAACTTCCTCTTTATTGAGGCGCATAATTGGAACATTTTTGCCCTAAGGTGTGTAGTAAAACTTGTTGTTTTCGGTGTGTGGTGCAGCTTTTCTAGCTGAAGTTCTTACAGTAGATTTCTCTAATAAATAATTACATCATTCAGACTCGGGACCGACGAGCTTACTTGCTCTCCAAGCGAGATGACCAGAAGGTTTTACATCTCCCGTATTAGCATATCTAACGTCATGATCAATGTTTAGGTACGCCATGACCAGACCGCACCTGACCTCACTAATCCTAAAACCAATACGTCTTTTACATCAATCATATAATAAGAACTGAAGTGCCAATAATTCATGTCACATGTTAAGTATGCTAACACACTAATGCTATTAATATAAATTAGGTGAATTACTGCTGTGTAGTCGCTTGTAGGCGTATACAGTAGTTGCTTGCACATCCACAAATAATGTCGAATGCTCCGGAATAATCATGCTAATAAAGATTTTTATCCATATACAGGTAGATATTTTAATTTCACCAATGTTTCAGAGAGAAAAAAACTTAATTGCATGTCAATTGCCTGATTTTTTGCTTTATATTTTTTTTGCAAAAATAAATATACCAACAAAAAAAATCTGGAGTGGCCTACACTCTACTTTACTATAAGTAACTCAATGTCAAATTTCTAGAGTATATAAAACATAACGTATCATTTAAGCATAACATAAATATCTAAATGGGATATAATTATTAGCATTGCATTCGTGAGGTAGTACAGATAGTGATTGAAGGACATATCAATTTATAAGCTTATTTTTGAACATCACAAATAATTTATATTGCAAATAATTTCATTAGTATAACTACAGCAGTAATAACATTTTTGAAAAACCAATGTGAACATTTCTTGAAACGAAATATTATCCAAAAGAGAACCTGGCTTTTGTTCAAATAGCCAGTGGATTTCTTACATCGTTTACTTGACATCCTTCTACATTGAATATTAATGTAAAATTTTCAAATTTGAAACAGTAAAATACCCTTTTTTTTTCTGAAAAACATCTTGAACAACGAAGAAAATGTTGTTTTAAGGTGATTTGTTAATTAAAGATGTACGATAATTACAGTTATTAATCTCTAAACGAAAGATTTATATTTTGAATTATCTTTTACATTTTTGGTTTTTAACAGAATTATTATACTGGGAATTTTATGGCTTCTTAGTATTTAATAAGATCATTTTCCTTCCCCTTTGTCAAATAACATATATACGAATTTTTTTTTAATGAGTGTTATCATTTACCTGCACAATATTATTCCTCTTCCATCTCATATAATTCAATAAACAATTTAAACTGTTCCTTTATAAAATCCATTTTATCTCAGTGGATTCGCTCAAAAAATTTCTAAGTCAATGTAAACAATGCAAAAAAATACAAAAAATTCGACAAGTATAGCAGGTGATCTCTTAGTCTAGGATAAACAAAGAGTTTTTAAATCGTTATTGCTCTTTCCCGTAATTGAAACTTCATGATTTTTTTTTATGAATTGCTAATTTTTTGTTCCATTTTTCATTATTTTTTAATGAGCCGTTTAGCGTCAAAAAAAATTTTCTGAAAACACAAATCGTACTGTAACGCCCCTTTAGCGAATGTAATGTTGAAAAAAAATATCTCAACTCATTTTCCATATAATGTTCTATTTATAGGCATAGTTTCATTTTTGTCCGTCAAACAGTATGGCTTGTATCGCTCTCACAAGGTTTGAGATTGAATTATAAGTCAAAATTTGTACATTTTATTGAAAAAAAAATATTTCCTGTTGATTTAAAATTCTGAATATATTTTTCGTTTGTTGCATTTAAAACCTCAAAGATAATGTCAAAATTTCAAAACTCTAGGGTTATCAGTTTAAGAAAAATAAATGTTTAAAAAAAAACGGTTTTTGGCAAAAAAAGTGATTTTCCCATCATGCATAATTCTTCGCAAACAATAGGGATCTTCGTCTTTATGGGGCCCATTTTTGTGTAAAATATCAACTTGATCCATCAAAGATTCTGGACCGTAGCGTGGTAACAAGCAATGCTAACACAGGCAACCACCCACCCACCCACACACACACAGACATCATCGTAAAAACGTCATAAAACGACTTCTGGGACCTCAAAACATGTAATTCCGTCAAATCTCGAGATCGAATTTTTTACGATCACTATACTTTACTTATAGTAAAGTAAATACTTATAGTAAAGTAAAAAAAAGAATACAGAAGCTTAAAATCTTAAAATTAAAAAGAAGATAAAATGGAGAAGGTGCTTGATTGTCAAAGTCGATAAAAAAAGTTTGTCATATACAAATTAGGCTAAATATTTGTGTTACGTTAGCAGATTTATCACATTTATCCTTGAACGATTCTATTTAAGAATCTTTAACGTGCTTCCACGTGAGCCAACAGATGTTCTAACTTACATTACGGACAGGGAATATCAATGAAACTGATTTGTATTCTCTGAGAATTGCTCTAGTGACGGCTTGAAAGAAAGGCCCATATAGTGTTCTGAAGAAAGCTTACAGACTCTGCATTATGTTAAGATTTTTCAAAATGACTATATTCTATGATAATATATATATATACCATATATATATTATAGAGAGAGAGAGAGAGAGAGAGAGAGAGAGAGAGAGAGAGAGAGAGAGAGAGAGTCTCAATGATCAAACCACAAAATGAAAAGGGAAAAGAGACTAAGATAAAAACCCAACTATAGGTTTTTGACTCTGACGAAGACCGCTTGATACGGTTGAAATATTTTAGTTTTTTTTCTCTTTTTGTGGTTTGATAATATATATATATACGTTTCACGGTGAATCACAAACACAGAACTAAGGAAGAAACACACTTGCTGGCTCTAATTTTCGGTTGAACCGTCATCAGAGTTGAGATAGGGACACCAAGCGCACTTGTGGAGCGACGGGTCTCCAACCGTCGCTTCACAACTTCGCTTGGTGTCCCTATCTCAACTCTCCTGATGACGGTTCTACCGAAAATTAGAGACAGTAAGCGTGTTTCTTACTTAGTTCTGTGTTTTTGCTTCACCGTAAAACGTTTGTTGTCCTTTTGGTTCGTTTTCCTGTTTACTATATATAAATATATATATATATATATATGTCTGTGTGTGTGTGTCTGTGTGTGAAAAACCAAAGAGTTGAAAAACAAGGTGCATATATATTACAAAGTGACAAACAAAATCTTCTCATTTTGTTTTCTTCAAAAACCTGATTAAATTTCATTTTTATTGATTTATTGTATATAAAAACATTCTTCAGATTGAGAGTCATTAGAATTTCTATATTCTAAATTATGTGTTAATGATGACGTCTATTAAGCTGTGTCCGTCTCTTAAGGAATGGCGAGATCTCCATGTCATCTTTACAATCCAACTTCAATGGCTTTCTTAATTCCTTAGTCGTCTTGAGATCCTCTGAACACAATCTATCTTAATTGTAACCCCCTATATATTTTCGAGGAATAAGTTTTCTCGTAACTTATATTCACATAATACTGTGAATAGTCTCATGTGAATGGAGAAAGAAAAAGACACCCTAAAAACTTAAAATTTTCTTTTCTGAAAAAATTCATTGAAACTTTGGTAATAAATGTTAGCTTTACTTCCGTGTTCTTTCAATATTAAAGAAGATGTTCTCACGCTTTAAATCATTATGTGAAAAAGAGTATAGTTCCGTGACAGATTTTGAGTGGGCAACCACAGACCCAAATGGTGTATCCGATCTACTCTTAAAGTAAACTGTATGTAGGTAGTCCTCATTAAGAAAAGCACAGAGCTGAATGAAGGTTATCACGAGCATATGGTTCAAAACGAAAAACAAAAAATTGAAGACTCCTACGTTTTGCTAGGTTGCTTTTAAACAAAATAAACTAATTATCGCCTATATTTTATTCAATTCTTACAATAAAATGAAGAAATGATGTTAATTAAATGTTGATGCTTGTTTTTGTCTGGGTGACCGTGTATTTGAGGATTCTGGAAAGACTTTCTACTTGAATATGAAGATTAGACAGAAAAAATAGAGGAATGTATCAGCGCTTTTTTTCTAAAAGATATTCACAAAATATTAGGCATTTTGAAAGCAAAGTTGTCGTTTATCAATAGTTGGAAAAATAAAATGGACAAAATCAATAAATACTTGTTTTTTAAAAAAGAAATACAGGCCAAATTAAAAGAAAATTGGACTCTGCATGCAATTTTAACACATTAAAATTTAAAACTCCTGAATGTGAACGCTGCAATACCAGCTTGCGTGACAATGAACGTCGATGAAATGGCGACAATTGAAATCTTGAGCTAAAAACAAAAGATAATCTTTTGTATTTCTTCTCTTATGTATGTTTTATTCTTTATACTTATTTTTAGAAACCAGATTAGGTCAGTGACAACGCGCTCGCCTCAGGACAGCTAGATCCACGGTTCAATACCCACTCTGCTCTTTGCTTTATTCACACAGGAGGTGAATAGACTCACCTGCTGTGAGTTAAGCCGTCGGTCCCGAACCTTGTACGATGATAGGTAGTCGCTAAAGATATTTAAATACACTTAAGTTATACAAAATCTAAGACTCCCAATGTAGAATCTTCATTGTGTGATATCACAAAGGCCAATTTTGGTTCTATGTATTCTCTTGTGAGACTACCACTGCAACCTAATCTAACCTAAATTTATTTTATTTGTTTCAATTTTTTTTAACTTCTTCAATAGTTCTGTTTCTCTCTTCTCAGTTCTATTTGTCTCTCTCCTTATAAATACATTAATCGAAATATATACATGGCTTATTGGATTTATTTTTTGCTTTTTAATAAGTATAATTGACCTTCAGAGCATGTATGAAATCTTTTAAAATATTAAAATCCCAAAAGTAAATCAAAGTGTTAAAATAAACAGCCCATCACAAACACACTATATGTATAATACAGATAATCAATAACGATAATAGATAATAATAATAATATATAGTAGATTTGAGACTGATTCTCGGTCTTGCAAGCTGCTACTCTTGTCTTGCTGTTTCACCTTTCACTGGCTTAATGAAGTGTATTCCCTGAGGGTCTGGTTTATACTGTTTTTCTGTATTCGGCCTTGTTTCTTATCACATGACTCTCAGTGAGATGCTAAAACACTCAGACTAGTATGGAAAACTGAATATATTGACATTTTGCTTGAAATAACAAAAAGTAAGTTATTTTTGAATGATAGTCTATTATGTTGATATGAAGAGCATATTACTTAAAAAAAGATGATAATAATTATCAACCTCTCACAACAAATTAGTTTACTTTAGTTTCCTGAGAATATATTTCTGTAGAAGGAGTTAAAGTTGAATTTTTATCGAATTTGGATATAATTGGTTTGAAGGTTGGCTAACGGGACTGTTGCGTTATCCGTATTTGTTTTTCAATCAAAAACAAGTTATAAACCTTCTTGGGACACACTACAGTGTGAATGGATTTACATATTAATAATGTTGTGAGGAACATATATTTATAAAGGGGATTGGTACTTTATTTAAGTGTAACAACATCCTTGTAATATTACTGTAATAAATTAGATTTACTAGATTATTTTCAATATTTTATGAGTGATTATAAAATATTTGTTTTTTTTTAATGCTAATGAATACTAGTGTTAAACAATCCCAGTTGCCACTCCTTGTACGGTTTGTGTTTAGTTTATTATAATTTGCGCAAAACCGGCAGAAATGAGGGAGTTTACTATTTTTTAACTCTTTTCCCCTTTATGTATGCAGTAATTGGTGTTCCAGGTCATACTCGATACTTCTGTCTACTTCCTAGTTAAGTTTCCACAAGAGTCACGTTACATAAGTGCTTAAATTATACAAAGTATTTAGTTTTGGATTACTCAAAAGCAGGTAATGCACTTAAAGCGAAAAATAAGCTAACTTCTGGTAAGTGAAAGTTTAGTCTCTATTTTAATAAATCGTTTATTACTACAGTCTAGAAGTTTAATTTGAAATTTAGATAGATCACCAAACTCTTGTTTTCAATCGGAACAAACATGAAAACAAGTACTAAAAAATGATTCTGTAAGTTAATCATTCTACTTAGAAGAATACACAATATATACGAGAAATGAAATCAGAGAGTTAACTAATATCTGAGGAGTTAACCAAATGATCAAAATGTACTGAAATGAACATTTTGACTCGTAGTTCATTATCAGATCAAAAAAAGAATATTAGAAGAAGACTACTATTATGATACAATATAATGCATGATCAAACCATAATATGAAATGGGGGAAAAAAACTAATATCATTCAACCGTAACAAGCGGTCTTCATCAGAGTCAACAACCCAAATGACAAAAATGGCTTCTTACGGTTGAAAGATCTTAGTCTTTTTTTTCTCTTTCATATTGTGGTTTGATCATTGATTGATTGCACATGTTTATGTGTAATCTTGTAAATGTAATGCATATATTTATGAAAATATTATACAATTTTTTATCCAATTTGAAGTTATTAAATTGATACATATTACAAAACAAAGAATTTTATTTGATAATGTGGTCTAACAGGTAGCAAAATTTCCTTTATTATTGAAGATTGCAGGTTTAAACATATTAATTATCCTTGATTGTCATGTAAGGATGGAAAATCTTGATTATGCCATCCCTTGAGAAGACGTAAAGATGGCACTTTAACCATCTTTAACAAGCACTTGTTAAAGATACTGATTCTTGCGCTTTCTTACTCTTGAGTAAGTATAATTTAGTGATTCTGGTACGAGAGCAGCGGAGGAATGTGGCTCAACGTAACTAAAATGGGTGCCAAATAACAAATGACCCCCATCTTTCAGAGCATAGATAAGAACTAAACGTGAAAGTCTGTTCCTTAAAATCACTAATAGCATATTAATGAATATAAAAAAAACTTAGCTTTAGTAAGTGATTACATTAATTCCTTCAAATAAATAAGTGGAGTTATTACATCTACAATAGAACATATTAATTCCATAATGATACATAATCTGGCTACTTGCACTTCCTCAAAGTTAATTCCGAAACAAACTAGTCACTAAGTTTTTCATCACAACTTAATGATTTCAACTCTTGGTTTGAGGCAATGATGATAATTATCAGGTTAAAAAGTGACCACCTACTGCCACTGGCTGGTGAATGTCTAACTGTAAGCAAAATGATTACATAATGTCCCAAAAATTTGACATGCAATTTTGTCTTTCTTTAAAAACTATTATTCCCAATTGAAATTTTTTTCATACCTAATGTAGTTGCTGTATTAAAGTTATTCATTCAAAATTACGTGTATTTTGGATGCTAATATGATAGTATATAACAGGACACTCACAGAAGCTGAGAAATAATTTAAATTATAATTTTTAACATCTTTTATTCACGGTCAAAAACGATCATTGCGTTTCCAGCATGCTTTACTCCTGAAGACAGATTTTCCGAAATTTGAGTTAGTGTTTCTTAACTTTTGAGCATTAATCTTCTTCGATTTTGAGCTTTTATATGTCCAATTTGGATCGTATTTACGATTTTATAGTATAAAAAATATGCATATATAATCAATCACAAGTGAACTTTGCGCAAAAACACCGACAAAAACTCACATAAATAAGCCGACATCCATAAAAATTGGGAAAAAAATGTCCATAGCTTAAAAGAAAAACCAAAACTATATATATAAATTTAAATACTAATTTAAAACAGGAAGATAATACAAGATACCAGAAAAGGGAACTTAGTATGGTCAGTATTTCAAATGGTAGCTCGTCGTCAAGGGAGTGAGGTATTGAAGATGGCACAAGAGAGGCGAGGGGACTAGTGCAAGCTCAAACCGACGGCTCGCTCTCACTGCACTGGCATTAACACTTGGGGAAATTGAACAAAAATGTTAAATATCAATAGCTTCAGATTAAGAGTCATCTAAGAATGAATTTGTCGGGTACATTGTAATGGAGCTTCGGTAATGAGTAAAACATTTGTTAGTATCATTTTTATGAACAAGTAATTTCGGCTAAAGTAAGTTCTACCTGACGGTTAAAGCCATTAATTAATTGATATAGCAGGGTATGAAAATAAGAGGACAGGTAAAAATTAAGATTTTTTGTGTTTCTTGATAAGTTTTTTTTTATTTATCAAACGACTTGTCGAAGTGACGTTTGTCCAAAAAGACTTTGTCAAACGACTTTTCCGTTTATACCAAACTTTGTCGCTTAATTTGTTATTGTTTTTTTATTTGTCACTATTAATTATAACACTTACGTACCTCTAAACCCAATATATATGTTTACCTTAATAGTTGACTTATTGCTGATTTCTTTCTTATGGTTCATAGGATCAAGGATATCACCAATGATATTTATTGGTTCATTTATTCTCTCACGCTAAATTTCATTTCTTTTCCAACAACCCCTCACTTCTCTTTAGGAGGCCTTCTTGAACAAAATCTGTTTAATAGAGCAACTAGAAACACAAAAAAGACATTGATTCTTTTAAAATTTCATGTATTCGTTTTATAAAAGAAGATGCATTATTTAAACACGTACCTTGTGCATGTCTGATATTAGCTCCTTAATTGAATTTTGATCAAAAACATTGCAAGAATTTGTTTTGGTAACCAGATAGTATCAAAATTATTTGTAACGAATTATAAATAATTAATAAAAAAGTTAATTATCTAAATTAATTTTTAATGTAATATAATTACATAATACATAATTTATATACATACATATGTATATAATTATATATGAAATTTATTTTATAATTTTCTATATTTCAATTTAATTTATTTTATATATTTAAAATATTAATTAAGATATAAAACATATGATTATATTTTAATTTATTAAAAAAAATAAATAATATATAATTATAAATAGAAATATTAAAAAAGTATTATAACGAATTATAATAAAGTAATTGAATTCTCCCTCAAGAAACTAATTAAATGAATAAATTTATGAAAGGAAAGTCAGAAACGTAATTTTAAACGGTTTTAGTGGGATCAAGCTCAAATGAGAGAATGTCGGTCATCGACTAAGCCAAGCGACGCTGGGAGGAATTCGGATGTGGTCGGAAGCACAGGGGATATCATTGTAATTATAAAGCCATATCTCATTCACTTATCCTATGCACTTTCCTTTAATATTAATCACCTCTTAATTAAGTCTCATTTATTTAAAAACATTTACAATGTATGCCAAATATTAATTCAGTATTTGAAACAATAATATTATTTTAACGTCCATATTTAATTTCCTTTCAGCTTCTTTGAGTTCTGAGTCACAAAGTGTGACCAATTTGTTATTTAGCATCCAACTTTTGTTATTAGTGACTCGAAAGAAGTTTATCTTACATCGATAGTACCCACTTTGCCCCACTAAAGCTATTAGAATTGAGATCTTTGACGACTATCTGATATCTTACAGCCTGGGGGGGCCACTGGGTTTAAATCAAAAGCATAGTTGAGATACAAACTTCTATCTTAACAGAATGCTTTCTATGACCACACTACAGCTAATCCTCATTAATAAAAAACTTAACACCAGATAAGGCAAAAATGATGGCAAATGTCGTCTAGCTGACACCTTTGCACCATTATCCGTCCACTCTGATAATACAGTATGTTGAACTATACTGTTCACTAAACTTCCTGAAAACGTTTTGGCCATTTTAATTACCCTCTTTCGATTTACGTATGAGAAAGAAATACTGACAATGGCCTCGAAGATAGCTAGAATGGTTACAGATTTACAACTTGCAAAAACCTATTTGATTAGTCTCAGCGGACCTCAAAATATGTATTTCCGTTAAAAACTTCATATCAAATGTTGACAGGAACTCATTGCTTTCGTGACCCTGTACTTCATATAGAGAGTACATGTCAATAATTAGTGGTACTAAACACACACTTTAAATATTTAAGTCGGTAATTAATCTAATACTATATTACAAATGTGCTAAATAAGCCAAGAATGATGTTAAATTTCTTATATAGTGAGGCCTAATATTTACGATAGGACTATTTCCGCTATCTGTAGTGATGATTGTAAATCAGCTGTATTTGTACTGCGTCTGTTTGCACCAGTTCAAATCAGTCTTCTACATCGGAAAATATTTGTATAACTCTGCATTTGATACATTGATAAATACATTTTGCAGCAGAGAAATTTAGATGATATTATGTTAAAATTAATCATTCATATTCATAACCATTTAAATATAATTTAAAGCGTAATAAAATAGATTTCTCCATCTATGCAGCTGATATAGCCCAGTTTACAAAATGCTCACTTTAATAATATAGCGAACAAAAATTAGCTGACTTGTCAATGAAATAAAAACAAATACATGAATTTGAGTATTATTTTGTTTGTTTCGTTTTTAATGTATTTAGAGCACTTTTTTAAAGCCATTTTCAGAGTAAATTACTATTTAAAGTTGTTTATATTTTATTGTTAAATATGAAGTACACTTATATTTTTGAATATTTATGAATTTAAAGGTTACAAGGGAATTTAAACCATGACTTCATTGTTGTAACATTTTACCAATAAGATATAAGTTTTTTTGTACACACAGGTTACTTATTAGATGTATGATCCAAAAACGCAGATGTATGTTAATGATACTTCAATAGTGAACGAAAGTATGTCACTCCCATAGAAATTTCAATTGTTTTTAGTTTTTTGTTCTTAATAATAATTTCTGACCAACACATTTAATAGAAATTTTCTCTAATTAAACGCATTTTAAAATATCTACTTAGTTATTTAATAAATTATTACTTCTGATACGTTCTGCTATCATCATTAAACTTACAAAAAACTAAAACTTAGATCTGTAAAATGATAAAGTAATTGATAAAATAAAAAAAAAATCACATTTCTGGAATAAATATAAAATTTAAATAAACATGTTTTCAATTTGTTTAACTTTTGAGGAAAAAATGGTTATTTTATGACAAGTATGCAGTAGGTTTCGTTGTTTTGTTGGGTTTCCTAGTCATCTTGTATGATAGCACAGAGCTCGCTCGCACCTCTCCTATGTGGCCAGCACACAACATTCACGAAGCCAATCATTTAACACCTCATGACCGAAGTTGTAAGATTCAAGTGGATAATAATGAATAGAGGAAAAAAAATTAAAATACTTCAACAATAATTAAAGGCAATACATAAATAAAAAATCTGGAGTGGCCTACACTCTACTTTACTATAAGTAACTTAATGTCAAATTTCTTGAGTATATAAAACATAACGTCTCATTTAAGCATAATGTAAACATCTAAATGGGATATAATTATTAGCCTATCATTCCTGAGGTAGTACAGATAGTGATTGAAGGACATATCATTTTATAAGCTTATTTTTGTACATCACAAATAATTTATTATTTGCAAATAATTGCATTAGTATAACTACAGCAGTAATAACATTTTTGAAAAACCAAAGTGAACATTTATTGAAACGATTTATTCTCCTACGAATGGCTTTCGTTCAAACAGCCAGTAGGTTTCTTACATCGTTTACTTGACATCCTTCTACATTGAATATTAAAGTAAAATTTTTAAATTTAAAACAGAAAAATACCCTTTTTTTCTCTGAAAAACATCCTTAACTGCGAAGAAAATGTTGTTTTAAGGTGATTTGTTAATTAAAGATGTACGATAATTACATTTATTAATCTCTAAACGAAAGATTTCAGATTATGAATTATCATTTACATTTTTGCTCTTTTATAGAATTATCATACTGGGAATTTTTATCTTTAAAATAATAATAATAATAAGCTTCTTAGTATTTAATAAGATAATTTTCCTTCCCCTTTGTCAAATAACATATATACGAATTTTTTCTGAGTGAGTGTTATCATTTTCCTGCACAATATTATTCCTCTTACATCTCATATAATTCAATAAACAGTTTAAACTGTTCCTTTAAAAAATCAATTTTATCTCAGTGGATTCGCTCAAAAAATTTCTAAGTCAATGTAAACAATGTAAAAAAATACAAAAAATTCGACAAGTGTAGCAGGTGATCTCTTAGTCTAGGATAAACAAAGAGTTTTTATATCGTTATTGCTCTTTCCCGTAATTGAAACTTCATGATTTTTTTTTTATAAATTGCTAATTTTTTGTTCCATTTTTGGTCAAATTATCATCATTTTTTAACGAGCCATTTAGCGTTAAAAAAACATTTTCTGAAAACACAAATCGTACTGTAACGCCCCTTTAGCGAATGTAATTTTAGAAAAAAATATCTTAACTCATTCTCCACATAATGTTCTATTTATAGGCATAGTTTCATTATAGTCCTTCAAACAGTATGGCTTGTATCACTCTCACAAGGTTTGAGATTGAATTATAAGTCAAAATTTTTACATTTTATTAAAAAAAAAATATTTCCTGTTGTTTTAAAATTCTGAATATATTTTTCGTTTGTTGCATTTGAAACCTCAAAGATAATGTCAAAATTTCAAAACTGTAGGGTTATCAGTTTAGGAGAAATAAATGTTTTAAAAAAAACGGTTTTTGGCAAAAAAAGTGACTTTCCCATCATGCATAATTCTTCCCAAACAACAGGGATCTTCGTCTATATGAGGCCCATTTTTGTGTAAAATATCAACTTAATCCATCAAAGATTCTGGACCGTATCGTGGTAACAAGCAATGCTAACACACGCACCCACCCACGCACCCACCCACCCACCCACCCACCCACCCACCCACCCACACACACACAGACATCATCGTAAAAACGTCATAAAACGACTTCTGGGACCTCAAAACATGTAATTCCGTCAAAATCTCGAGATCGAATTTTTTCACGATCACTATACTTTACTTATAGTAAAGTAAAAATTATCATAATATAAAAAAATCTGGAGTGGCCTACACTCTACTTTACTATAAGTAACTTAATGTGAAATTTCTTGAGTATATAAAACATAACGTCTCATTTAAGCATAACGTAAACATCTAAATGGGATATAATTATTAGCCTGTCATTCCTGAGGTAGTACAGATAGTGATTGAAGGACATATCAATTTATAAGCTTATTTTTGTACATCACAAATAATTTATTATTTGCAAATAATTTCATTAGTATAACTACAGCAGTAATAACATTTTTGAAAAACCAAAGTGAACATTTCTTGAAACGAAATAGTATCCTATAAGAGAACATGGCTATTGTTCAAATAGCCAGTAGATTTCTTACATCGTTTACTTGACATCCTTCTACATTGAATATTAATGTAAAATTATTAAATTTGAAACAGTAAAATACTCTTTTTTTCTCTGAAAAACTTCTTAAACAGCGAAGAAAATGTTGTTTTAAGGTGATTTGTTAATTAAAGATGTACGATAATTACAGTTATTAATCTCTAAACGAAAGATTTATATTTTGAATTATCTTTTACATTTTTGGTTTTTAACAGAATTATTATACTGGGAATTTTATGGCTTCTTAGTATTTAATAAGATCATTTTCCTTCCCCTTTGTCAAATAACATATATACGAATTTTTTTTTAATGAGTGTTATCATTTACCTGCACAATATTATTCCTCTTACAACTCTTATAAGTCAATAATATATTTTCATTTTTCCATTAGAAACATCAATTTTATCTCAGTGGATTCGCTCAAAAAATTTCTAAGTCAATGTAAACAATGTAAAAAAATACAAAAAATTCGACAAGTATAGCAGGTGATCTCTTAGTCTAGAATAAACAAACAGTTTTTATATCGTTATTGCTCTTTCCCGTAATTGAAACTTCATGAATTTTTTTTTGTGAATTGCTAATTTTTTGTTCCATTTTTGGCCAAATTTTCATTATTTTTTAACGAGCCGTTTAGCGTCAAAAAATCATTTTCTGAAAACACAAATCGTACTGTAACGCCCCTTTAGCGAAAGTAATTTCAAAAAAAAATATCTCAACTCATTTGCCTTATAATGTTCTATTTGTAGGCATAGTTTCATTTTTGTCCGTCAAACAGTATGGCTTGTATCGCTCTCACAAGGTTTGAGATTGAATTATAAGTCAAAATTTTTACATTTTATTGAAAAAAAAATATTTCCTGTTGTCTTAAAATTCTGAATATATTTTTCGTTTGTTGCATTTGTAACTTCAAAGATAATGTCAAAATTTCAAAACTCTAGGGTTATCAGTTTAGGAGAAATAAATGTTTTAAAAAAAACGGTTTTTGGCAAAAAAAGTGACTTTTCCATCATGCATAATTCTTCCCAAACAATAGGGATCTTCGTCTAAATGGGGCCCATTTTTGTGTAAAATATCAACTTGATCCATCAAAGATTCTGGACCGTAGCGTGGTAACAAGCAATGCTAACACACGCACCCACCCACGCACCCACCCACCCACCCACACACACACAGACATCATCGTAAAAACGTCATAAAACGACTTCTGGTACCTCAAAACATGTAATTCCGTCAAAATCTCGAGATCGAATTTTTTCACGATCACTATACTTTACTTATAGTAAAGTAAAAATATTTAAAAAATAACTAAGCAACGCTTTTGGTTTATTCTATGTGAGGAGTGGGCCCCAAGTTACCAAATGTGAACATCCTCAAATTCCCTTAAAGTAAACGCGTGTCACAAAAGGATCTTTTTAAAAATTTTATATAATATTGTCTTGTAATATTTTTACTTTACTATAAGTAAAGTATAGTGATCGTGAAAAAATTCGATCTCGAGATTTTGACGGAATTACATGTTTTGAGGTCCCAGAAGTCGTTTTATGACGTTTTTACGATGATGTCTGTGTGTGTGTGGGTGGGTGGGTGGTGGGTGGGTGCGTGTGTTAGCATTGCTTGTTACCACGCTACGGTCCAGAATCTTTGATGGATCAAGTTGATATTTTACACAAAAATGGGCCCCATTTAGACGAAGATCCCTATTGTTTGGGAAGAATTATGCATGATGGGAAAGTCACTTTTTTTGCCAAAAACCGTTTTTTTTAAAACATTTATTTCTCCTAAACTACTAACCCTAGAGTTTTGAGATTTTGACATTATCTTTGAGGTTACAAATGGAACAAACGAAAAATATATTCAAAATTTTATATCAACAGGAAATATTTTTTTTTCAATAAAATGTACAAATTTTGACTTATAACTCAATCTCAAACCTTGTGAGAGCGATACAAGCCATACTGTTTGACGGACAAGAATGAAACTATGTCTATAAATAGAACATTATATGGACAATGAGTTGAGATATTTTTTTCTAAAATTACATTCGCTAAAGGGGCGTTAGAGTACGATTTGTGTTTTCAGAAAATGTTTTTTTGACGCTAAACGGCTCATTAAAAAATTATGAAAATTTGACCAAAAATGGAAGAAAAAATTAGGAATTCACAAAAAAAAAATCATGAAGTTTCAATTACGGAAAAGAGCAATAACGATATAAAAACTCTTTGTTTATCCTAGACTAAGAGATCACCTGCTATACTTGTCGAATTTTTTGTATTTTTTACATTGTTTATATACACTTAGAAATTTTTTGAGAGAATCCACTGAGATAAAATTGATGTTTCTAATGGAAAAATGAAAATATATTATTGACTTATAAGAGATGTAAGAGGAATAATATTGTGCAGGTAAATGATAACACTCATTAAAAAAAAAATCGTATATATGTTATTTGACAAAGGGGAAGGAAAATGATCTTATTAAATACTAAGAAGCCATAAAATTCCCAGTATAATAATTCTGTTAAAAACCAAAAATGTAAAAGATAATTCAAAATATAAATCTTTCGTTTAGAGATTAATAACTGTAATTATCGTACATCTTTAATTAACAAATCACCTTAAAACAACATTTTCTTCGCTGTTTAACATGTTTTTCAGAGAAAAAAAGGGTATTTTACTGTTTTAAATTTGAAAATTTTACATTAATATTCAATGTAGAAGGATGTTAAGTAAACGATGTAAGAAATCTACTGGCTATTTGAACAATAGCAATGTTCTCTTGTAGGATAATATTTCGTTTCAAGAAATGTTCACATTGGTTTTTCAAAAATGATATTACTGCTGTAGTTATACTAATGAAATTATTTGCAAATAATAAATTATTTGTGATGTACAAAAATAAGCTTATAAATTGATATAGTCCTTCAATCACTATCTGTACTACCTCACGAATGCAATGCTAATAATTATATCCCATTTAGATATTTATGTTATGCTTAAATGATACGCTATGTTTTATATACTCAAGAAATTTGACATTGAGTTACTTATAGTAAAGTAGAGTGTAGGCCACTCCAGATTTTTTAGTATGATATATCATATTTTTTATGTATAAATAACATTTTTTTCTCATTAGCCATGTTTTATTTTTTCAAATCACCCACAAGATGGTGAAATAATTCTACTGTTCTCATAGATCGAAATAATTTTTTTAAAAAAGAATTACTTAACATTTGTTTTATGCTACAAAAAAGAGCTTAAATTCTTTCAGAAAATAAGCATTAATAGTAAAATCAATTTTGTTTATAAAAAATCATTTGAGTATGCGGAAAACCTAAATTCTTTTTTTTTTTTTAATGTACACCTCTCCACCTCTCCACCTCTAACCCTTTTAACGAGTGTACTAAACTATTTCAAAGACTATACCAACAAGTTATTTATCAACAGATAGTAACAAGATTAGTTCTGACTAGTTTTTATTCAATGAAGGCATTAAAATTACATGTTTGATTAATAATAGTTATTTGAATTTTGAAAAAATTTTGAAAGACTATAACAAAAAATTTTGAACAATAAGTCAAAAATGAATAAGGAAGGAACTAAGTATTCATAATCATAGTTTATAGGATCTCTCAAGTATTCTATCAAAGACGAATACAAAGCCTACAGAACCAATGAGAGAGTACTCAAGGAAATTAGTACAAATAATATAAAAGATAAAAGAGAGAATGGCGAGTTAAGTTATTTACATATTACAACAAAAAAAAACACACAATGCCATCCAGAAATAACAACAACCAAAAGGAGAGTGCATCCTTAAAAAGGCAGATGTAATAAGTGAATACAAATCCACATTTCTGAAAAGTATGAAATCCATAACAATTAAAAATTGGTATGACATTATCTCCTTGTCAACCAGTCCAACGACAGAAGTACAGAACTGACAGATGTAAAGAGAATAAAATTTACGACAGAACTGCTGGTCAATGGTTCTAAAGTTATTGGGCAAGAGATGAACTAACACCAATAATTAATAGCAGAGAGAATAAAAATAAATATAAAGCAACCGGTATTAAATTATCAAAGAATAATGGCTACGAAAAAGCTTTTAAATATTCAACAAAGAAACTTAAACTGCTCACAAAAATGAAACAATAAATTAAGAGCGCTATTGAGAATAAAAAATGAAATTCAAACAGAACAAAGAATAAGAATGCATATTTTATTTTATCTGTTTTTTTTTTAACAAGAGTCAACCAACCATTATGCTTATAAGTTTTTGTTGTCACTTTTTGAAAGAAACATAATCTTTCTTTTCTTTTTCTCCTTCTCCATAACCTTTATTTTACACTTCATAAATTTCATACTGTGATTGATTATTTTCAGTATGACATCAACATTAATTATTACTACCCATTTAGAATTCAGTAAGGTGTGGTTTTATAAATGAGAGTTAAATGAAATAAAATACAATGTGTGGGATAAGTTTTGGAAAACTATTGTGTTCGTAATTGTGTCAACTGTAGTCTGCATTGTGAACTACAAAGGTTAGAGCCAGTAGTGTTTTCATTTTCACTTAGCCGCAAGGTCTAAGAAGCTCAAGGCTGTCTTAGCTTGTCTAATGAGAATAACTAATCCCTGTAATACATGATAGTTTTATGTACTCAATTAATCATTACACGCTTAATGTTCGATAACTTATACTATATAATTTAAATACTGTTTTTCTTTACTATAAGTTAAATACAGTAATATGCTTTATGAAAAAATATGATGTCAACATTTTGAGAGATTTAAACGTTTTGAGGATCCCTTAGTCAATTTTTGAAGTATTATTTGATTATATCTATGTGCATACGTGTGTGTGTGTGTGTGTGTGTGTGTGTGTGTGTGTGTGTGTGTGTGTGTGTGTGTGTGTGTGTGTGTGTGTGTGTGTGTGTGTGTGTGTGTGTGTGTGTGTGTGTGTGTGTGTGCGTGCGTGCGCGTGTATGTGTGTGTGTGTATGTGTGTGTGTGTGTGTGTGTGTGTGTGTGTGTGTGTGTGTGTGTGTGTGTGTGTGTGTGTGTGTGTGTGTGTGTGTGTGTGTGTGTGTGTGTGTGTGTGTGTGTGTGTGTGAGTGTGAGTGTGTGTTTAAATATCTAAACACACTAACTGTGGGTTGTGCATCTAAAAGTTAATGAACACCCTACAAGTCACATCGTTTGATGGACTACTTTGATATTATACCTAGGATAACTGTTATGTTATAAATAAACTATTTAGTTCTAGAGAATATTGCTTCATGCGGAACTTTCTTTATTACACATGTCTTTTATGAATTGTTTTTTTCTTGTACTATTGATTTTAAATAATTGAAACATTACCATTATTTTTCCACTGATGTTACTTATATTTATTGATAATATACTGTTCACATTGTTTGATGGAACATAAGGTTTGAAGAATAACAATAATAGGAAAACAAAGAAGTATACATTCTTCCAGAGGGAGCATTATTTATAAGAACGCTATCATACTAACTTTCATCTGTATATAAAATACATTTCAGTATAATAAGAACCAAAAAAATACAAGTCTACTTCGCTAAAAAGATGCTGTTGTCGTAGTTATGAAAAATGCTTTCTACTTTTAATAATATTTAACATGATTTTACATTTAATCAGTACTAGAAGAAGTAATATTAATACGTGTGTATATTAATAAAAAATTTGGTGTGGTCAACACTCAACTTAACTATAAGTGAAATAATAGTGGATAAGTTGGCAATCAAATTAGTTTTGAAGTTGTCTATCGTGTGGCCATAATATTGAACTCTACGATGAAGTATTATTAAACTCATAGATAATCAATTTAATGATTTCATTTGTTGTAATTTAGCTATAACTAGTTTATCAGTTACAACATAATTGGTTTCATTGTTAAAGAAAAGTCAAACATATTGTTATTATTATTCTGATGGCTTGAGTCTCATCGTAGTCGTGTTCACGGTGCGTGCCCACATCGCTCCTTTGTCCTTAGAGGTAAAAACAACTTGAGATTTTAAACCCTTTATTCTTCTTGTATAAGTTGATTATATAGTTTTTAAATTTTATTCTACTTAAATGCGATATTTAGTCGTTAAAAGATTTTCTAATTGAATTTATTAAACCTTGAAAAATTAAACCTTAGCTCAATAAAAATGAATATGCATCACATCAGATGAGACACATGGATACTCATTGCTCTAGAACTATAGTGGTGTATACTAAAGCTATAGTGATGAAGCATGGGCATGATGAAAACCATTCGGCTGACTATACCAAAGACTACGGAGCAGTCACAAGAAAATGACTGCCAGTAAAATAAGTTGAAAGAAATTTACTCTTAAATTTATCGAACATCTTTGCTTTCATTATATTGAGAAACAGGCACCATCATCATCTCATAGACTAGAAACAGAAGAAGAAGAAAACAACTCTGAGAAATCTATCACACCTCCACGAAAAAGAAGAAAGTATTACATCGCAAAATATAACAATGTAATCGTAACTACCTGCAATATATGCAAAAATCCAACATGTGGTAAATGTTCGATTAAGCAAACACGAATAATAAATGTCACTTGTAAAAAATGTAGCAATTGAAAGTACAATTATTGCTGAAATGTATGCATTTCTATCAATAAACATTATAACGTTCCTTTACTTCTGTTTTCTTTGAAGAAAAGAAGTTAAGTTTTGTATTATACCTGTATGTATATATATTTGGAGGTTTTAATTATTTTATCAAATTTAGGTCTTATGCTGATTATTAGAAAAAACAATCTAATCATAAAATGTAAATTAATAACAAGAATATACATGTTGTCGAAAACAACATCCTGGCCTTTACTTATATACGAGTATAGTATGGCGGCCTTTCTAGTGTTATGCTTCCTACACGTGAATAACATTAAAGTTTTGAATAACAAAAATTAAATAACACAAGGGAGGGGCTTCAAGATTTTAGAAATGCCTAGATTGGGTATGGACCAAAATCGATCGGGAACCACTGTTTTAGAATGAGCAGTGGTGGTAAAAGTGATATATGCTGATCAGATTTATCAGTATTGAAAATATACTTCAGTAAAAGAAGAAGCATCGATAATATGAAAGAATACTGCTAGCGAGGAGAAAGTGCTCCTAGCGCTAACGGCTGCATGTTGCCTCAATTGTTATTTAAAGTAAAGGTCAGAACAAGAGCAAATTTCCAATAATACGAATAAGCAGTGTTCAAGAGCATGCAATTGTGGTAGAACTAATGGGTGTATATTATTTTAAACGGTATAAAGTACACATACTACAAGAAGGAAATAAAAAAATAATGAGCATACCTCAAGAAATGTCTCTTATGGTTAAACTAACAAATAACAATTACGATTATCAGTAATTCAACTAAAGGCCAGAAAAAAATATCAATAATGCATCAATAATATGAGAGAATGGTAGTCATATTGATAAGGTCAATTATATTATACTCCCCAGCATGGTATGAAAAAGACAGATGCTAACCGGAACAAGTAAGAGGTTCATTATGATGATAGCGAATTAAGAGGTCGAGGCACGATCGAGCAGATTATTCGCCCGCAGGACTGTATTGGGAAAATACACCATCTTAAATTGGCAGTTAAGAGCTCCTACTATAGTATGCCTAGCTAAGAATCACTAAAAAATATTGAAAAAGACAGGTACTAGTTGGAATGAAATGGAAGTCCATTATTATGATTGGAAAAGGGTGCCCTCATAAGACGATGATTGAATGGACTTTCTCCCTGGTGGTACCAGCCTAAAGAAACATACCATCTTATATTGTTTTTCTGCGTTTCTGAAGACATGGCATAAAAACGACATGAAATAAAACTACCTAGGAAGGTTAACCCTACCTAGTTACAACCCTCTACCTCCTCATCCTACTATGCAAGGTGAATGGACATGGAATGGAGAATGTCTCATGATATTAATTAACATATGCTATGTTTAGAATCAATGAAGAAGGGTAAAAGTTAGAATTTCCAACAAGAAGTCGTATGGATTATTTGATGTGACCATATAAGTAATATAGTTGTAGTTATCCACTTAAGTAGTATGTAGAAGTTTACATGTCCCATTTTGGAAACAGTCACTTTATCCTTATCTTAATATTAGATTATTTTTAAATGATTGTTCAAAAAACATTTGAATATCTAAAAATATATCATACAGTTAAAATTAAAGGACATTGGTTAAGAAGGGAGATACAGTTCAGCTGGAGAAAGAATTGTTTACTCAAAGAGATCGTCCCATATGGGCGAATTGTAAACATTTGCATTTCAACAGAAGAAATTGTGTTTTGCATGGCTCTTCTTGACATAAAATGTGCTAATTCATCATTCCATAATTATTCAAATGACTCCTCAACTAAATCTGGAGAAAAAAATTATCTCTTTTGTTATGTTATAAATATTTATTTACTAGTTCTTCTGATGCTTCGATTTCCAACACCAAGTTAAAACTGACCACATCATCAAAATTCAGTCAACAATCTTTCACTAAGTTTTTTACACGTCACTCTTGTTATAGTGATGTATTTCACTTTTTATGGTGATTCTTTTACAGACTCATTCTTGTTATATTACTTGATAAACACATAGAATTTACTTATTTATCTTTAAAAAGGAATTCAAAGAGGCCAAAGAAGATAAGTGGTGGCCAAACAATGGACCCGGAGCCTCAGTAAATGAGGTCATTTTCAATCTTGAGATCTATCCAAACAAAGAAAGTCAATCTAAAAATCTTTATTTCTGATACGAATTCCTGGATTCGTGTTGCCAAGTTTTTTTGGAATAATTTATTTTATAGTTGAAAACTGTAAACAAGTAGGAAGAAGAAAAACAAAACAGGTGATCTCCATGGAAACAAGGTAACAACAGCAGAGAGAATGTTCGACAACAGCATGCTCGAGCATGCTTGGTCTACTTGTGGTGGAATCGCGGAGAGTATGTACTTTCATAGGATGAAAGTCATAAACCATGCTCGAGTCATATATGTGATGCTCGTTTTCCTTGTGACGGCATAGCGTGGATGGTATTTTACTGGGTTGATGAGACAAGGTGTGTTCAAGACACAATTTTTTCTTTATGCCTACACTCAGCTGGTATGATTTTGTAGTCTGAATGCTGCAAGTTTTCCTGAATGGGTTCATTGCTCTCATTGCTTCTATTTGTCACTACACTGTTTCCTTGATATATTTTTAATATCAAATAAAGCTTGCTTAAGTCACTTTTGCTGTCATCGAAAAGTTGAATGTGATTTTTACAAAATTTGGTCGAACCACATTGGTTCTATTTCTAATCACGTGAAGTATATTTGACTTGGTTGGTCAAAAGACGAAACCCTTGGTTTTTGCCTTTGCTATTAAAACCTTGCTATTACCTCAACTTGTGTCTAACTATCCAGTTCGGTAAGAACTTTGTCCTAACCTTAATTTTTGTAATTGCACTTCTTCTTTTGACAACTGTTCAGTTGTCTGAAGTGTTACTTTCTTTTACAGAATTGCTACTTCAAAAAAAAATATATAATAAAATTATAATTGAATTTAATTACACTTACATACGGTAAAGTTGAGTGTTCTTTATTTATAATGTGGATATTTTAAACTGTTATAAAAAAAAATCATAATTTTTTTACAATATTTGAAGGAAGTTCTAATACTACCATTGTATAGTTTCCAATATCTTTCTGTGTTGTTTCTCTGTGTTAATCATAACAGTGATGATTAAGAGAAGAGCCGTAATTGGTCGAAAGATCGTAGTCCCATTTTAGCATTTTGTACTATACGTATATATAAAGATGTCAAAATGTTGTTTTATTGTTATAATTGGTTGACATTGAGAGTAAATGGAGTTGTTAAAGTGAGACTACTTGGGGAAGTGGAGGGTCATGCGTGCCATCAATGCAGTCGTAATGCTTGGCTGATTGATGCTATTCTTATTGTAGTAAGTGCCCTGCCTCGCTCTACAAGCCACTTCCTTGTATTCACAGATAACACACTCATTTATCTCTTAGTCATCTCACTGGTATCTCACAAACAGATTACACAGTATGCAAATCAATTTGCCAATCCTTTAAAATCACACTTTTTTAATTTACGTGTTTACCGGGACATCTATGCTGATATCGCACTATCTTCTCAGACACAGAAATATATATACATGGATACACACACCTACATACGTATCCATACACTGACCCACACAAATACACACACACACACACACACACATTGACAGAAAAATATATATATACTTTAACAATGAAAGAAATCCAAAGTGAAATACAAAATGCTGAAATAAACCCCAGTCAGAAATTGAATGAAAGTGTTTCAGACAAGTAAGGAAATAAAATTCCCTTTAATTATCTTCCTGATAACAATCAGTAATCAGCCTGTTATTTTAATTTATTATCATTATAATTCTCAATTTATATCACTGTAGTCTTAAATTCACATGTGAGACAGAAAAGATGACATACTCCCATTTCGTGATTTATAATTCTTGATAACGGCAATTAATTAATTGACTGGAACTAAAAGTCCTAGAAGAACTGATACTATTACTCTTCTTATGCTACAGCAAAAAAACGATGAAGGTAGGGAGCCCATTTCTAGAGGTTTGTAAATGATATATGAACCAAGACATTTAAAAGACGAATTTTTGGTTATTAAAATAACAAACAATAATATTTTAATCTGATTACTATAAAGTGTTGTGATGATAAAAAATAAACAAGTTTCAAAATTATTACATTATAACATATTTTGAGGTAGAGGCAACCCATTTTTGATTATAAGTGTCTTCTTGTGGTTGAGTGAAAAATCTATATTTTTCACGATTTGACAAAAATATACTTCTGGCATGATAAAAAAAAGTCCATTTTATTGTAATATTGAACCAAGAGAAATATAATATAATCGTATTTCACCTACATTTATGGTAAATCAAGAAACATTCAGGATGAGGAAGTTCATACATTCTTAAAATTTGATGAGGAAATGTTAAACAAAAAAGAACAACTGCTATCCTCTATCTGCAGTCATATCACGAAGTATGAGAAAACAAAGAGTAAACAAAATTAACCAAAGTTAGAAAAAAGGTTAGAAAATAATAAATAAATTCTATTAATTTGAAAATAAGAATATTGGGACCCTTTATTTTATGAAACTATGCTTTATACATTTATCCTTTAGACTTAACAAACTTAAGTTTACACAGAAAACAAAACAGACTAAATTAATTCTGTTCAATACATTTAAATGTGAAAGTGCAAGAAAAAAAGTTGTTTAAATATCTATTTGCACAATTTTGTTATATGCAACAAAAGAAGTTTTCAAAACAGAATACCTGACCTAAAGTTTGTCTTTTTTTAACGAAATTAAAATATAAACAATGAACATCCAAAACGAATTATAATGCGGTTTTATATATACAATAAAGTATAAAGATCGTGAAAAAAATACGTTTATGTTGATCGAACAAGTAGTGTATTAAAAAAGCGGTTGTACCAACATTGATGATCTACAAGGACAGATAAGTTAATGCCACGGCATTGGCAGCACATAGCATTAATGAAGCACATAATTTTGATTATACTGAAACAAGAATTATAGATGAAGGACAAGATGAGCAACAAAAACACAGACAAGGATGTGCAGATAACGTTCTGATTTAATAGAAGTAATAATATTGTCAGTATGTCACATCCTAAAAAGTATTTTAAAGGGCTCTAAGAAGTGATCAGAACTAATCCATTGCATTAGAATTTTATGATGCCCACAACAGGTTCTTTTCTGGTGTATTGATGGGTCATAAATCATTAACAAAACTCATTAATATAAGTTAACTCACATGTGGGTATCTGGAGACAAGGGATTTTAGTGAAATGAAAATCGACAATAAAACGACTGAAATCATTAAACTGATTATCGATAAGTTTGATCAAATTTAAGCAGAGAGTTTGATATTACTTCTACACGTTAGGCGCACTAAAATAAAAACCCAAATAACTGATTAGTTGCGATGTAAAGTCTCTTTTTGCTAATGCACTTGAAACTGATCTCTTGAATGTACTCCAAGAAGAACTACTTAATTATTTTCTCCTCCTACCCACCGCCACCAAAATCGAGTTAATTAAACTAGGTCGGGCTGATTGTCATTTTCAATTTAAAATAACTTTTAAAAATAAAAGTGTAATTTATATATTGAATTTTTTGATACTAATTTCTGCCTAATCAAACTAAATGGTTTAGATATATTGATATATATTGCATCTATCCCAAATCTATGAATAAAGATGCCTTTATAACAAAATTAAATTAGCGCAGAGAATCCAATTCACAATGAAAGAAGAATTACTTTATTTACCCTTCTTAAAATTCTTTATCCATAGATTGCCTGAAGTGATAGGTTTAGCGTGTATAAAAAAACTACTGATGTACTTATGTATATCTAAATATGTGCTTATGCCTATTTTTATTCTTCCCATCTATAATTAAATTGCATGATGTGAGAGGAAAGAAAATACTAGGTCTTCAAAAACAAAAATTATTCAATAACGCTGCGTTTCGAATACTTAGCGGTCATCATCATGTCCCATCTACAATGCAAACAAAATATGTTTAAAAATTTTGATATGTATAATTATATTTAGTTTCTATATTACTTTACAGATTCAGTAAAAATATTAGACAGAACTTACTAACGATTGCTAGAAATAAGGACGGTAATAAATAACGCATGTTGTTTTCCCCTAAACTCATAGATTTATATGTTAGCACATTGGTTTTTGAGACTGATTGTCCACCTCTCCCAGTGTTTATCTTTGGTCATTTAAAATGGTCAAATATCTCTTGTAAAAGTTTGCTAACATTCCTATAATTGATTTTCTTAGTTTAGTATTTAAAAAATGCAATAACTAAAATGCAGTTGAACTTTTGAATGAATAGCATGTCTAACGCAGTATAGTATAACTATACTTTGTACTATATACTATACTATACATTATAGTATGACTATGCTTAACTAAAAGAATTAGTTCCGTTTTAGTTTTAGTTGACTCTTATTCGAGCTGTGTTAAGTTCATATAATGAAGAGCACCTTTGTGAGAACGAAACAAATAAGCAAATGTAAATGTAATCAGAAAGGAATCCAACGGCACTGGAGTGTCACGATAAAGCCATGCTCAAATCGATTGCCACTACAGTGTTCCTCAAGTGGTCATTGTCTTCACATTCATGGCGCCTATGGCTTTCAGACGGTTTCAAGGTCGTACCCAAATATTTTACAAACTAATATCATCATTTTCTTTATTATTAGGAGTTTTTGGTTAGAGATGTTGTAATTGCAACAAAGTAACTCATTAGTTTTTATTGTCAATTATATGAGATTTATGATATAATTGAACCAAAAGATTAGTTTTTGGTAATTATTTTTAAACTATTGTTCAAGCAAATATTCATAAATCAGCGTGATAACTGATGACTTAAAGTTCGTAGAATGGGAAAGGTACGATGATATTTCAATACCAATTTGACAACGAGTATTGACCAGAAGTACATTCGTGCTCAGGTTAGAGATAGCTGTACTAAAGTGTTCTATGTGCTAATAAGCACAAAACACTTGGGAGTTGATCTAATAATAACTATGGATTGAAACAAAATTAACCATCACACCTCGTATAATGTTGTTGGAGCTGTTTCTGGCCTTACCCATCTCCGAAAGAACTGATCAAAGATGTCGTTGTCATGGGTGTATATGATACAAAATGAACAAAGAAACCACCTAACCGATATTTTGTTTAAACCATTAATAAAAATGAAACGACGACTAGATAGACCGAACTAGGACAAAAAGAGTGAAAATAGTATCAGACTAAATATTATTAAAAAAAAAATTATTTTATATAATTTAATAATAAGAAAATAAATCTAGACAGCAATGGGAAGAAAGTTATATAAATGATACCATAGATCAGTTATCATAGATCCTTTCGAAGATGGGTTACGCCCGAAACCGATCGGAAAACTCCAACAGCATTATACGAGGTATGATGGTTCATTGTGTTTCTAATATTAATCATGCTAACCTTAGTGGTACTGACAATATGCATGAATAACTATTGATTTTTTTTTAATGCAGAGAAATTGTATTTATCTTGACGGGTTATTTGTTTTAAAAAACCTACTCTTAGAAACATATGTGTAGCAAAATATACGTATGCTGTATGGATTCACGACGATTTCATGGTACCAGCCTATTGAGAACAGCCACCTTAATCTAAACCAGTGGTCGTTATCTGTAAACGACAAGCCACTTGCGGCCTTTGAAAGAAACCCTCTTAGAACGTATCTTAAAGGTAATTGACTGCTTCGGAAACAAATTATTACTTTATTTAATTATAATTTAAACATAAACATATTCAAAATCAAATAATAAATAGTCTTACAAATTATTACTTGAAGGAAAACAAGAACAAACAAATCTCAGTCACTTTTGGAGTAAATAAAATGAATAGTTATAATAAATATAATAATGCTTTAATTGTAACATTGTAAAGTATTTTTTTTTATAGTTAGAATTATTATGAAGTATATATCTATTTTCAGTAAATCTGGTTTAATTTACTTTAATAGCAATGCTTTATAACAAGTTTGTTTTTGAGCGTTGATTTGGTGAATTGTTAGTATGTCCCTTATTTCCGTTTTGTTGATTTTGCTATCACTCCTCTGAAGCAATAAATGGAATACCAAAAAAGTAGAACAGTATTATCTTAGGAGAAGCTTTGTAATGTAACATGATATGTGATATAATTAGAATATTATAAAATATTTCAGTGACTGTATGTTGCTCATGCTTAGATAATTGTTGTAGTTTAATAGATCTTCAGGTTAAACATCATCTCAAGGGTTATGAGTAAAATGGAATGTTGATTCTGCTCTACATTTTCGTATCATGACATGCCAGTACGAGGGCTGTTAACGCCTAACAGTGGGACCTTGCAAATAGGAGGCCAATGAACCAACAAGTCAACGACCTCTCTTATCAATAGGTTCTTAGGACTCGGATTATTTACAAATGTTAATAAAAAATGTTATTGAATTATGAGATGATAACGCTATATCCCTGTCTTATTGAGTTGGATAGAGTAGTAGCTGCAATAAAAGAATGATATTTTGTTTGTCAATTAATTAGTTGTAAGGATAGTACAAACCTTTCAGGTTAAGGATTATATTTCTGAAATTAAGACTTGTATTAGCAATAGAAAAGCCTACATTGGTCTCTGGTTTATAGCTCAACTTCTAAAGACTGATAACTTGCAGCGTTTGGTTGGCGCCGTCGAAAAGTTAGTTCTTTGTGCTCTGCAGCGGCCTTCATATCACAACAGTAATCAGTGGTTCAGCCAGAAGAAAGACAACTCTAAAGGCAATCATGCCAACAATAAATACTGAACAATCTGGAAAAACTTCAGATTTTTAAAACAACCTATAAAGTATTTTTAACAATAAAATATACAATATTATGAATTTGAAATCTTTGGACACGATGCAGTTTAGACGGATTGACCTATCACATTGGAATTACATCCAAATAGAGCACCTTATGGGAGTATGTGCTGATAATTTTTCGTTGAAAGTTCGTTGATAATTACTGGAAAGGGGAATTATGGTAAATTTTAAGATTACCTAAACGGCCAACTATAGCAAAATGAGATTTTGTAAAAAAAGTGTCTAAAATTAGCATGATACAAAAAAAAATTGAACTACGAAATACAAACCAAAGTTGACTAATAAATTACCTATTTAATTTGTAGGATTTTTTTACTTTGACTTGATATAGAAATTATTTATCAGAATTGAGTCAATCATAATTCTGGCTTTCAGATTAAATACAAAAAAAATTGAAAAAAAGATGTTTTAATGATATGCAAGACCAGTGAAATACTTAAAACTATACAAACGCCAAAGATCTACGAGTATATATTTTGTTATACTTTCCAGGGTGCAGCATTGACTTGAAGAAATCACTGAATTTTTAAATAAGTAGAAGGGTTGGTTTTGATATTGAAGGAAAACTAAGTAGGAATATAAGATTGTGAAAAAACTACTTTAAATTGGTGTATAATAAAAATTTTTCTGTTTTGTAGGCCTATGAAAAAGGTTATGAATAAAAACCGAAACGTTGGAATAGAGTTTAATTTGAACCTGAAGACCTGACCGAGTCCTGATAAACGTTTATTTTGTATATATTTATATATATCATTAACTAACTTGCCAACTTTAAGTCTAGTATGTTTCTTACATACCTTCTCGAGTTTGCTTATATATATATAAGAAATATATATTTTTTGTTGTATTTTTTGGTGTTGATTTATCACATCTAATTATTCAAGTTTTTAATGATATATGTTTAAAAGGTCTGCTCCCAAAGTATACCAATATATATATATATATATATGCATGGAATATCTACTACCATTTATGCAATCTGGAATTAATATCATACGAATAAAGCAGATTCACTCTGAAATGGGCGGAAACCTCTAAAAACATTCTCTGTAAATGTGTGGTAAGATCTTTGAGATTTTTGTCAAACCATCCATAAAGCAAATGAATGTGGACAATTATTAAATTCATTATAGAAGTTAAAATATAAAATTAATTTTAAAAAACCACAAAAGGAAAAAAAATAGAACAGATAAGGCCACGATGCGCATGAGTCCGATGATACTAAAGCCCTCAGTTTAATGAAAATAATATTTTCTTTTTATTTTATTTTTTATTTTTTTATTAGTAAGATGATCTAGATCAATGATTCTAATTTTGTGAGAACTGATAAAAAGGACATAGCCTCATTCATTAAATAAAATCATGAACTTGATTATCAATGCATGCCATAATACTTTACATTCGTCTCAAAAAATGCCATTAATTTTAAATCCTTGAAATTCGTATGTTGTTCTGTTATATTATAAAATATATACATGTCATTCTATCGAAAACTTTGGATGTGTTTTATTCCCTTTTCGATATTTTATAAGTGAAGCCCAGTGAGTATGATAGTCTAAGTTAAAGTTACTTATTTAGTTGTTAAATTACGTAAAGAGAAAGAGATTTCTTTAAACTCAGTAGATATCAGTTTTACCAATGGCTAGTTATGAGGTCTCTTTTCTTTTAAGGAATGAGTAGCGATTAGAATAGTGTATTCCTCAATTTTATCCACTTCAGGAAAAGGAGTAAACATTAAGTACACGTTGAAGAAACCTATTTATATGTTATTCTAAAATACCAGAATGTAAATTTTTTGATTGTCATACCAACCTGAATAGTTGATATTCTCTAACATGGTAAACAAATTTAAATCATTTATATCATAAGTTACCATCAAACATAACATTGAAAAATATACTAATAATACAAAAAACAAATGTTGTGTTTGGGTTATGCGCAGCTATTGATATCTATTGAAACTATTTGTTGTAGTAGTCGCGACATATTTTTATTAATAGACTCCGTTAATAGGAAGAGATTAGTTTCCCAGAAGCCTGATAGAGCGGGTCGACGAAATGCACTGTGCGCTAGCTACTCAAGACGACTCTGGCACCAGTCCACCCCAACCCCATTGTTCTCCATTCAAACGTAGAACAGCTTTCCTAAATAATTCAAACTCTTCTTTCCAAATAGAGATTTTGCAATATCACAATTCCTTTCAACTGCATTACATATAATATTATGCAAACTGTATCGTTATTAGTTAAATTTATGTTTACTAAGCAGTCAGACTATAAGTTGAGTGAATTTGCAGAAGATATTTAATTAAACTAACGATTAAATGGTGAATAAACAACACATGAGATATGCTATACATAGAGTTCAATTGTTCTTTCAATTAGATCTCCATGGAGTACTATTCTTAGTTGTCTATGTTTTTATGACTAGGAATATTGATATTTCAATATCTTCGTTCTTAAATAATGCAATGAACTATATTCTGTTTTATCCAACTTTCTATTCATAAAACATTTAGCTTTTGACCTATTAAAAAAATATATAAAATGTACTTTTTTATGAAAATGTGCCACAGTTTCACAGGATATAAGAACTTACTAAATAACGCATTTGGTCAGTCAATCATTGTCGGGTAATTATTTGAATAAAGTACAGTTTAATAAGTAGTATACACGCTTTTCATCAAGAATTCAAGAAAAAAAAAAACAAAAGTTTTACCTACCATTAAATTTCAGCTTAGTCTAAATTGAACCAATTTAAAGACACAAAATTATTTTCAAACTTTCATTAATGTTCACTACACTAACCACATGTCCATTATGTTTAATCGACTTCGTTTTTATCCTACCGAATGCTTCGTGAATCATATTTAATTTCCCTAATTACCTCTTTTATTTTAATACCTTTTCTTGTTCTTTATTAATCTTTTATCTTCTATTATATTAATCTTTATTAATCCATTTAATCTATTAATACTATTGGCTATCTCATTGATTTTGTATAACATGTTACTTGGCCAGTTCCTTTTCCAGTTGAATCCTTTTAGCTGTTAGTTGAATCTCTCAGTCTGAAGATCGTGAATGCCGAGACTGAGGTTCATCTAAATCAGTGTTTCCCAAAGTGGGTGGTACCACCCCCCTGGGGTCGGTGCTTTGATATCGGGGGGCGCTAATACTAAAAGGAGCTGGGATTCTGTTTCCATAAATTAAAAATGTTCATGCAATATAATTTCTAAATTTAAGTGAAAACACTACATGTAAACTTCTAGGAAAAGGTTTCTTAAAATTATTTGTTTTGATAATTTATTTTTATGTTAAAAGGATATTCTCATCTAAGTTTCTTTTATTGTGTGTTAATTCTTCTGCATAAATATGCTATGAAACAATACATATATTGGATTATAAATAAATATTTGATTAGTCATTATATTAATTTAATTATTGAAATGTTATTCATTTCGTTATTTGGTCTAAGATTCTGATTATTGAGGAGTGTTGAGTATAGGTTTACGGACCCAAGGGGGTGGTCGATCGAAAAAGTTTGGGAAACACTGATCTAAATGATACCTCTTTAAAAGAAGATCTGCTCCCTATTTATACCAATTTCCCTAATACAGATCATTTTAAACTAGTTCCACTTAAATTTAGCAAATATGAAAACCCTCTGATAGTTTAATGCCTAACACCCCAATGTCTTGTTTAACATTATCTAGCTTTAGACCTAATTTGAGTGTTTATAAACGTCTGCAAAAGTAAAAGTCTTTCCATCTCTTCCCTAAGGCTCTCAAGGATTATCTAACTCAGTATTTAGCTTCAATGTGCTCGGAGGCTTTCAATTTTTTTATTCAAAACCTTAATATGTTTATCTACCAAAAACAGTGACAGGACCATCATCTTTATTGGCAAAAAATAAATTAAAACCACAATTTCTATCCAACTATAAGTCAAAAAATTCTTGTGTAACATTGCTGTACACAATGTTTTCTTTTCAACAGAACATATATAATAAATCCGAAGTCCAACCTGAGGAGTACATATTTGAGAGTTCAACAAATTTACAAGTTTAATGTAATCAATATATTAAATGATGTAATCTTTACATCGTAAAGACGACTGATTAGCAGAGAAAATATTGAAAAGAGTAACGTCTGAAGGCGATGCAGGAAACATTGGCAAGGTGTGGTGTCCAGGGTTATCAGAGAACTTTTTCCTAATATAATCAATAAAATTTTACACATGGCTGTAAGAACGTCAATCGCAAAACTTATCTCGACCAAATCTTCTATTGATGTGTGACACACACGTTATAATTTCATGCGTGATAATTATCTATGCTAGTAAATACCTGGAATGAAGCGCTTCAGTATAAGAGTAACTGTGTTCATTACCCCAGGTGTTATCTTTATTTCTCACTTTTTATTGTCTCCGCAATGCGCACCATTTTCTCGGTGATAAATCGAATTGCCTTAGAGACTATAAATTAGTCTATAAATTAGCTTTGCTATGGTTGACGGCTTTATGCCTAATTCTTGATCTTTATGTTAATTTTGGCTTAAAGTTGTTGGAATCCTTCTCTAAATCCTTCACACTTAGCACATGCTCTTCACTTTATAATCTAAAAATTTTCCACAGCTTAAATTTTATATTATACTCTATAAAATGTTATATTTATAACAAAAATGTCAGTTTAAGTGGGCGGAATCATCAAAACATAACTGGCATAACATCATACTTTACCACCTCTTCAATGGAATTAACGTTGATCATTTAGAAAAGTAGTTGACATTCAACAGACAACTAGGAAAAAATATATTTCATATGAAAGTTTTCATTATAAGAGTCAGTGCATTAAACTTTAAAAAGCGAAATACTTTGTATCAGCCTAATCTTTAAATTTCCTTCAACTTAAAAAACACTTCTGAAACTTCATGGATGGACTTAAAGGAAACAAGAATGAAACTAATGATAATGAACGAGAAATTAACGATTCACTGGAGGCAGTGTGAGTCAACTGAGAAACAGAGAAAATATTGAAAAGTAACATCCGAAGGTGATGCAGGAAACACTGCTAAGGTGTGGTGACCAGGGTTGTTAGAAAACTGGTTCGAACGCCAGTCGGCCGACTGATTATTAGATGAAAAGACTCTTCGGTCGCTTACATATTTATTAAGGTTGACGTTTAGTGGAAAAAAACGAAATGTCATGTCTTACTAGGTTGGGGGATAACTAGTTGACTTGTTCTAAAGTTCACCATATGGAGGACACATTTGATAAATCGAGCAACACGTTTTTCTCATACATTCTAATATAGCTAATAAAGCTTGACATGACGTCATTGTTGTTGAATTCCTCTAATCTTTTTCGTTACATATATTTCATGCAAATACATTGTGAAATCCAATGAACTTGAATAAAGAGTTAGGTGAAACCTTCGATAATGAATCATAGTTTTAAGGTCACATTCATAAAAAAATATAATTACTATAAGTTTTGTAAAACAAAAAACAAAAACGTATTTGTATGTATATAAATAAAATAAAATACCTAAACAATATATGAATATAATTGTAACACCATTACAGTAAAAAAATATAAATATAAGAGAGCTAATATAGAATATATTTCAGTATAGTAGTTAATCTACAATTATTATAGTATAGTTATTTAATTTACAATTTTTGGTAAATTTTGGAATTTCATCCGTCAAACAGAGTGTGTAGCGTGAACGGATAATTTTGGATATACACCCATCCACAGAGACATTATCAAGAAAATATTAAAAAAAGACTTTGGAAGCCTCAAAACTTCCATAAAAATCTCGAAAACGAATTTCTTATGTGTTTCATACTTTACTTATAAAATCTACAAAGAAAACTAGGAATATAACAAATAAACAAAATCAAAACCACTTGTATTGAATACGAGTACCAAAATTAATCTCTTCAACTTGCAGTCGAAATATTTCTTTCGGTTAGGTCTTCTAAGTCCTCGATATCTTAAGAAAGAGTAAAATTTATATGCCACTTTTTTCATTGTTGATATTCACCTATGAGGGACACATTTTTCATGTAAAGGAATTTCTTATTTTTTGTTTGTTGAACATCTAAAATATTTCAGTTGTTTTCATTTCTATTCATTGATTAAAATAAATACTGTAAATTAGTTAATTAGAATTGAAATAATCTTCTTTCTAACTTCATGCGTATGACAATAAATTCATAATCGTTTATCTATTAATATGAATTGTTATTCCGTTTTATTTGGTTGTTTGTTCTAAAAAATTCCACTTGCTTGAATTTAAAGGGGAAGTTGCTATTTGTTATAAAAAAAGGCTTTTAAACTATATAATTTTGTCATATTTAAAATTTAAGTGTCATATTCTTAAGCAATCTAGATTTCAACTATGTTATGACTCATCTTGAATTTTAAACCACTCTTTTCCCGTTTGGTCCATTTGGATTGGAGAGGTCCAGAAAGCTAGTCTGCTACCACTCCAGATAAAGCTAAGAGCTGGCCTTGAGCAAGGCTCAATTGAACCGGACTTACTCTGACAACTTTTATTTATGCTCAACTTAAAAATAAGTTTGTCTTGAAATGGGAACAACAGACAGGCGATTAAATGGGCTTGAACATTTCAACGTCGAGAGTTTTGAGAGCGTTTCTAGCTTTAGTAAGAAACAAATGCAATGTGCACTTTGAAAAAGGAACGAGTGGAAGAAATCATATATTCTTTAATTTAGTATGTAAATAACGTAACTAGATATGCCTCATCTTCGGATGTGTATATTGGGCCATATATACAGAATTAGATTAAATACTTTTATAGCAAATTCATTCATAAGAATTCATATTTGTACGCATCTGAAAGTATTCCAAAATATAAACGCAAAGTATGAATCACAGTATATACTATTAAAACGGGACCTCCTCTCTATTTCCTTCTTTAGTTTAATAATCTGCTGTTATGAGGATGGTGTTGTGATAAAATTATAAAAAAATAGAATGACCATTTTCTGTTTGAGTTCTGAGTTTTAACTTTAAATTCCATACGTGTATATGACACTACTAAACATTAGATTTAAATAAACACTTTAAAAACAAAAAGTAAACTCACGAAAAAGCTACCTATTCAATTGAATGAAAATTTTTACCAGAACAATAATACCATATTGCTACCAAATGTGTAAAGTAGTATTATATGTTGGTGATTTTCAGTTTCTTTTTAATTCATGAGATACATGTGATATATTTATGTGTGTGTGTGTGTGTGTGTGTGTGTGTGTGTGTGTGTGTGTGTGTGTGTGTGTGTGATATATAAAATATAAATTCATTTGGTTTTTTAGGATCAAATCAAGCTCTCATATTCCGAAATTATGGTGTTTACTTTAAGGTTTGTTTAAAACGCTTTTCCACAGACCTACAAAAACAGAGGAAACAACAAATTATGCACTAATTACGAATATATATGAGTATACAAAAAATAGATTATTGCAATTAAAAATAATTTAGTAACAATATCATAACATGTAGAGGCAAAAATTCTTTGATTAAGAAATACTATAACTTTCACATTACTGGAAGATCAGCAATGTATACCTTAAACAAACTTCTAGTAGACTGATGTTAATATAACCTCAACTATTGAGAGGTTAATAATAACTATTGAGAGAAAGTTGTTTGCACCTTCATTTTTTAGCCAAATGCCAAGATCATCAACAGAGCAAGCCCTTATTGCTTAATTGAACAAAAGAAACTTCAGAAACTTATATTCAAAAATTCCATATAAAGATATGAAAAATCAACTTCCCCGCAACTGATAAACTCAATAGGTAACATATTGGTTGAGCCGAAGAATTGACATATGCTTCTTAATAATACCACTCAAATAATAAAGTAAATAGTAAGTTTAGTAAATTTAATTTTAGGGAATAGTTTTATTTTTTTTATTATTTAAAAAAACTTTTTAGGGCATATTTATCTATAATAAAAACATAACAACCACCTTAGAAGTAGATGCTGAATTATCTCGATCTCCTACTGTTCTAAATCACAGAAAGCATCAACGATATCAAAATAACTAATTTTTTTATAACCACGTACAAGCTGAAATCATATCTCAAAGGAAAAAACTTTTTGATGCACGCCTACTCACCTTTTCACCCATAAAGACCATTGAAAAAGTGTCAAGAAAGGAATTTAAGAACCCCAACACATGAAAAATATAATCATCTCCACATAAAAATTGCTCATATTCACAATACATTACTTCTAGTAAAGTAAACATGAATTCAGAGGAGACCTTAACGCCTGTAAATCTGTCAAAATTTAAATTTCTTATACAGTCTCTGCACTTTATAATTTCCAACAAAAGTGACCAGCACGTGTATATCTAGAAGAAGAAAACCAGGATGAAAATGTATTGCTCCAGAAAATACAAGCACTGAGATTATATATCATACTGTACTTAAATCATAAATTTGCTTACATTATAATTATTATTTAATATTTAACCAAATCATTGATTTGGCTTAAAATTAATTAAACAATTTTTAATTAGTAACCATCCGCAGTAATTTCCGTATTTTCGTTTTAAAAGTTTCACGTAAAAATAATATTTTCCTCAATTCATAAAAGTAATAAATACTAAAGTGCACCCTTTTTTTTTGTATGTTTTCCAAAAATAGTCATGCAGCTCGTTTTCTTATAAGGAACTATTTTTGAGTTTAATTCCATTTTGATCCGTCAAACGATGTCACTTTTACAGGCTTGTCTCGAATGTAGCACGGAATGCTCGTGAAATTTCGGAACTAGTATATTTTTAAGAGCAATTCTTGAAATTGAAACTTCTGGAATTAAAACTTTAAAAGTGAAATTACCAAAAAAGTGCTAAGTATTTTAAAAGTACTAAGTTCAAATCTGGTCAACTCATACAAAATATGAAATAAGAAGGATTTATTTAAGTTATTAGTCACCTATCAAGTGTGACACAAAACGGCCGATCGCACCAAGCAACAGACAAGACAAAATAGATTTCGTATTTATAATTCACCTGTATAATAATCCCTTGATTCTAATTGTCAGGTTCAAGGGTAAATGCAAGATGAATAAAGAAGGTTTACTCTTCACAGTGATGAATTCATCTAAAATGAATGAAAACTGGTGAAGTAATAACGGTCTCAAGTCAAAGAGGGAGGTTGTAAACAGAAGGTCTATTTATCTGCCTCAACGGCTGCACAAGCAAATAATTACATTCCTTAGATTAATGTGTTTGCCTGCAGCCACAATGGATGCTTTTCCTCTTCACGCCCTCTCACTTTCTAATTTTACACATACCTTCTTTATTTTATACATCTTTTGAAATCTTGGATAGTGATAAAGGAGAGTTAACAATGCATTTAATTTCATGCAATTTTAATGCTCAACCTTAAGATTCAGTTGAAAATTTATGACCTAGTTGCATAGTTTTAAAACCTCTTTATGGCTAAATATTATTCAAACAAAATGATCAAGTATATCTTAAGCTATAAAAAAAAATTTCATTGCTTTTGCAACAGATTTAAGCAGTTTTTGAATACATTATGAGAGTATTCAATATAATGGTTAGATTAAGCTGAACTATTAATCTAAAGTTTGGAATAAAATTCATTTTTTCTCTCTCCTCCTTTCAATGCCTCCAACATGCTCTCTCTCTCTCCCTCTTTACCTTTTCTTATCTCTTTCTCTCGCTCCATACCATTCATCCCCTCTCTCTCTCTCGATCAGCTATGTGTTTGTTTGTTTGTGTGTGTTGTGTGTGTGTGTGTGTGTGTGTGTGTGTGTGTGTGCATGCGTGTGTGTGTGTGCGTATGCGTGTGTATCTGTGCTTGTGTGTTTGTGCGTGTGTGTGTGTGTGTGTGTGCGTATGCGTATGTACCTGTGCTTGTGTTTGTGCGTGTGTGTGTGTGTGTGTGTGTGTGTGTGTGCGTATGCACCTGTGCTTGTGTTTGTGCATGTGTGTGTGTGTGTGTGTGTGATAGTATTTTCTTCCACCCCCTTTACACTCTATCAAGCCATTTCATCCTATCTTCCAGTGTTCCTCTGCCCTCTAATACTCTAGCTTTTCATGTCTCTTAAATACCCATAGATTAATAATTAGTATTTGTTATTATGTAATTTTTGCTAAAATCTTTAAAAGCTTGAGAGAAGTTTCATTCAAACATTGTTTAATATCATTATTACTTCTTTCTATGTTTGTTGTAATGAACTACACAACAATAAATCACAATAATAAGAGCCCTAAAATTAATGATTAATGATACTGTTGTTAATTTATCATGTTATTAACATTTTGTTCTGTATTAAGGGCATCACAGATTTGAAAATTAGCTTTTAATTTTTTTTTATTAATTAATAAATATAACAAATTTTAATAAAATATTAAGAAAATTAATAATTAATTAATTATTAAATTAGTCAGGACTTTTCAATAATTGTTTACCACTTCTATTAGATTAGTTAAAAAATAATTTTATTTTATTGATTTTATGCAAAATTACATTCTTTTGGAATAGATTAATTATAATTATTACTATATCCAAATAGGTTTTACTCATTAGTTAACTAATGAGTTATTACTTCATTTAAGTATATATTATAAATAGATTTTTTATGAATTATAATGTAAATGGCATTAATAATTACTTATGGATCATTAATTAATCAGTATGTTGTATTTAACTAATCTAAATTGTGGGATTAAATTAATGATAAAGGCAATGCCCGCTGCGCCACCTTTCTCAGTAAGCGACTAATGATGCAACACTACTCCGACAATACAATAGCACACTGATTAGGGGAATTAATCGTCGTCTTTGTAGTTCATAATCTTTACATGCCAATATGTGTATGCCAATCAGTACCCATTGAGGGTCATGGTAAATATTTAACGACTCCTTAGAATGGAAAATAAACGGAAGCTCCCTGGAAAAAATGTTGTTTTGTTCTTTATTTAAGGTATCAGTGGAAGTTAGAATCAGAAACGCATATAATTGATTGAGAATTTCATATTTTGTAGAGTTCTAGTAGTTTAGAGTGGTAGTTTGAAGAATAATTCATATCAATACTTTGCTCTGTACCTTATTGAAATATCATATCCTTAGCTCAATCATGTTTATTAGAATCAGCAGGTTATACTTCACTTCATCCTTCCTCCTGCTCTGTCGCTTATTGAGATATCATATCCTCAGCCCAATCATGTTTATTAGAATCAGCAGGTTATACTTCGCTTCATCCTTCCTCCTGCTCTATTGCTTATTATTTGAAAAAGTCTTCGCTCTTATATTTTGTCATAGAAACTTTAAAATAACTAATATGATTTTTATCCTACAACATGAGGGGCATTCTTTGTCATGAGAAGTTTTCAGGTGTCTCAGTCGATAATCAGTGTTCTATCATAAATCAAAGGTCCGTATGAGATCACCTAGTCTACCTAAAAGATTTCAAGTGTGAGATATTCATCTGATATGCTATGATAAAGCTATCTTTGAATTTGAATCCTTGTCTATAAGCTGAAAGAAGCTACCCAACAAAAGACACATTACAACATCTCTAAGTTATGAATGCATGTAGTTTGGTGAACACACAATGAAGAAAAAACGTTAATTTTTTTATTGTATAAGAAAAAAATCAATAACACTTCTGTAAATCTCCAACTCACACATCTATGAATGATTTTTCTATGCAAATAGTAAAGGAAGGTAATTCATTTAAAGCAAGCGGCGTAACTTGTTGCAGAAAACTTTATTGCTTTCAAAGAACCTCCATATTTGGTTTTATTAAACAATTAAGGGAGTATTTAAACAGCCATCTTCTGATTAGTTGCAATGTATTCAAAGTTTTAACTGACCTTTTTAAGCGCAGCTTTGCAGCTTATTACGGTCATGAAAAGAATTAATTTTTAATGTGTTTAAACACTGTGCAAGAGTTAGTTTGCATATTGAAAAGCAATTAACTTAGACTATCTATAATCTTAATGAGAAGAGTAGAATATATGAATTTCAATGTTGTATGAGATAAGTTTCTATGATTAGACTATACTGTAATCATCTGCTGACTCCTCAACTGCTGGGTGTGCTAATTATCAGTTAAAGGTCCCATTGTAATCTCTTGTTAGTCATATTGAATAGCAAAGGTGTTTAAGATATGACCATTGAGAACCACAAATAGAAATGAAAATATACCAATGGCTGGGTGCGTGTTGTCTCAACACGAATGGGAACGAGTTCTGAGTGACTCCAATGTTCTAGGTATCCTGCTTTATTGTATACACAGCCCGACAGTCATACTATCGAACATGAACCTGACTGAAGACCTCCCCAAAGCTTATTATCTGACTCTTTTATATATTACAGATCACAGTTCCCCCGCAAATCCCTTTGAAATTTTTAAGAGGACGTCCACATCTAATATAATAAAAAAATATGTATACTGTAACCTTCTTTCAGCTACGACATTGAACCCAGGGCTGTGGAGTCGGAGTCGGGGCATATTTTTTATCTTGAGGAGTCGGAGTTGGGAGAAATCAGCCGACTCCAACTTTTCACCAATTTCAATTACTTGTGTACATAAAAGAGATAAAATGACAAAATCTGATAAAATATTCCAAGCAGGAATTTTTTCCTTAGGAGAAAGACATTGAACATTTAATGGTACAACACAAAAAGTTTAGTTTAATACAAAATATCTGACCTTGCCTGTTCAGTGTTAATAGGATTAAAAATCTGGAGTGGCCTCCAGATTATATTATTTTATATTTATGTAAGTAAACATATTTTATGTAATTGAACATATTTATATTTATGTTCAATTTAGATATTAAACTAAACTAAACCAACAAAAGACACATTACAACGTTTCTAAGTTATGAATGCATGTAGTTAGGAGAACATACAATGAAGAAAAAACGTTAACTTTTTTATTGTATATCTCCTATATAGGCATTTTATATAAATGCCTATATAGGAGATGTTTATTAGTCTTTCATTCCTGGCGGTAAAGCAGATAGTGATTGAACCAGTCATCAATATAAATGCTTACTTTGGTATATCAACCAACTGAAACATATAATATCCCTGAAATTAACGAACAGTAATAGCAATTTTGTAAAGACAAAGAAAATAGTGTTACGAAACAGTCACTTACAAGAGAACATGACTTTTGTCTCCATAGCCAGTGGATATCGTAAGTGACCATCTGTAACATTAAATGGCCAGTGGATCTGTTACATTTAATGTTGTTTATCAGACCCCCTTCAACATTGAAGAATTAAGGCAAAGTTTTCGTTTGGAGACTTCAAAATATTTCAATTTTGTTTGAAAAATGTCATAAACGGTATAGCAAAAAATATCACCGAGAAATTAGCTTAAATTAATATCCGTTTTGTAATATAGAACAGCAGAGCCTATTCCTTATACTACAGTATTACCCAAACATAATACTATTCGTAAACTCAAGAAAATATACATCCGATATTAATTTTTGTTTAAGAGTGCAACATATTTATTGAATAGGTTATCTTGTTAAAAAAATCTATCATTCCATGAAAAGCATAGAAATTATAGGTTTGATTGACGCAGATTTTTTAAATGTAAAATTTTATTCTTCTTACATCCCTTATTAAGTCATGAGGTCATTTTAAATTATTTCATTAAACCTTTAGACAACAATTTTATTTCAATCTATTCGTTAAAAAATATCAATGTAAGGAATGTAAATAAATATAAACAAATCCAATAAGTGAAGCAGGTGATCGATCCATTAGTCCAGGATGAATAATCAGTTATTATAGTTTTATTGCTCTTTGCGGTAATTGAAATTTCACATCTTTTTTTATAAATTGTTAATTATTGTTATGAATTATGAATAAAAAGTAATAATTATTATTGTTGTTACTATCCACCTAATAAAAAGAAGAGTTGGAGTCGAAGCTGGAGTTGGGTCGGAATCGGCCCAACTTCACAGCCCTGATTTAACCACAGCATTATAAATTTCACAGTCAGGGAGGGCTGTTACCTTATAATCACTGGAATTAAAAAGTTCAATGTTTGTGACATAGCTGCTCAGAGTTAAATATTCAAATCATATCACACCAGTAAAGCTAACTGTATCACTGTTTTACAATTTTTGAAATAGACTGCTGCTGTATCTAATATTTAACTAACGTTGGCAGTACGGGAGCTATCAAAGAGTTCACTGAGTCACTCATTTAAATCGAACTTACAGATTTAAGTTCAAGCTAAACACAGTCTATGATTACTCTATATATAAATAAGGTAATAAAACAGATTGATCACTTATTAGTGTTTTAAACATTTCTATGGCTATTGCTATAAGTAAAGTATAGTATTTGAAACAATTTGATATTGATATTTTGGCAGATTTACATGCCTTGAGGTCTTCAAAGTTCATTTTTGTCGGATTTTTGATTGGGTTGAGTGGGTTGGTGGATGATTGTATTTCGAAAAGATTGAAGGAACGCCGCAAACCACACTGTTAGATGGATCCAATTTATATTTTATCCACAGATAGAACCTATTCTTTTTTTTTTGGGGCAATATTGTATAATGAAAAAGTTACTTTCCTGGCAAAAATGTGATACTAAACAATATTTTTTCTTTTAAACTAATAACTCAAGAGTGATAAAACTTTTAGATTATTATTAAAATGGAAACGAAATGAATTAATAGAAAAAAAATCAGAATTTTTAAAGAAGAGAGAAGGCCAGTTGACTATAAACAGTAAAGTTTGTTACTTATGATTGCTTGCAGAATTTCTGGACACGATAGCGATCGCACCATTGGCAAATCATAATGAAATTATACACAAAAACAGCAAATTTTTAAAAAGAGAGCAAATATATGTTGTGGAAATCGGACTAAAAGGGGCCTTATGTTACTTTAAATATTTTAGAAAATGTTTTCTTTTTTACCAAATTGCTAAGTAAAAATTTTAATAGAAGTAAAATTGTATGAATACATCTACTTAAATTAATATGCTACGAACAAATTTCAAGAAACAGTGAATACCAAAAAGGGTAATTTTTGATTGCATGACTTATTTGTTGTGCAATCCGTAAGTGTGCAGTACCTACTCATACTAGGGTAAACGGATAATATAAAGTCTCCAGACAAAAGAAGTTTTTATTCAAACTTCACGTTTCGAACACTGTGTGTTTACCTATCAATGAACACAAAGTTTTCAAAACGTGTAGATTAAAACTTCTTCTATCTGGAGACTTTATATTATCCATTTAACCCAGTATGAATTAAAAATAAATTAGCTCTAAAAACTCGGCTTCAAATAATCGATAACTTGCTGTACTTTTTGAATTTGGCTTAGAATTTTCTTTTCTAAATGATGTCAAAATTTATACTAGTGATATATAAATTTTAATGGAATAATTTGAAGATATTATGAGTTAATATGATATATAAGATTATATTCTTAAAACTATAAAAGTAACCATAAATTGCACATATGTTTTATAATGTTTTCCAGTGTATGATAAATGGTTATCTAACAAATTTGTTGTAAGATTCTACATGCTGTACCCTGCAAAAGATTTTAATGTCAGATTTATAGCTCTGGGTGTTTTTAAGGACATTATTTTTTTTGGTAATATTTTTTTTTTTTTTTATTTTATTTTACATAGTCACAACAATGCAAATGTACATTTGGTAATATTGAAGCATAGAAAAAATAGTTTCTGTTATTTATGATAAAAGCCACTTCTGTGATATTTCAAAATATAGTTTGTCATCAGGTAAAAACGAAATGAGAGAGGAACTTGTGTCTATTTTATAACTTTAAAGCCTTTCTCTAAATTCATCTTCTCATATTAAGGTTGAATATGTCAATTACATAAATAAAAAAAAATAAAATTATAAAATTTTTATAATTTATAAAATTGGATAAGTTTGTGTTGTAAAACAGCCTTACCATAATCTAGTATATCATATAAAATACGTACATTTTATAAAATACACAATCAATGACATTGGATTTACAACTTCCAGTAAAATTCCCCCCAATCATAACCACCGCCGGACACCACATCAAGAACTTCTAAAGACATTTAAGTGTTCATGCAATTAAATCTGATTTCTTTCATGTGTTCTAAGATGGAATATGATTCATAACTGCTATAGATTTATTTTAAATGAAAGGAACAAATCAATGAATTATACCTTCAAAAGTATTCTGAGTAACGATGTTCAGAATATTATGTTTATGGAGTTCATACTTGAATATCTAGAAAGCGATAGTGAACAAAAAACTGGACAGGAAGAGGCTACAACTTTATTATAAGTAGATATACTTTATTTCGATAAATTTACTGTTAATGCGTGTTTATCACATATAAATTGTGATTACGAAATAGAAATCATAAAAGGATTTTCGTTAAACAATTACTAAATATGAAATAGTTTCTTATAAATGTTTAGTGCAGTTGAAAAGAATGCAGATATAAAAATAAACTGGGGTAACAAATTTCTTAGATGACAGATAGAGATGAGGTCTGGCAAATCAGTGCGTTATTTATGACTTGTCAGAACGGGCATGTGTTTGAGACGAGGATTGAGGAATGTACAGCTTGGAGTGTGGGGCCTTCTCATCTAATACGTCCAGCTGAAACACGCTGAGTTGAAAAATATTGACATTTGGCGAGAATACAGTCTCATACGCCTGTGAAACATATCTGTCATGACTTGGAGTAATCATCCCAGTAGAATGATGATGAAACAGATTCACGGAAAATCTGATCGCTATGAAATCAAAAACAATTTCCATGCAAAGATTGTCTGTATTAGTTGTATGTGTAATACATTCATATGAATATGAATACATGTGTAATATAGTCATATGAATATGAATGCATGTTTAATGTATATTCATACACATATTCATATTCAGTAAACATGCATTTTCGTACAGTAAGAAAAATGCATGTTTAATGCATTCATATGGATATTAATGCATGTGTAATACATTCATATGAATATGAATGCATGTGTAATACATTGATATGAATATGTCATCATTCATTCATGATTATCTCTTCCTGTTCAAAACATTTATAGAGCATTAAGATTTATACTAAAAGCATACTTAAACAAATAACCTGATCACCTTCAATATCTTTCAAAAAAATTTATACTTTTAAATATTTTAGATTCTTCCTTTTTTAACATATATTAAAGTAGTTGAATTTTCTCATTGATTTGAAAGCTCCTTGGTTCTAGAACCGGTTGAGTTCTAGTTACTGTTTTAACTGGCATAGGTTTCTATGATTGAGACATTACGAACTTATTTCTTCGAACACATTTCAAAGAAAAGGTTGGCAATTTTTTTTTAACTAGTGCCGTAGGCTACCAATATTTCTTCAGTCCAATTCGTCTCCAATTACTATCTCAGTCACGACCTGCAATACCATTCCAGAGTCACATTCTTCCACAAGTGCCTCGAGCCATCAATTTTTCCTAAGGAACTTCATCCGCCAGTAAGAGCTTAAAATTATGTGTGTGGTAGCTAACAGAACCGTTAAGGTATACCCAGATAGTTATTTTTCTTTTCTACTACTGTCAAATTATGTAATACGTCCTCTTTTTGGATCATGTTGGTTGTCTACTGCCAACTACGACCCTGTAAAACAAGTTAAATATTTTGAGGACGATATTGTACATTTTAAAACATGTTTTAATAAACTTTAAAATGTCAATCATGAATCTAATAACGATGTAGAAGTCTGAAGCTTCTGTAGGAGAGAAAATGGAACAGTTTTGAGGAACGGACAGGGCTCTGATTTGACAGACAACATGACATCAAGTGATTCTTCAAATAAGATGCTATAATCAGAATTGATCTTGTTAATCAATGTTTGATCTTTTTAAAGTCTAATAAATGTTTAGTTAAAACTACACAAAATAGAACACATATAAAACTTGCAATTTGGTTTTGGTAACACAATTTGACATGAAAACTTAATATTACTTAATACTAATAATAATTAAGAAATAAGAGGTTAGTTTTTTAACAAACTACCACATTCAGTATTAACTGGTACATTTCAGCCAATATTATGGTTATCTTCGTATATTATTATACTAAACATGAAATAGCAGGTAGGTGGTTAAATAGTTATGAAATTACACCTTGAAATGGACAGATATAACTTGAAATGTTTCTTTCAAATGATGTTAGTTTACTTTTAACGTATTACCACACATGAATGTAATAATAATATGTTGATTTCATTAATCATTGTCATTGGGGGTTTATAGTTTAGGTGGATTTAATGATATTTAACCTTAATGTAAACATAGAAATGGAAGTATGTAAGTACATTAGCAGGTTTTCTATATACACTAAAGCGTATTTCTTTAGCTAACCTATAGATAAGGACATCTAAGAAGGGTAAATTACAACTTACTTCTTCTTCCATTGTGAACTGGATTGTCGGCACTAATTAATTTTATTAGAAAAGCATCTTTATTTATAGATTTATTAGAGATGAATAATATATCGTCAAAATATCTAAATAAAAAAATTAAGATCTTTCAACCGTAATAAGCGGTCTTCGTCAAAGTCAAAACCCAACTAAAACACAAGGCGGTAGAAACATCATGGTTTGGGGTTGAGAGGAGTGGGAGAGAAGAAAGGTATTTTAATGGGTGTAACGTGTAGGAAAAGACAATAGTCCAGTGAACGATGTTTAGGGAAACAAAGGAGTACAGTCAGAAAAATCAAAAACTATGAGCTAGCTATCAGCCCTCATAGATGAGGCTAATGCCCTTGTCAATACTGAGTCAAGTTTGAAATCTTTTGAAAGTTGTCAAATTTTGTTTTATATACAATATATACTATATTTATTTTTACGTTTAATATTATTTGTAGTTTTAATAAAACTTTTTATAACACCTTTTAATAAAGGTGTTGAATCACGTCTATTCTGCTCTATTGCTGGAAACCTAGTAGCACATAGAAAGTCCACACCCTGTGGCAAGAGTTAGTGCATAGAAACTTCTTTTTAAAAATAAGCTACAGAATATTAATTGACAAATTCTTTACCCTCATGTTTGCATTGAAACTGTTAAAATTTAGAATTACTAAATCATTTCGTATTGTGCACGCATGGGTATTAGCCTGAACCAAAAAGCACTCAATATCAACCAGCTAAATCTAAGTAGTTATGCAACTTGAATTTCCTCAGACAGTCAGATTTATTTACTAAATACACTCTTTGTAAAAATTGATTAGAAATATATATCATACTACAAAAAGTTTCATTTACTGATAAAATTTAAATTTGTAGTGTTGTTAAAGCATTGTTATTATTTTCATTAACAATAGGCTTACATTTTTTAGGAAGTTTGAGTAAATGAGGTAGTTTGTGTATTGTTAATTCAGAACAATTCCAGTGTGAATAGTATATTTACATTTACTTTTGACAAGCCTCATACACAGAAAAGAATGGGTAAATAAAGATTGTGGGACAAAAATGCTATTTGAATAGAAGGAAGCTTTCAGCCAGGAATGCAATTTCAACTCTTAAAAATCATTTTTATTCATTTAGAATTCTTTTAAATCTGGAAACAACTTAAAAATTATTTTAAACAAGTTATTTACACGTGAAACACGTCATTAATAATAGAGCTCAATAGCCAAGGCTCCATGTGTCTTACAAGTCTACGAACTTTATGTGTCTTACGAGTCTACGAACTTCACATTGCTCGTAAGAAGATGATCTGTATTTGCTTGTTATGGTCTCTCAACCATACCATAATAAAACAGTATTGTTTGATGTTTTTTAACGTGGAGTCCTTTCGATACATCACGAGAGAACAACAGCATCCTCACAAATATGGAAAACAGTTCTCGTGAAGGGCCAAGGTGGACCTTGCAAAGGCGAGTTTCCACGCCATAAACATAAGCTTTATGTCATATAAATCTGATTTGAGTCATTATAAGACTGATGGTTTCTTGATGAAAGAGATGATCAATAATTACTGGTGAACATGAGAACAATAGAGAAGAGTAACAGTTAATAGGGAGTTGAGACATATAGGAAAGAATTAATAAAAGAAAATTACAAGATAAGAGTGATAATCAAACTCTCTGACAATATACTAATTGACTAATACTACTGTATCATTGACTAGTGATCATTACTTGTCTTGTATTGAAACATAGGTGGTTTCAGAGCCGTAAAGACGGCATTGCAATAGAGGCGCCCGCCACCAGCTCGACTGGGATAGGGGCGTAAAATTATTGCTACAGACCTGCTTGATAGTTGCACCTGCTTTTTAAATCACTTGGCCATTCTGCATGAATCAACACCGTTCGTTCTAGCTGTTCTACATTTCTTTATAAATTAGAAATGGTTAGGTACTATTGCCATCTCTTCTACTACTGCCCATCTTTACCTCTCTTTCTTCCACTCTCAACCTGCAGCCAGGGCTTTTGGACCACTACCTATGGAAACAATAATACTTGCTTCAAACCTACATAAAGAATTAAGTAACTTACCAATACTCGAATTGTGAGTTGGTGAAAAAATCTTGGGATGATTTGTAATCGTTGGAATCGTTGTAATGCTTTTGGGATGCATGGTATTAGTAATGCTAGTCGACACTCAGCAGATGTTTTACGTAGGATTGAGTCTTGTGATCCCCTTAAAATATTCAATCCATGTTCGATTCTTTTTGATGATACCCAAATGCAGGTGGTAAGTTGTTCCTAAAATATTTTCACACTACTAGTTGCCTTTATGTAGGCAACTAGTAAAATTTAGTAGCCAACTTTATGTTATCTAACATATATTATCCACAATTTTTTTTCTATCACTAATAAATATTTCACCTAAATGCTCTAAACCTCAATTGATTTTTCTATTTTTTTTCTTATTCTTTTAAGATTGAGATATGTTGACGCTCATTAACTATGAATGCTTTTCTCGTATATAAAAGAATCGTATACAAAAAAATAAACAACTTCTTTATTTACTTTTTCTAATTTAGAATAAAAGTGGGATGATTTGTAGTATATGCTCAATGGATTAGCTATCAATATGATGAACTACAAAAGTCTATATTGAAGGTCGGCGTTGAGAAGACCCACACCCATGCGGCTTTGTGACTCGTATTCACTACTGCATGTGATAAGTTCAAGACAATAACAAGGCGAAGTAGGATGACAAGGCTCCTTTGCCAAATAAATAATAGAGCTATAATTCAGGTTTTTTTTAGTAGTGATTGGTCACTATATCATAGCCAGTGACATTTGCCTTGGAAGATCATTAAATATAATCAATGACGACAAATTATCAATACTCTATATCAAGTTTATGCTAATTATTAAAATTTTAAGTTATTGACTCATTATCTTTTGAAGTAAAACAAACCCTTTCACTGATGATACATTATTACACCTAATTATTATCTCTATGAGATTCCCTAGTGGTAATAACAAACTTAATAATTGTTTTAATAATCATCTCTATGATCATTATCATTAAATTTAATGTTATTAACGTTATTAAATTAAATGTAAATTCCTAAAGTAATCATTAATCCTTTTACTTATTATACATTAGTGATAACTAATTAGATGAATCCAAGTAAAATGAATTATTTATTACTTTAAAGTACTCCAAAAGTTGTAATTATAAAAAATTGAACAATTTCAATCGCAATTATAACAAAAATATAATTACAAATATCTGACTACTTTTACTCTTGGATTATCGATGGTGCTAAACTACTTCTGTCATATTTTTAATAAATGTAATAAATTATTGAAATTAGATATAAAGAACTAAAACGTAAATATATATATATATATAACTTTTGAAAACAAGCTTTACTAAGTATTAAAAAGATATAAATGAAAAACTGACCTATATCACTAAAATGCACATCAACGCTCTAATACTATTATTAGTAGGATACTCGTCTTTTAGTCGGTTCTGGGTCTTCCTCAACCTTCATTTTAATGTTTACCTTTGTATGCTTATAAACCTTTTCTATTATAAAATAGATATGGAAATTATTTCGTTTTCTGGAAGAATTATTTCAGGAAAAAGAGATGGGTCTAAATTCATTTAATGGATAATAAAATGGATTTCCGATTATTGCCCAAAAAAATACAATTCATCTAAACTATCAGGGCTATTCCTGGGCGTATATAAATTAATTATGATAGCATGGTTTGCTGTGTGGCCACTAACATACACACATACGTCATTAAAGAACCTTTAAAAATGGACTTAGGGGACCTCAAAACGTATAAATCCGTTAAAATCTGTTAAATTTCATTACTACTATATTTTATTTGTAATACAATTTAAATATAACTCTGATAGTAGAATAGTGAAATTTGCTGTAAGGATAAAATGATTTTTAAAACGTATTAATTTGCTTCTCTGGTACATATTATGAACTTGCTTTGTCATGTTTGTCTTAAACCTTTTTTCAAAATTAGTGGTGAGTTTTTCAGTAAAATGCTTCAACATGATTTTTGTTATTTAAAACAACATAACTAAATTATTTTTATAATAATTTAAACTAACTATTTTAGAAGGGTTCTACTTAAACAAATCAAAAATTATTAGACAAGTTAATGAGTAATGCATTGATTTTAAACTTGCGGTGCTTTGATATGAATCAAAGCCATGTCTCCAGTTCCTCTAATATTCTTCACCACTGTCGTATCTCATTCCTAACCATATTTAGCATAACTCGACTATTTATATGCAAAACACTGGAAACATTTAGTTGATTATTTACGGTATTATTTATTTATTAATTTTCCTAAAAAGTCGATTCTTAAATCTGAATGTCTAGCCTTACAAGAATTGATCGTTTTTTTTTTAATTCCGTAGAAATATTTGTTTACATTTTTTTTACCTGTGTCCTTGTTTTATTTATACTTCCCAAACGGTGTTTCCATCTTCTATGAATGGTTCTGCTCAAGTTATAACGACAGCATTCTTATAAATATTTTACCTTCTATTCCACTGTTATTTACCTCATTTATTATATTCTTTCATCCATACAGACGTACTGTTTGGGATTTACAAATCGTACACCTGCACTATTTGGCTTGCAGTGTGTCCAAACTTATCACTAAATCAGTGCTGTTTTAATGAGTATGATACTAGTTCTTATAAGATATCCATTTTCAGTAGCAATACTTTTAATAGTTTTTATTTTTTTTCTTTAGTAATAATCAAAGCTCATTCTATTTCCAAGTTAGAGATGATTTGAAGCCCTGGAGATAACACTATCCATATTATGCCTATATTATCTATGATAAATATTTTGCATTAACTAACTTGCTATTATAAAATCTGGAGTGGCCTGCACTCAACTTTACTATAAGTAAACTAAATATCAAACTTCTTGGGTATATAATATATAATATCTCATTTAACATAATATAATCGTCTAAATGGGAGATGTTTATTAGTCTTTCATTCCTGAGGTAGTCCATATAGTGATTGATCCACTTATCAATAGATAAGACTTTTTGTATGTCACACAATTATTGGTTATACAATCATTAGTTTAACTACAGCAGCAATAACATTATGAAAAGCCAAAGTGAAAATTTGCTTATTCGAAATAATTTCCTACAAGAGAGTATGGCTTTTGCTCCAATAGCCCGTGGATCTCTTACATAGTTTATCTGACCTCCTTCTACATTTAATACTTAGAGAAATTTTCACATTTAGAACTTGGAAATATTTTAAGTATTTTAAAAACATTACAAAGTTTTTGTCTGAAATGTCAAAAACATGTAAGAAAAAATGTCGTTTTCAGATAATTTTTTATTTAAGATGTAGGATAATTTCATTTATTATTTTTAAAAGAATTTTTTTTAATTCTGAATTATGTTTTACATTTTTGGTCTTGTATCAAATTATTATACTGTAAATTTTATGGCATGCTAGAGTTTTTTTAAAATTCACTTTTCTTTCTCTTAGTCAAAAATTATAAAAAACCAATTTACTCTGAGGGAATGTTATTTTTTCCCATGTGTTATATTCTGTTATAAGTTTGCTGTAAATGTATTTGAGAAAAAATATATTGGTAATTAGCCACTTTCGATTTCTTAAATCAAGTTCAAAGCCGACATCTCTGTATAATTTTAAATTTAATAACTGGAGGCTTGAAATTTTTAGAAATAATGATATGAACTATTACACTAGAACAGTGAAAAATCTAGAAATTAGACAAAAACATAGAAGCCCTTCTATAGACCGAAAAAGTTCATTCCAAAAACTTGAATATTTCCAATAATAATGTTATTCATAAACGTAAAAAAATCAGCATCTGATATTAACTATAACAGCAATAGTCAATATTAATTAATTTGATTTATAATTATCTGATAATAATTAAAAGGCACCATCATACCATAAAAAGAGTCAGAAGTTTTATGTTTCATATGCTCTATTGTTGATGATTTTTTACATATAAGAATTTTATTTTCTTACATCACATATAAGTCGTTAAATCATTTAAACATTTTCATGATACCTCTAAACATTATATTATTCCGGTGAATTCACTGAAAAAAATTCCGTCAATGTAAACAATGTAAAAAAGTATCAACAAAAAATTTCATGTTTTTTTTTATAAATTGCTAATTTTTTGTTCCATTTTGTGTCAAATTTTCATGATTTTTTAATGAGCCTTTTAGCATCAAAAAACATTTTCTGAAAACGAAATCGTACTTTAACGCCCCATTGCTGAATGTAATTTTAAAAAAATCATCTTGACTCATTCTTCACATAATTTTCTATTTTGAAGCAAAGTTTCATTTTGATCCGTTCGACAGTATAGCTTGTATCCCTCTAACAAGCTTTGAGATTGAATTATAAGTCAATTTTTTTTCCATTTCATTGAAAAAAAATATTTCCCGTTGTTTTAAAATTCTGAATTTATTTTTCGTTTATTCCATTTGTAAAAGGTCAAAGATAATATCAAAATTTTAAAACTATAGCATTAGCAGTTTAGGAGAAAAAAAGTTGTCTAAAAACCGGTTTTTGGCAAAAAAAAGTGACTTTTCCGTCAATGCTTAATTCTTCCAAAACAATAGGGTCATCTGCACTATGGGGCACTATGGTATTTATTTTACATGCTTGTGTAAAATATTTACTTGATCCATCAAAGATTCGGGACTGTAGCGTGGTAACAAGCAATCTTACGAGTAACAAACTCACCCACCCACACACATACAGACATCATCCAGAAAACATCATAAAACGACCTCTGAGACCTCAAAACATATACGAGTAATTCCATCAAAATCTCGAGATCGAATTTTTTCGCGATCACTATACTTTACTTATAGTAAGGTAAATAAGTATTTTAATTATTTATTACATTTTTTTTAAATAAACGGAAGCATTTTTCAATTATATTCAAATAATTGAGGAAAACATCCTTTTAGTACTTTCTGGAACACTTTTACACTATTCAAGAGATCTGTTGTGCTCAACCTTATGGTATAAAAATTGTTCATACAACCTTGTTTCTTCCTACGTTGTTTTCCAGATGGGAGCGACTCATAACATTTCAGCATAATGAGGCACAACAGTTCTCCAAGAATAATGCTAATTCTTATCCTTTGAAGGAACACCAAGATTTAGTCCACTTAATGTGATGCTTGGTTAATCAAGTTCTCTATCTGCATTCCCTAGTATTCAATAGATATAAGAACCCTTGGGCTATTCGACTTGGGAGGCCTCCTACACTCACTCCTCCCTGCTCTGGACCACCGAACCATGAGGCTTCTAGACAATACTTCACCTCTCAGCATGATCTGAATAAAATAAAAAAAAAACACAACAATTCACACTATTTGCAGAGCATACTCGAAACTAATATTATTAAAGATGTTGCCTCAATAATTTGTTGGCAGGGTTTCAGTGTTTAAATGAGGTTTAAACAAAAACGAACAACAAAACAAAAGTTTATAAAAACCATTTTCAAAAAAAAGAAAACGCATGTTTTACGTACTTTTATGGTAGATTACTTTAGTCAAGATTTAACTCATTGAATTAAAAAAGGAAACGATTTTATCTTTGAAAATTTTCTCTATGACTTTTAAAGAAAATTTCAGCTAAAGATTTTTACTTTACTATAAGTAAAGTATAGTGATCGTGAAAAAATTCGATCTCGAGATTTTGATAGAATTACATGTTTTGGGGTCTTTTTAGGCTTTTGATGTCTGTGTGTGTGTGGGTGGGTGGGTGGTGAGTGTGTTAGCATTGCTTGTTACCAAGCTACGGTCCAGAATCTTTGATGGATCAAGTTGATATTTTACACAAAAATGTTCCCAATAAAGTAGATGATCCCTATTGTTTGGGAAAAATTATACATGATGGGAACCCACTGAGATAAAATTGATGTTTATAATGGAAAAAATAAAATAATTTATTACTTAATTAATGAGGGTACGTGAGTACTATCATATTGACTTATATGGAATATAAGAGTAATAATATTTTACATGTAAAAAAATCACCGCCAATAAACATAAATAAATTTCATTTGTCTTCCATGTTATGATGAATTCGTCTCATAAAATGCTTTAATAAATTTATATATTCCACTCTTGAACAAAACTTAATATCAGTTATAATTAATTTGTCTTTGTGAATTGTAGTATAATTCCTTGATATTGAAATGTACGAATGAACTCGTTGACAAATATCCAGTTTTTTAACTATTCTAGTTTAATAGTTCATATTTATTATTTTCAAAAATTAGAAGCTCCCAACTATAAAAGTTTTAAATTATACTGAATAGCTGGCTTTGACTTTGATTTGAGTATGTAAACTGTCTAATTACTAATATATTTTTTCTCAATATACATTCTTATAACACAGTACAAGACGCATGAAAAAAGGAACTACTGGCTCAGAAAAATTGGTATATATGAATTTGACAAAGGGGAAAGAAAATGATTTTATTAAATACTAAGACGCCATAAAATTCCCAGTATAATAATTCTATAAAAGACCAAAAGTGTAAAACATAATTCAAAATTGAAATCTTTCGTTTGAAGGTTAATAAATGTAATTATAGTACATCCTTAATTATAAATGATCTTAAAACGACATTTTTTCTTTGATGTTTTTTAGAGAGAATAAGAGTATTTTCTTGTTTTAAATTTGAAAATTTGACTTATTTGATTCAGTTGTGTGAAATACAAAAATAAGCTTATGTATTGATAAGTCGATCAATCACTATCTGTACTACCTCAGGAATGAAAGACTAATAAACATCTCCCATTTAGATGTTTAGATTATGCCTAAATGACATATATATTATATACCCAAGAAGATTGGTATTAAATTTACTTATAGTAATGTTGAGTGCAGCCCACTCCAGATTTTTTATATTTTTTACATTGAATAAGAAAATAACATTATTTCACTTCAATAGAAACAGGCAAGTTTTATAAGTTTTTTTTTATATTTTTGAAATAGTATTAAAATTAAATTTAAAAACAATATAATCTGAAAAATGAACTAAACAATTAAATAAATAAAACTCATTACACCGATTGATATCACTAATATCTATTAAAAAAAATATGTCCTATAGTTCACCAGAGCCAATACACGAGCATTAGTAATATTCTCTACTAGATTTACTTATTTACCTGACCTCTTTGGGTGCTTGTTCTTTTCAGAAAATAGATTAAATGTTTGTTACCACCAATGCCAAACGAAAGATAAATTGTCTTTGGATTCAAAATAAAGGTTTGTATAGTGCACTGATTCATTCCTATGTTAACTTAAGCTGTCTAGATAGATTGATTTAAATAAGTGACTTTTATATCATCGTAATTAATGGTCACAGGGTTTACTGTTTTTATTTACAGTGAGTCTATCAGTGAACTTTGTGCATCTAAAGGGACTTGCAAGCGCAGTCAGTTAAGATTGATTGGCTTGCTCAATGCCAGTGGCGATACAAAGTCAACTTTCTGATCACACCGACTGGCTTTTCTTTTTCTCCTCATTTCACTCATTGTTCATTAATAGACTCTCTGCTTTCTCCTTTTTTACTATCATAAAAAAAGAAAGAGGGAGTTTTATACCGTTTTTTTTTAATGAAGAATAAAACATAGACCATTTTCATGAGTTATTAGTTGTTTTAACCTGTCTGAAAGTCACTTGTATACAATATGAAGTAAATCAATTGGTAATCATTGTGATCGAATTTCAAGTATGCCTCAGACACGCTTATATAAGACTGTCTGTGATGCTGTTTTAATTTTTATCGTGAGCATTGTTTAATGAAGCGGAAGTCATACAAATGTTCCGCTAGAGAGTTGTCTAATAAGGAAATGACTGAACTTTCTCAACCAGCAGCGTGCACGAGTATACTAGAAGTAGTCTAACTAATCAAAGCAATGAATGCTATGAGTTCTGAATGGAACTAAGAAATAGCTCTTTGAAATTAAGTTGACTCCCGGCCAGCAGTATATTAACAGGGAGTCAAATTAAACCTTTCACATTGTCTTTATGTCACCAACTCTCGTGTGGTAACTTACCAGTCCAAAAGCTAAATAGTGTTCAAAAAATGTAGTGTTTTCCTTGAGTCAACGTCTACTGTAAAAATTATTATTTATTTTTTCTAATACCAGCTAATGTGACCTTTATCACTCATCCAACTGAAATTGTTTAGTTACTTATAATTATTTTATTTGTAATTTCAGACATGATAATAGCAAAAGCACATATAAAGTGCACGTTTTCATATTTTTTCTTCTCTTACGGAGGACATGCATTTGCTATAGTAATTTGTATGTATATTGAAATTAATACAGTGGTACTGTTGTTGCTTTTGACTGTAGTGATTGTTACCAGGCATTGTTTGGGTTACCATTGAAAAGACGTAAAATTAACATCGTCATGACAAGTATCACCTGTTTCCATCAAATATAGGAATTACTTATAGAGTTACATGGTTTGATTTCAAATATAAAAGTACTCTTTAATCTAACTTCAATAGAAACAGGCAAGTTTTATAAGTTTTTTTTATATACTTGAAATAGTATTAAAATTAAGTTTAAAAACAATATAATCTGAAAAATGAAATAAAACTCATTACACTGAATGATATCACTAATATCTATTAAAAATAATATGTCCTATGGTTCACCAGAGCCAATACACGAGCATCAGTAACATTCTCTACTAGATTTACTTATTTACCTGACCTCTTTGGGTGCTTGTTCTTTTTGTTACCACCAATGCCAAACGAAAGATAAATTGTCTTTGGATCCAAAATAATTGTTTTTATTTTGCCTGCAAGTTAGTTCATGTAAAATTATTAGGAATCTAGGGCATTTTTAAATATATTTTAAAATATATTTAAAATATGTGATTGTATTAAACCATTAATAATTAAGACTACTTATGACGTTACGAAATATAATTACCCTCTGTTAAATGGGATCATTTTTTAAAAATATCCCATTTATCCCTTTGAAATGGGATCAAGTTAGAGAGTCAAACACTTTCCCAGGGTACTAAATTTTTTATATTAGCTTAATCACCCTATTATTTTACGTGGATCATATCGTACAACTACAAAATTATCGTCAATGTAGTGCGGATGCTTGTTTTTGTCTTCATAAGGCTCTAAAAGTTTGTTTATATGTTTAAGCATCTTACACTGCTAAGCATTTATCTTATATTAGAATCGCATGAGTTTCTTTGATTAATACTGTTACTATAGCAAAATCAACATAATAAATTTCAGGCGAGCTGCCACCCACACACACACACACACACACACACACACACACACACACACACACACACACACACACACACACACACACACACACACACACACACACACACACACACACAGACACGCTCACATACATACATACATTTACTTATGCATGCATTTTCAAAACTATATGCCCATTATTATTTAAGAAAAAAACATATTTTTTTGCCAGTATACGACAAAAAATATTCTAGCTGCCACCCACTACAAGCAGTTAAGAAGACAGAGGCCTACCCTTCGGTAACCTGAGTCAGAAGTGAAACCGGAGCAGCTCTAAGTAGGATGTACAGTAATGGAACCCTCTTCTCACGTTATGAGATTGTTATCAATAACAGTACATCCTTATATTTTATTAAAAAAAGTATTTAACTTACTACAGTAATTAAGCACGATAGTAAACGTTTAAAAAATTGTGATCATACTTTTCTTTTAAAATACTTCAGGTTTCTTTAAAGTTCAGTTTGTTTCCCTCTACTTAGTATTTTTGTTTTTTTTTATTGTTTTAACCGATCCCCTAACGGGTGATAACGTCAGCCGTTTACCGGCTTTTTGTTTGATCGGTGATTCTACAGATTCTACATTGGGAGTCCTAAATTTTGCCTAACTCAAATGCATTTCGAGTAGGGATCTTTAATGAGTAGCTGACATCGTACAGGGTCGGGACCCACGGTTTAACGGCTTTTCCGAGGGACGACCTACTCAGATTTATTCCCCTCCCGTGTGAATAAATCAAGGGCCAGGTGGGGATCGAACCCAGGACTACCAGCCCTGAGGCGAGTACGTTAACCACTGAACTAACCTAGTCCCACACTTAGTAGTTAGTTCAGAATATAGTTTCGTTACGTTTGTAGTATTGACACCAAACCTTGATTAATATAGTAGAAGATAGCCAGTTTGGATTGAACGGTAGATCATCTCATAAGCTTTAATGTTGCAAGCACGTGCTCACTATGTGCTGCTAAATAACAGTTTTCAGCAATGAATTTTAAGTATTCTGAAGATTTAATTAAGAAAGTAAAAAAATATTTAACTGTCCTAAAGGATCTGCGGTCCATAGCAAAATTTCTCAATCAAGCGATTCAATTCTACTGACGCATGATTTCAAATTCAAGCCAACGAGGTCACTACTTACTGAATAGAATAAATTAAAAAAATATATAGTTAATTAGATTCATTTAAGAATACTATGCACAGTAACTGTCGGGGGAATTGATTTTCTCCTTGTTGAGTAAAAGAATGATTAGTGCAATGCCCTCGCAGGACATGACTGGTTTGTTGATCAGGCTGGCGGGTGCAGTGGTGAGGTGGCATGCAGGTCGAGTGTGTGAAGTGAGTAATAGATGACAGCGAGAGCCTCATCCTTACAAATAACTTCCTGCAAGCTGTCCATGCCGTCTGCGGAGTAATCACGCCTTTTCATACCCTCCTACGTCTAAACATTTACTCCATATATATATATAAATGATCAAACCACAATAAGAAATGGGAAAACAAGACTAAGATCTTTCACCGTAACAAGCGGTCTTCGTCAGAGTCAAAAACCCAACTGAGTCAGTTGGGTTTTGACTCTGACGAAGACTGCTTGTTACGTTGAAAGATCTTAGTCTTGTTTTCCCATTTCTTATTGTGGTTTGATCATTGATTGTTATTTCACGTGTTTATGTGAAATCTTATATAATATTATATATATATATTATTTGTAAAAGTTGGAAGCGGTCCTTCATTTAAACATATATTGTTAAATATATTGTTAAATATGAGAGCTGTTTATTTTAAATAATACATATATATATATATACCTATGAAAGAATATAAACTATCAAGCTGTTAATTCAGGTTTACCAACTATGATAAAGAATAATTGCCATGGAGGACTAGAATTCTGTGAATAAACTAAAAGGTCGATGACAAAACAGAAACTGCAAATCATTTTGCAATTTATGATATAAATAATATATTAGTGATATTTATATATATATATATATATATATATATAGAGAGAAGAGAGAGAGAGAGGAGGAGAGAGAGAGAGAGAGAGAGAGACGAGATTTCACATAAACACGTGAAACGACTATCAATGATGAAACCACAATATGAAATGGGAAAACAAGACCAAGATATTTTAACAGATCTTATATCAGTTTGTTGATTAATTTGCACATTTAATAAATTATAAAATTTTAAAACTTTTTCTTTCTGTCCTGTTTTTATTACATCAGTTTTATTTTCAACGCTGTCTGTTTCACATATAAGTATATTTACATAGTAAGGATGGTATTACTTGATTAATTATTTGAGTAATGTTTAAGTGATTTTTAAATCATTGTTCTAATGTTCTTCCATGTTGCCCTATTAATGTTTACAATCCTTACATTTTGGATTTTATATTCTGATTTTTCATATTTACTATTTATTTAACTCATTGCTTTACCTAATATTTGTTATATTGAAATCATAGTTTTGAAGCCTATCTTTAATATATTTAGTTAGTTTTTTGCAATCAAACTTCTGTGTATGTTTTTGACAGGTAATTATTATTATTAGTTTTTCTTATCATACATTTATATATCTTAGTATTTTATTTATTAATACAGAATTTGTTAACAGCTATTAATAGTTAATAGTTGTTAATAGCTATTGTTTTTTGAATTTAGTTCTTTTTTATAGTTATTTTCATTCATGAGTATTGATATTAGTTGATCTATCATGTAAAGAAAAGCTGGTATTTCAGTTGGGGAGAGTGAAAGAAAACTTTTGGATAGTTATATTAGTCGTACATGGTTTATATATGTTTGATACTTAATTCATATAAAATATGATGAAAATAAAATATTACATACTAGCTGATCTTCCCGGCGTTACCCGGGCGGTAGATCATGCCCCTGCGTTTGGGCTATGGGCGGTAGATCCCAAAAATGGACCCTGATCAAAATCTAAATAGCGTAGTTATGTCCCCGAAAAGAGGTTATATTAGACCCATATGTTAAATAAATTTAAAAATTATTTATGCGGACAAATTATTAAATGAAGTATTTTTAAAATTTAGATTATTTCTAACTTTTTATATTGTTATTAATTAAACTTTTTTTATTGTTGTTAAAATTTCATGGCATTTACATATCTGCATAATATATAAATTTCATTTTATTATTTAATCAATTGAGTTAGTTTTTATATGTAATATTCTATCATCTTTAGTTATATTTATGATTAGGAAGAAGTCACCTACATTTCTACTATCATCTACAACGTCCAAACCACAATAAAAAAAAAAAAAGAAAAAAGGTCTAAGATCTTGCAATCGTAACAAGGGGTCTTCATCAGAGTCAAATTGCAACTGACAAATCAGTTGGGACTTGACCCTGACGAAGACCGCTTGTTACGATTGCAAGATCTTAGTATTTTTTTCTCTTTTCTTATTGTGGTTTGGATGTTGATTGTTATTTCACTTGTTTATTGTGAAATCTTGTTAACTATAATGCAGGAGTACAGCATCAAATTTTTCTTTTAAATGATTAACATAAAGGATTTGTAGCTCTTGCAGAAAAAATTCTGATAAAATTACTGAAATTGAATTATTACTGATCTTTAATATATCAGTAATAATCCAACTGCTATTCATCAATTCATCAACTGATGAATAATGAATAATCAGTCATTGAATAATTCAATAATTCTGATTCAAGATAGTGTGTGTTATTCTTATTACTTCATTATTATTATTATTATTGCAGTTATCTTCCTTAGTTATTTCATCATATTTATAATATCTGCAACAGGAATTCAAGTGTATATGTTTCCTATAACAAATGGTTTTTATTGTTTGTTTACATTTATATCTATATTATATTTGTTGGCTATACAGAGGTTTTTAATGGAGTACGATGTTGGTACTGGCCTTATCTTTTATTATTTTAGCTATTCCTTTTGCGGAATAAGTGAGGGAATATTTATAACTGTTTACCGGCCTGATAATTTACCTATTTTATGAAGCTTAATTTGTATGTTAGTTTAGAAATACTTGAATTTATATTTATAAATATACATTTGTTCGGATTTATTATATTATGGGGTTTATTTACTATATTTCTAATTTTGTTTTAGAACTTTGTAGTTTGCTCATTTTTTTAATTCTTCCAATTCCTATGTTCAATTTTATAACTTTATAATTAAGAAACATTAGATTTGAAAATCATTGAAAAGAAGCTCAATAGGGCGGATTAGGCCACGGCGTGAACGAGAGTATTAAAACACTCAGGCCTTCAGTTATATTTAGTAATAATAATATGTAGTCATTTAATAATAATTAATAGCATCTCAGATTGTTCTAGAATGATTTAAAGTTTTTTTATAGCTGGCTAAATGGACACGGCCGCAATAATAGGAAATATATCGTTAAATTGATTATATACGAATTTGATAATTCTTTACCTCCGAGTTTTGGCAATCTATCTACACGATAGCGACATTAAAATAAAAACACAACTCAATTGATTGTAAACGAGTTTGATATTATGTTTACCTATGGTAAATTTAAATAGAGGTCATTCCATATTTTTTTTTAGAAAGCTATTGGCTTACATGTGTATATGAGATTAATATGACTGAATCGGTCAGCACTGGGAGACAAGTAGAATGTTTGAAAAAGTTAAGATCGCCATCTATTATTCCTTTGATATTCACGAATAATGATTACCGCATAGACGCAAAAAATCTTAAAATTAAAAAAATTCTAGCAATAAAAAAATAACTCATTAAATTATACCAAGATCAAATCGACTAACCAGCATGTAAAGCAGTATGAGAACAGTTAGTTAAAAGCATCTTTAAATTAATTATGAACCATTGATTTAAACAGAAAACACCGTGAGAAATATCAATAGGAACAAGGAAGTTGTTGTGCTGATCAATGTATGACGTGTCATTATTCATACAGAAATAAAATAATGTTGAACTCACGTTTATGTAGATTAAATCACATTTAGAGCAATTCAAACTATAAACAAAGTTACTGAACGTACACGAACTAACGAAGTTAAGAGTAATCGAGATTACCATTAGACGAAGTAAAATGTTAATGAGAGGTTATGCAGTTACAGCATTTACATTGCCTTGTACCATCAAGAACAGGATTTAAACGAGCTTTTTTTTCTGTGTTCAAAAAATTTCTACTGGTAAAATGATAATGGAGATATTGTAAGCTTTCTTTCTCTCACACACAGACACACTCGCTCTTCCCTTATCTGCCACCTTCTTATTCTCATGAACCGTTAAACTGTTCAGGACAGAGAAAACATGCACACACACATTCGACATTATACAATATGATTCTCTAGAGTGATATGAAGCTTTCTTATCAGTGGTACGGTAAATTAGATGATATCTGTTGCAGCTCCGTCTAAGAGGTCAAGCTCAACAGTGGCTCTTTATCAGGCATCAGTGTGTTCTAGTAGGCGTGCATATGACCTTCTCTAACCGACTGCCTCGGAAAAAAAAACACTTTCTAACATCATAGAAAGTTTACCTAGCAATAGTTTTTTTAGCCTCATTTTAGTTGCACTATTTAATTTAAGGTTAATACACTTCACCTATGTAAGTCAAATATATAATGTTTTTCCAACCCCAGGACTCTAATATTTTTAATTAAATAGAAAATATAAAAGTATTTTGTTATATATTAAAATAAAATATGAACTATAAATATAAAATATAAACACTACATTTGTAATTAAATAGTATATATTAATGTTATGCCTAATGAAGTAGATTATGTACCAAGACTTCTGACTTTACTTCAGATATAACTTACCAGTTATAATTTTTATTGCAATAATACTCTTCTAATATTGTAAGCTCACAGAATATTCGTACATGAATAAACCAAACCATAAATTTGAAGTTGATTGAATCGTCAAAGAAATGGCTTCAAATTGGTAGACATTTTGTCATAATCAATACAAAATTATCTCTCTGATGCATCAATATCGCCCAAAACAATGGTAATGAGGCTCGCCTATTACTCAAATGGGTACCAAATAATAAATGAACCACAATTTCTGCAGCTAAAACAGCTCTAAAAGGTTCTATAAGAACCCTTATAAGTGTGGGCCTTGGTAAACAAAAAACAAACAAACAAATTTGTAAACATAAAGTAAATAATTATTAAGCACCTTATGAATTACATATGATATATTATTTTATCATATTCTTTATGATATGTTATTAGTATAAATCCAGCATATATTATATTTTTTGGACCAACTCATTTAAAGGGTGATATTCTTAATATATTTGTGGTATCTTTTATTTGGTCCTATCATGCTTAAAGACTATATCCTTTGAGATCTTGACGGTTTTCACGTTTCGAGGTCCCATTTCTTAAGAAGTCTGCGTTTGGCTGAGTGGGTGTCCAAATAAAATGTCACAGTCGTATGTCTCACTGTTTTACCAATCATAATAACTTTGAATAACGGATATTCTTTCATGTGGTAACAAACCGTATTGTTCTGGGTAATATTAGCGCATGGATAAAACACTAATTGATCCAAATTAATATATTTTTAGCCCAATTTTATTCTAATTCTAAAACCTTAAACTTCATATAAAATATTTATATGCCATAATACTTAATGATATTAATAGTATTTATTAATAGCGAAATTATTAACATAATTTCACGATAGTTGAATAATGGAAGAAAGAATGTTACAAAGTTAATTATATTACAAGTTAATTAGTTTATAATAAGTTTACGCGATAGTCATATTAACATACTCAATACTTGTATTTACAATCAAGTAATGAAATATATGTTTTTGAACTTGATAATAGTTACAATTATTTGGAGTATAGACTATGTAAGATATTTTATTGTTCCGTTTATGAGGGTTATATTCATGGCAATGCAATTTCTTGAAAAGGAAATAATGCTCTGAATCTGTCTGATGTTAAGTAATTGTTAAAAATATTACTGAAAATAAACTTGTACAATGAAAAAATTACGCCCTCATTGTAAAAGGATTCCGGTAATGTGGCCTGTTTATAACTGAAATGAGCACCAAAACATCTTCTGTCCTCATGACTGAAGGCACTGTAGCCAACCTCACACTAGTAAAATGTCGGAAGTAGTTAGATGCAAGCAACAAATGGGAACATTTTTTTGAGGAAAATTAAACAACTTTTAGCAGTGCTGTAACATTTAAACTTTAAATTTTGTGATAATTTGGTTAAATTTAGTATTTTATGGTGACGAGTGGAAATAAAAATGACCATCTTCAAATTAAAACATGATCATTTCTTTCTCCTGTTCAAATGTGGCATAAATTTGTAAATTTTATGCACATTTGTGGTAAAATGAAATAATTATCATTCTAATGTAGTGCAATCAGTTATTATGTGGTATTTACTCATTGTAGGGTAAAAATCTAATGAAATGGTCTCCACATATACAAATTAATGATATAAACAACGCGTTTCAAACACGTAGTGTTCTTCCTCAGGCATTAACTAAAAAATACAATGAAACCAGTTATCTATAGTACAAAAAATAAGTACAAAAATTAATATAAAATAAAATAAGGCGGAAAGTTAATTATCATTTATATGAAATTCTCTAAGATTAGTGTCACCTGAAAAATGGGCTTAGTATTGAAGTTATGAAAGAGGATCAGACATTTCATATGTACAGTAGAACTTCGTATTACGAGTGATTCCTTGTACTTTGTAATTCACTTTACGAGTAGCTATTCGTGAGGATTAATGTCTCGTACGATGAGTATAAATTCGTTGAAAGAGCCATCTTCAAATTAAAACATGATTATTTCTTTCATGCATTTATTCTTCAAGTAATATTATTCATATCACATGTACAGTATTGTTCGTTTTTTTCGAATTGAGCCTGTTTCATATTAAATTTTAATGCAAGCAATTGCTTCGTAATACGGTCTCGGTCTGGGAACGAATTAAACTCGATCTGCAAGGTTCTACTGCACTTAAAATTATTCTTTACATATCAATTGTGTAGAATATTTAAAAATATTGAATAAATTAAATCAAAATGCCTGTATCTAATTTAACATTCTCTGTAAATATGGTGTGGTTCTTTTTAATATGCTGGTAGCCCCGGGTTCGTACGGGTGAACAAAAAATTATAATACTTAATTTGACAAGTTTATGTTTAAAATACTGTATACGTGTTTCACCATTTCAGTATTGCATAATAACTGAGCTAAATTTCGAGTGACTCGGAATTAGTTAGAATTAAAGTATAAAATAAAAACTAATATATAAAAACTAATATATACTAATACATAAGTCATATATGTATTAAAGAAATAATAGTAAAGTTTTTGAATAGTAAATAAAATATTTCAAAACAATTACTATTAATTGACTTCCAGTTCATAATCTCACCAATAGAATGAAGCAATAAACTTAAAACATTATCAGATTTTAAAGTAACAGATTAGCATAAAATACTTCCTAGAAATATCTCTATCACTGGCAGGTGACTGTCAAAATATAAGAAAATTTCAAACCATGAATTTTCCATATTTGCAGTTTTTTTTATGATTTCGAAGGCTTATATGACGTTATAGAGAAAATTTTTGAAAAAAATTGAAGAAAATAAAATTTATAATTTGCCAGGTCTTCCTAAATATCCTTTAAGATGATTATTTTTTAAAATATTTAACTCTAAAAATGTTGCTAAGGATTTTTTATCGCTTATAATTTGCACAAATTTAGACGTAGATAAGATCTAGATCATGTAGTTAGAGATTATATATGATTATGAAGTCTATTTCTAAAACCATAGCAGGAGTTTTATAATCAGCACACAAACGCTACAACTATGTTGTATTAAATCAAAAAACTAATTTGTGCCCACATAGTACATAGGTTTCAGGAATTTGTGCTTGTTGACTCGGGTATATACAACTAAGTATGGATGATATCATAACCAAGGCTAATACTGAATGGAATCGGAAGAAGGATGAAATGTTTGAAAGTTAATTTAATGCTTAGCAATGACCTTACTCTTGGATTATAAATAGATGACTTCAAGATGATTTGAATGTCTCTTTATCTGCCCAGACCTTGGTCAGCCCACTCCTCGACCTCTCATCCCGTACTCTATACCTTTCAGTAGCAAGTCATACTTGCAAATCACTGCTTTAGATCTACACTGTCAATTCTATTTTGGTTTAGCAACATACCTACAGATGTTATTTCATTGCTATAAAGTGCACATATAGCAAGCAACATAACAACTCTTGAGCAGCACGTAGAACTAACTCTCTACTCAGAGAATTATGAACCACTCCTACAGCTGTTATATAATCCAAATTGAGGAGTTCTGAGAATAAAGAGAACATAATAACAACACTCAAATGACACCTGTGAATTATTTTTTTTTAATTTGTCAAAATTTACCAATACTGATTGGAACTAAGAGCCAGATTACACAAAATTCTTTACTTTATGCAGTGCCAACTGTTGTAAATTCTAATCCAGCTGTATGTTCATTTAAAAGCTTTAATAAAACTATTCTTTTGTGATTTAAATCATTGGTCATGCAGAAGTACATCGGGAGACGACTGATTGATAACTTTTCTATGTTTAACTTAATTTTAAAATTAAGTTAAAGTTGAAACTTAATGTTACAGTTAAGTTTAAAAAGGTGAGCTCCCTCTTCTGTTTTAAACCAAGTAAGCTGTCAGCCATTTCTGGCTGACGGTCGTTTTCACTGTAGACTCTGCCAATAAAGAACCGGACAACTCCTCAACTTCAATGAAGTGCGTTACAGTTTATAGGTGTACGGTTCAGTTAATTCTACTTTCACTGTAGAATATTTAGTGAAACAGGAGCTTATTGGTAATTTGAATATGAAAATATCATCTGTTGCCATCAATTACACTAATTATTTATTCTTATGATTTAATTATTTTGAATTCAAATAAGTTTATGTTATCTACAATCTAAATGAGCCAGTAAATTTATTTTTGTAAACCTATTAGGAATGTAGAGTTACACTGCATGCAATGAAATATTGTATTATTATTTTAAAAAATTATTAGCCCTGTTTTTCTTAAACCAATAATTGAATTTTTTGAATCACTTAAAAACCTATTGATATATATATATGTGTGTATATATATATTATGTGATCAAAAATTATACATAAACACGTGAAATAACCAATGATCAAACCACAATATGAAATGGGAAAACAAGACTAAGATCTTTCAATCGTCAAGCAGTCTTCGTCGGAGTCAAAAACTCAGTTGGGTTTTTCACTCTGACAGAGACCGCTTATTACGGTTGAAAGATCATAGTCTTGTTTTCCCGTTTCATATTGTGGTTTGATCATATATATATATATATATATATATATATATATATACTACATTAACATAAAGAACAGACAGAAAAGAAATAGAAACTCACGACTATATTTTGATGGCCTCGTCATCAGCAGGATAGAAAAGAGTCGCTGCGCAGGCGAACCACGACTGGCCGGTGGTCTTAAAAAAACACTCAAACAGTGTAGCCAACTTATGGAGGATGGGAGGCAAGGATGGATAAAGTAATGAAAGCAAAATTAATTATAACAAATTAAAACAAAATCTATTAGCACAAGTAAAAAACCCAAACAAAAATAAAAATAATTAAGTAAACAGAAGATAAATTAAAAAAATAAAAGTAATAATCACCGATTGAAGTTAAGCCCAGGAGCAGATCTACCTTCCAATATATATATACATATATAAAGAATTCACCACAAAATCATTATTTTGAAAATGATTTTAAGTAATTTTTTTTACTGTCACTTGTGTTTATGAGTATACCTTCATATGTATAATTGGATTTTATAACAAACATAACAATAAAAAATATGCTTGTAAATTTGAAATTCTTAATTGCCACCAAGATTTATTAACTGAAAATAGCTTTTGTAGAATATAATGCAGATACGTTTAAGACACTCTGAGTAACCTGTTGCTCAACATATCGTCATTAGCAATTTTAGTTTTTCGTATTATTTCTCCATTTTGCTTACATATCTTAAAATTTAAGTATACCTATAAAATTTATAATTATTTATATTTTATTAGGTCACATTAATGTCGTATTAATTTTCAGTTGTAATCAATATAACCGCAATACCAACATAACGTACAAGGACATTTGTCTCTGATATTAGGATCAAAAATTAATTCCATTTGGACACTTCTACTTCATAATAACTAAAATATAAAACTTCCTAAACTGGAATAAAATATCGATTCTATTTGAGAAAAAACTACTAATAAAAAATATAGTCTGTAATCTTGATAAAATTGGTATTAGATCGAAAATAGACTAATATAGAGACAAAAAATAGAAAGGCGTAATAATTAAATGGATTGATTTACTTAAAATTTATTCAGGGTTGAAAGATTTAATTTGGGCAATTTTCGATTAGCCATCGTCACCAAACTTTAATGACCACTATTAGAACTTGTAATAAACAGGCCAACTACAATGTGTGTAATTACCTTAAATGGTATTTCTTAAAATTTCAGCAGCCATTTCTGTTTAATTGACTTAAATATACTCTAATTCTTGATATTAAAATCAAATTATTACAGCATCTCCATTTATTAATTATACATTTTACTTGCTTCGAAATTATAATTTTAGCAATTTTTTAAAATGAAATCTAATTACCTAAGCATTTTGTCAAACACTCCCTAGTACTTTAACTTAGTTACGGTAATGAATAGGACATATCTAACAGTAAAAGTTAACTATTGATACAAATATTTATTTTAATTCTAGCTATTACTTTACGACAACTAAAGTAAAACAGTAATGAATAAATTCCACTAAGATTTTGATTGATTACGGAATATTTCGTTTTGACTTCTCCAAAGTCATTTTAGACTTTTTTTGTTTGATATCTGTGTATAGAGTGGGTGAGAATAAAAAAGTTTGCAGGCACACCGTTTAATGTTTTTGGTCATCAAAAATTGGGCTCTATAGTGTGAATAGTTCATATTATTTTTGTGGCAACATTACTTTATGGCAAACTCAAATTTCGGCAAAAATGTTATTTTATATTTCTTTTCTCCCAAACTGTTGTATGTAGTGCGTTCAAACTTAGTGTTTATTCTCAAACTGACAGAAGCAAATAAACCCTTAGATAAAAAAAAAAATTGAAATATATTCCCATTATAATAACTGGTAATTTCATTTTACAATTCTTTTTACATTTTGCTCAACTTTACTAAAAGTAAAAAAATTCCAAACTATTTAACAACATAATGATTATTGTCTCCTCAAAAGCTTTCACATTAATCAGAAGTCAACATTTTTACATTACATTGAAAAAAACATCTTTTCAGTGTTTTAAAAATTATAACTTTTTTTCATTTCTTCCTTTTCTGATTAAATCATAAATGGTACTTTTTTTCACTGTCTTAAAGTCCTATCTGTTTATCCAATATAGTGTGTCCTAAATCATTGCAGCTTACTCTCTAAAACTTATTTTTATTGATTATTATCATTATTTAAAAATTTCATTGAGTAAGAATGTCATTAATTAAAGAAAGAAAGAAATTTACAACATCAAAACACTTAATATATTTCAATTTATATTCTCTAAAGGTCTAATAATAACAATTTATACCAAATTTAATGAAATTTTCATTACGTACAGTAAATAATAAAGTGAAAAGATAATTGAAAGTTGTATACCTAGGAAAATGAAATTTTAAAGGCAAATATTTTTTATTGGAGTGTCCATATTGACAGAAAGCTAATTACGAAACGTTATGCAAAAGAGTTTATGTTCCACCATTTTTTTGCAGTTAGCATATTATGAATATTAATATGCAATTGCATAAGTGTAAAACTATTTTGTTTTAAATAAAAAATAAAGAAAAAAACAGCTATATATAAAAAATTACGCTCTTTATAAAAATTGCAGTGATTGATTGATCCGTATACGATATATCTGTATATCGTAAAATTTAATAAATGTTTTCGTATTATGCAGAGGAGGTTAAAAAAAAATTTTGGTATGACTGATAATGTCTCTTAATTTTCTACTTTACTGTAAGTTAAGTAAGGATTGCACATGAAATTATTAAACCGTCCTCCTTGGTATACTGGTATGGGGGGTTTCCCAAGTCTTCAGGAGAATCACAGAACGTATATGGTGAAGAAGGACAGTACATGTCTAAAATTTTGTATTCACTCTACAGTTGCTCCATTTGACAATCAACAATAAATTTTTTTAATATAATTTTTTTTATTTAGAATACACGATAATGTTACGGAAATTATATCATCATGGACCATGTAATTAATGCACCTCATAAAAAAACAACCTCTAATTTCCCTACATTTGTTGTTATTCAACAGATGTCACATTTTTTATTTACCATTGGTGGATTGACTGCCATCTGTGATCAAAAAAGTAGACAAAAAAAAATAAATTTATGGTAGAGGAAACAAAATTTTAAACGAGACAATTATTAAGTTCCATTTGCTGTCACTTTTGGACTTCGTTTACTTAAATGATAATAACATTTTAAAGTTAAAAATAACATTATATTTAAAATAAATTCCTTTTAACAATTTGAATTATTCAAATAATTCACAGTTACTGTAGATCTTACTATCAAAATTTGCTAATAATACGTTTAATCATTAAGTATATTTTTAAGCACTATTAAGTATAATTTACGGTTAGACCTGTATTGAGCCAAACAGCTTTCAAAATCAATCATAACTCAAAATATTCACATTTTATTACTAAAATATCTTTCCGGTTATTTTAAAAATCTGATAAGTTCATCAGTTATTACTTTTGTTAGTTTCATTTACCCCAAAGCGAAGTTTCAACCCTTTGGTTTGAGGTAGTGGTTTAAGAAAGGAAACAATATTGGACACACACGTACCCACACACAGATACCATCGCAAAAATGTCCAAAAAGGACTTTGATGATCCCAAAATATGTAAATTATTTGAAATCTTGACATCAAATTTCATCATGATCACAAAACTTTCTTAATAGTAAGGTAAAAAGATAAAATTATTGTTACAAAAGAATGGTTATCTACTATAAACAAGTGTCATGTGTTTATTTAAACTAGACAGTTGTTGAAATTCTCATATTGTAAAATTTTTAAGGAATACTTAAATTTTCCTGTTCGAAAATAGTATACCTCTTCCTATGAAAAGGTTTTAAATAACAAGGTTTTAAATAACAAACGATACATCGTATTGAGAGTTTAATTTCATGTAAAACTGAAGAACTGTTGAAGACGTGATAAAAATGTTATATACTTTTTACTTCATGGTCGATATTTTTATATATATATATATATATATATATATATAAATGTTGATAAAAGTATCGACCATGAAGTAGAAACAAAAGTTTATCAGGATAAACTCTGAACGAGTCCTGATAAACTTTTATATGCCCTTGTAATTAATTTATTTTAAATGAGCGCAAGAAAAATCAAGGAGTTAAATACAACTCTAAATTCAAAACTGAGGTTGAAATGTTATATCAGTTAATCTGTTTTGAACTCTGGTGAGAACCGTTTCTGGTAGAATGATGTTTATCTCACTTTACCATGGCACACTGTAGTCTATATCTTCACAGCATTAAAACTCATTGTTATCGTAACACCAAGAATTTATTTTGTTGGTGTATAAACTAATCAAAGCGTTATAAAATTGAAATTTCAGCACAATAACCAAGCTTATACTTGTTCTGTTTACTTCTGAGTACTTAAAAACAACCAAACTTTGATATTATAGAGAAACGTTTGCTGAATGTCATGTTGATGTGTTTTCAGCTCGTAAAAGGAAGCTGGAGTAACTTCAGCGACATCCCCGGAGACTACTGTCTGACGAGGAGGGACTCGAGCTCAGGCGAATGCTGCCCCGACCGAGAGGACGAGTGCTCAGTGCCAATCCTGGGGACGCTGTGCTACTGTGACCAGTTCTGCGATCAGCACAAGAACCCCGACTGTTGTCCTGACTACAGGAGAGTCTGCCTGGGAGAGGAGCCGGCCAACATCACAATCAACAGTAACTATTACAAATACCATTTCAATGAAGTAATGTTGTTCGCACACAAAAATTCTGACCACTGTAGAGTCTAACTTGTCGAGGCGTTTACTTTTTGTGGTATTAATATCCTTCATACTTCTATTAAAGTCATGTATCTAACAATTATAATAAAGTAACTATTAGAGGCATTCTATAGACAACCGTGTAACTTTCGGTTTATGTATGATACTCTCATTTCTAATAAACAAAACAAAATTATTTAACAAACATTTCTTAAATTTATAATTAAAAGAAAAGTATACTTTTGTGTTAATACATATATTTATTTACATCTTATATACAGTAACTACTCACAAATACGAGTAAATAAGCAAGATGTCTGACTACAGTCCTGATGTAGAATCAAACCAATATTGCGGCTTAGCTATTACTAAAATTAGTTGCAAATATGTTTAAAAAACAAATCCATCTCTCTTAAAAACCTCAAGACCGATATTTACTAGGCTTGTCCAAACCCAGAAATAACCACAATTTAACATTAGGAACTTAGTGAAAATGTAACTAGGAAGCTGGGAATTTAGAGACATTGAGCCCTATGCGATTTTGATTCCGCTCACCAATGGCATCAAATAAAGTTTTCAGACATAAACATTTACTTTTATTTTAAGAATAACTTTTACGAGTGTTTGTTAAATAATTTAGGTTCTTGATCAAGCAATCAAAACACCATAGTAAAACAGAAAACTATGCATAACTTAAAGTTATGTAGTTGCCTATTAATAGTCTCTAGGGGTTGCCAATAAACATTATTGTTAATTACTAGACTTTAAAAAACAGTATAAAGGATCCTAAATTTGCAAAAAATAAACTGTTTTATTCTAGATTTATTAAGTAAAAATGTTTATCTGATAAAGGAATTTTTGCCCGGCGTCAAGCTCTAAAAAATCTAAATCTGTCTGAAATAAACAAACATGTTTGGCACACGATGAATGAGCCAGAGAAGTGTAACCTACATAGTTCTGGCATTAGTTGTAAATCTTCAGCTATATCGGTCACAAAAAAAGAGCAATCTCTTGAAAACACCTGTATTTTGGAATAGAACTGTTGACATCAAAGTCGACAGTGAATAGGAATTTCAACAATTTTAAATTCTTTGAAATAAAGAACGATAACCTTTAAATAACTCTGTTTGGTCAGATTTTCTAGATTTAGCAAGATAATGTAATAATACTGAAATGTAGTGTACTCTTGTCTTTCATTGCGAATTAAAGAAAACATTCTCCTATCTTATTAAAAGTTCACAAGCGATCTAGGGATTCAATGATAAGAAAAAAAAATGAACTCATAATATCAATTTGTAGGTGTAACTACCATTAAGACAGTATAGGGAGTCTGAGGACAAAAAAACAAACACAACTCTGAGGACAAACTCACCTCAACTTGAACAGTTCAAGTTGAGGTTTGGATGCTTTGAAGAACTTTTGTACATTAGATTTGAAGAAATGTTAAAGATAGTATAGGTTTTTCAGAAATATTGTCAACAATTTTAGATCCAGTATTAACTTTAAGAGTTAAACTTTAAAATTTAAACCGAAATATACAAAACAGAATACATAGAAAAGAAATTCATTGTTTGTTAGATCAAATCCATATTTTATCCAAAAATAGTTTCAACAGTGTATATGTCACCTATTGTTTCTGAGCATTATTGTATTACTTAGGAAAGTCACTTTCTTGACAAAAATGTAATGTTAGACAACTGTTTTTTCTCTTCAATTAATAAATCTAGAGTGTACTATTTTTTAATGATTGTGAAACTATTATCAGTTTTAATTGGCAAAAACTTAAAATTGTTCAATAACAGTAAAGATGAGACTAACGTTAAAATTTAAACATTTTGAAGTATGATTGATTTTGTAAATTTGTGGATATAATACTGGACCCATCATTTGTTCTATCAACATGAAATTATATTCTAAGTAGTTCTTCTTTATAGAAAAATAAGCTGTGCACTTTCTTGTTGAAATTACTTTTACAGGTATGACCACTGTAGTAGATTTTATAAAAATATCATTTTTTACTTTACTAAAAGTAAAGTATAGTGATCGTGAAAAAATTCGATCTCGAGATTTTGACGGAATTACATGTTTTGAGGTCCCAGAAGTCGTTTTATGAAGTTTTTTTGATGATGTCTGTGTGTGTGGGTGGGTGGGTGGGTGGGCGTGTTAGCATTGCTTGTTACCACGCTACAGTCCAGAATCTTTGATGGATCAAGTTGATATTTTACACAAAATTGGGCCCCATAGGGAAGAAGATCCCTATTGTTTGGGAAGAATTATGCATGATGGGAAAGTCACTTTTTTTGCGAAAAACCGTTTTTTAGAAAAAATTTATTTCTCCTAAACTGATATCCCTAGACTTTTGAAATTTTGATATTATCTTTGAAGTTACAAATGGAACATACGAAAAATATATTCAGAATTTCAAAACAACGGCAAATATTTTTTTCCAATAAAATGTAAAAATTTTGACTTATAATTCAATCTCAAACCTTGTTTTCCCTTGAATTGCTAACTAAAACTAGAGTGCTATTGAAAAATTTAAAGATATTCTAGTTACTGTAAAAGGTAATACAGATCTAAAAAAAACGAAAACTCAATTTATAATAATAACAAAATTTGTACTTGTTTGATTTGTTTAAATGAACTTCGAAATTTTCTTCAGAACAGTAATGTTAGTTAAAGGTTTATTAAAAGAAATTTGAAGTCCCTTTAAAGATAAGTACGATACAATATCGTTAATATTAACTATAAAGCAAACGAAGATTTATGACCTATTAAAAAAATGAATTATGTTCCCAACGTGTGATGCATTATTGTTTATAGGAAGTGTTAAAATCAATCGACATGTCTCACTCATCATTAAATAAATTTTAATGTCAGAAATGTAGTAATTATTGTGTTTAAGAAACCCATTGTTTTTGGGTGCTATTGAAGAATGGTAAAGGTAATTTTTCTTTCTTTTTTGCAATACAGCTACTATGTTTAAACAACTTTTCCGGTAAAGCAAGAAGCTTAAAATTTCGCATAAGGTATTATCTTACAATGAATATTTAATCAAACTACATTATTACACGAGTAACATAACACTAAATATAATAAGTATTCAGTTCAGAAGCAAGTCAGATTATTCTAAAAAAAATAATTTCAATTCTGTTGCAACTGATAAAATATATATAGCCACTTTAAAATTAATTAAGTAAATTGAACGATTAATTATAGGCTTCACAATAGTTCTTCGCGATAGCAGCATTCAAATAAAACCAAAACTAAATTGATTGTCCACAAGTTTGATACGAAATTGCTTACAGTGCAGATAAGTATAGGCTATTCCAGATTTTTATATTCATCTTTATAACTATTATTATTAATCTTGTTATTTATTTTTAACATATCTGCAAAACCGTATACTCTTAGTGGGCAGGCTTCTTACATTGTTTTAGACCTACCACAGGATTCTTGAGAATTCGGTCGTCCCCCTCCGAAGAGAGCAATGCCCGTTACCCCGGCCGGGACCAGGACTTGCTACTGGTAGTTAATCGGACCCTATTAGGGAGTCATTGTGAGGAGTCTTTAGTACCTAAGTGAACGACTCATAGAGAGATTACAAATCTCTCTGTGGCTAAACGCCACCTGGTCTGTGCCAGTTGTGACAGCCTTTAAGTTCTCTTGTGTACTGGAATATAAATGGGTTGGAAGAGGGAGGGTATCTAATCGCCCCCACTCTGAGATCGTCAAAAGCCAGAGCCTCTACCAGACAAGTACCAGTTGTCCCACTAGTAAGGCTTTGGGGTTTCTAGCTTCCCGGTATGCTAAGCAGTCATCCTCCCGAGAAGTTACCACTTCTCACACAGCGACCACAAGGGTCTACCCAACTTGGGTGAGAACCAACAGCCACTCCAAATCTAATCTTAGTTGGCGGGATAAAGAGAAAACCCTCCATTGGCCCCCGCCGCCCATAGTACCGACCTATTTCAAGAGTTTTGGATTAAACTCCGGACCAATGGCCCGTCCTACTGAACTTGATATAAAGGTCAGTGGCCTTGTAGCCCCTGGTTCAAAGAACCTGTGGATATAAAGCCAATACAGCTATTGGTAGAGCTGCATGGCTCCACTAGGGGAGGAAAATTACATACTTAAAATTTTTATTCAACATCTGTTCTATTTATTCATAACTTTCCTTCCGATTTTAATTTAATACATTCTCTGATTTATACGTCCGCTACTTTCTTCTTTATTTTTTACCTTATTTATGTTTAAAAGTTCTTTTATTCCTTATTTTATATCTTTCTTTCTTCAACTTTATCTTTTTGATTTATAAATAACTGTTCTTAGTTCTCTCTCTCCACCTTTTACTCTGCGTGAGTTAGGGTTATATTGGTGGTTTCCAAACAGGTCTTTATCATGTGTTTAGTCCCCTTCTCTTTCTTCTCATGACAAAGGTTTAAACTAAAAATTTGGGAGACTAAGTGTTATCCTTTCATTATTGAAAAAAAAACCAGTCCTAAACCAAAAACTAAAACTTTACTATATTATAATATATAAAACAGATAATAGAACCAATTGCTTACTGAAATCGATATTTCAAACAACAATTCATGGTCAGAAAAAGAAAAAGGAGGTATCGGAGAGTCGGTTTCCATCTGGCAGTGTGGCTCATTTGTTAATGTTCTCTGTTCTGCTGATCTTGATGATGAACTACTGCTCCAATAATAATCTTAGTTAGTGCTTTCATTTTAAAACCTAATGAATACGTTACAGGCAACTGGTAGAGGAAGAAACCCAAGGACAAATAAAAGTATTAACTCAAAATTAATATATACTATTTTAAAAACTAGCTTGTCACCTCAAAAGATAAAGGACAATTATTAATGACAACTTACAACAGCTTTGTAGTTTGTAGGTTTGTAGATTGAACAATACGGCAAACTCCTGTCGTGACAAATGTCATAAGCCCTTTGATTTAATATCAAAAGGATTACGAAGGAAGGGATCAGAATACTGACTCGATAAGTGAGGAAAGATAACATCACAAAATGGCTACTCTCAAATATTTTAATCCACTTGTTTGTGGATTCAAACAAGTCTCGCAGATCTGTGGCTACACAGTATAGTGGCTACAGATGTCGCAGACTCCGTCCACACTCCCACCATACCTAATAAAAGTTGCCAAATTCGACCTAATTCGCTAGTAAAAAGTATTCAAAGCAAAACTGGTTTCCACCAGAAATTCTACCGAATGCTTACCTTTTCCTAAAATCAGGAAATGTATGGTTCATGAAGATGGTATTGATATTTATTACAAGAAAAACGGTTCATTTAACTAACTATTTTTTGTAAGCCCGTGAGGTCGAAAGGTCGTGTTCAAAATAGTCAATATTAAGTTTGTGTTATTAAGTTTACTATGTTTTTGAGTAGTTGACTCTACCAGTTTACTATAACCGGCCAAAAATGCTTTAGAAGAAAGAACATATTTTAAAAAGATCGTTAACGCAGAAATCACACAGGTTTTCAACGGTATTTGTATTGATGGGTTTACAGCACAGTGCCAATATCAAAACAACACAGGATAGTATATCATGAATGGGGCTACAAATCTAATATTACAAATAATACGCACAATTCTCTCTCAGTGAATTTGGTAGAGTACTGACTTTGGAAAGAATTGAAAATTCCCAAGGATCAGAAGAGATGAAGTTTACAAGACGCTATAAAATGGTCTTTAGCCTTTCTAACTATTGTCGAGAATATATTGCAGTGTAAGCTGAAATTAGGTCTTCATGTAAACATATTTCATTATGTATCATGTTTTGATGATACTTTTGTTTAAATTGTTTTAGCTCTCTGAATATTTTTTTGATTTTTAAATCAAGTGGTTTGATAGTATCACTAGTGGATCAAACATTTCAAACAAACTTTTGTAATCTTTAGAGCTTTTAATAATTAAATGTTCTTAGTACTGTTTAAAAACTAACAAAAATATCAAATCAGTGTTATGAAGAAGTATTTGGCACACTACAAAATATTCTAAGGTAATATACCAAATAAAAAGTTCTAGAGAAGTTTTAAGGCCAACAACTTCAACGCTTAGAAAAGTATATGTAACTTACTCATTTCAAAAGTTCACTCTTCATTTCATGGTGAGCCACTAAAACATCTACAGGATTGTTTTTATCTGTTTTGATCCAGTCATTTAAACCAGTCTTTCAACCTTTCCACAAAGAAGCAATCCTGATCAATCTTTTCCCTGCAGCTCTTCCGCCACACCTAACGATGTTTCCTACTACCTTTAAGAAGGAATGTAGACGGTTTTTTTATGCAACCTCGAGAAGACGAGGTCCCACGACGGATTGAAATAACAAATATTTACATGAAACTTATTTTTTTACTCTGAAGATTGACTTAGCAATGACAGTTCATCCATTATTTCTATCCATATTTTCATTATTATTCTTATATTACATATAGATTTTTTACTGCGTACAGACCTTTTAATCTTATCCTTAGAGAACATTGCAATGTCGCTATTTAATTGTAATAATACAGCTGTGTCATTTTTGTGAATTTTACTGGACATATTAGCCAATCAATTCTTATCTCCATCTTACTACTCAATAATCTGAAAAATTTATTACTTATGATGGCAATGACAGACCTAGTGTCAGAGCCTTCTTTTTTATCTCAAAGATAAATTTGAACTCATAAAATTATTTCCCGATCATTTTGTTTTAAATTTCAACCAATACCTCTTGTTCTTCAATATGAGGATTAAAAAAATGGAATTTGTAATGACGTTTACCAAATCTGAAACTGGAACATTTTCTTCATTATTTATCTGTTATGATGGTTTATTTGCTTTCTCATGTGTTTATCCCTATTTTAAAAAAATTGTGTTTATTATATTCTGATTTTTATTATTATTACCTTCGCTATTTTTGGTATAAACCAGCAGTTGACCCATTTCCTTTGCCTTGAATTCCTGGATTTGTTGGTATCATATCTTTCATTCTCTCACTTTTGGTAATCCCTTGCCATTTACTAACCTCTTACCTTTGAGCAGCTTAATCTCTTATTCTGTGTCTAACCAGTATTTTCTTTAACAGTCATTTGGGATTGCTGTTTAATGTCAAATATATATTTTTCTTGTTGGTCTTCTTGAGGCAATGATGCTTCTGTTTCAGTATATTTAGCTTTCTTTGTTTTGTAAATATCAATTCTGTTTCTGAATAAATATAAATTTTAGTAAATAAATTTTAGTAAATATAAATTTCTGAATGTACTATTTTTGTAATATCTTTAATTTCAACTTATCCGAAGTTCTTGAGTAGTATTTCTTAGAGTTCCATTCCTTGTCTTCTTTAAATATTGTAATGTTAACTTCGTACAACTGTAATTTGTCTTACTGTTTTTATGATACTTTCATTAATATTTTTCAACTTCTGTTAAACGTTTGATAATCAATAGGACTATTTGACATAAAGTCTACTTTAACTTTAAATTTATTAAAAGTTTACCCAAAAATCATATCAAAATCAACAGTAGTTGTAACTGCGATTTTGATTATATTTAAACGTTAGATGGAAGACCGGTTTAAGAATCATTTTTTGAGGAAGACAACGAGGGTAGGTCCTATTTAGATTGGACTTACTATCTTTGCACTTATAGCAATACTGTGATCTCATGTTTGTGCTTGGATCTGCTTATGTATGTATCTGTGTCTTTTCGTGAGGTAGAATGCATGTGTACTTAAAAGTTTGATAACTTTTGAATGTAAAATTAAAATAAAATTCACTAATTACTAAATAAAATTAATATTGGTATTTTAAATTAATTAATGTTTTAAACAATAAATATTGAGTAAAAATGTATATTCATATACTAAATAATGAAGTTAAATATATATATATTGAATATTGAAGTTAAAATATTTATTGTTTGGGCTTTGATATTTAAAAAGCTGATTGAAGGGTAACTTAAACTATTAGTTTGTAGGAATCGCATAAAATTAAAACATTCGTATTCAATACTTTGCCATGCAGTATTATTATTGAATAAGGTTTTATGAAATAAGACCCAAAGAAACGAAGAGTCATACACTGACGAGAGCAATTAATAAGTCTTCATAATTCTTTATAACCGACTGATGTGCACATTACCTTGACAAATTACCCATCATTGGTGTAATATATAAAATTAATTAACAAGCAAATATTTTTATTCAGTTATAAAGTTAAATAAGTACCTTTTCTCGATAATATTATATTTCTTGATTTTCATTATTTTTTTACTTTTTTTAATGATTGGTTCTAATGCTCTCTTCAAATTAATTATTTTATTAACAATGATATTAATTGTATTGGTGTTCATATGAGGATGACTTCTGTTGCAGGATGCTTCTTTAATGGAAATTTTTACGATCCAAATGAGCGACTCAAAATAAATTGCAATGATTGGTGAGTACAGTATTTTTACATATTTTTTTACTTACTATATTTACTTAAAGACACGTGTAAAACAACACCAATATAACGTAAGTAGACAGGAAAAAAGTAGTGCCTTATTCTTGCATATAAAAAATGGAAATCATCATATTGATTGGACAGGAGCTAAATTTATTACCTATGATAAATCAATGTTGTTAAGAAATATTATTGAATCGTCTCTAATTAAATTTAATAGATCTAATATTATAAACATTAGTAACGGTCTCTTCAAACTTGATACTTTCGTCACGAGGGCAGCAGCCTCTTCAAAGAGGGTTGACAGCGAGCGGATAGTTTTTTACTTTTTCTTACTGTACTCCTTTCTTTCCCCAAACATCCCTTTCTGGACATTAGTCCTTTCCTGCGCTTTCACCCTTTTAAAATACCACTCTTCCCTCCCACTCTTCTCAACTTCTCACCAGATGTTTTCTGCATCTAGTGTTCAGTTGGGTTTTTGACTCTGACGAAGACCGCTTGTTACGGTTGAAAGATCTTAGTCTTGTTTTCCCATTTCTTATTGTGGTTTGATCATTGATTGTTATTTCACGTGTTTATGTGAAACCTTTATACATATATATATATATAGCAAAAATAAAATATACAAACAATATTGAAGTGCAAAATCACATTTTATAGGGAAAAGTTTCAGTTTGTCAATAAATTCTGGATGTTATCAGCTTTTGATTTACAACTGATAAAAAATAAGAAACTAGAGGAGGAAGAAAAAAATGATAGGATAAAAGACATTCAAGGATTTTGTCCAAGATGTGAATACCGGAGGAATAGTTAATGAAGTGAGATACAGTTGCAGTGGGTCTCCCCTAAGAGTGCACTGGTATTAGACGGGATGAATATTAAGTTTGCTGAACTCTATTCAGAACTCATTTGCTGAACTCACTGAAGTTCTATTCAGACTTCTACAGAAAACCGACAAAACTGGGCCTATGTGATAATGACAAAAGTGAGTGCCCAGACCATAAGTACAGAGGAGCCATAAAGGAGGCCTTTAGTTATTGCAGTGAACTCATCATCATGGAGTGTACTCTAACCAGGAAAATTTCAGAGCCATCAACAATTACTTGAGCCTATGGCATATCAGTAAGGCAAGGTAAACTCCTGATGAAAATTATTTAATTTAATGTAGTCACCACAAAGCCGATAAACTCCAACTTACAATTTATTAGACTCATAACCTTCTCATGAATCGTACATGCAGCGATACCTCCATATTGCAGAGAAGTATCCAGGTATACTAGTACACTTGTAATACAGGAAACCTTGCAACATGAAAGATCAAGATTACCCCGACTAAATTATCGAGACGCACCTTTCAACAGGCGCTCTCAATAATGCATACAGATAAACAAAACTACTCTTTCTGGAGAAATGTTAGTTAAAGAGACCGTTGTGTGAAGATGACCGAGTCACCTCCAGATTCTTGAGGCTTTGTAAATTAAAGATACTAAGACCTCATTGAATATTCAGTAAAACTCTGTTACTATTATTCCCAGTAACAGAGCCTTTAAAATTTCTTCAATATCATTAAAAAGGACCAATAGCCGAAATAACATGAAGAAGCTTAATAACAGTCCTCTGTCTACGCTTATTTACACACTGACAACAATACTGTACATTTATTTATTTTTCTTTGTTCAATTGTTTTTCATCGGTTCTTTTTGAATTTTACTGACATTACTTATTTATATTTGTGTTTTTACCTAAAAATGATTTGTGGAAATGGAAAACTTGTATTTTATTTATTTGAGAATTATTAATTTCATTCATTAATATACTTATTGAATTAACGATGTATTTTAAATGTCCTTGGGACAACTTTTTTAGAAAATTCAATCAGCCCAACGAAATGTATGTATAAATATACTAAATTCACAGAAAGAACACACGTAAAAGTGATCACAAAAACTCGCTACTATATTTCGACTTCAGGTAGTAAAATCAAGTAGATTCATTCAAGTAGAATCTCAAAAGAAATCAGGTGAAAAGATTAGAGTCGCTCCCCATACAAGTGACAAATCAAGTGAAGCCTTAATCAGTGGAACCAACTTATCAAGGAAAGGAAGTCAAGGATATATAATATAAATGATAACAATAAAATACATATGAATAAATAATATAATACATAAAAATATCAAATTAGTAAAAAAACGAACTTTAAATAAAAAATAAATAAGTAAACAAAAACAGTTAACGATTGAGGTTAAGCCGAGGAGCAGATCTACCTCCCAGGAAAATAATAAGTTGTCAGGAGAAGAAGTGAATTGACGGAGGAACGCCAGTCAACTCAACTGGTTGACTGTGGTTGAGTTCACAGTTTATTTTAAGTATATATATGCATGTACATTTTTCTCGATGAAAATACGATCGAAAACGGACAAATATAGTTCAATAATGTATACATAAAAATTAAATATAGGGAATTAAAAACACACACTTACAGTCTCTAATTTTTGGTTGGACCGACCGTCTCCGGACTAGTGCATTTCCCCTCTTATCTCTACTGAAGACGGTTCAACCAAAAATTAGGGACTGTAAATGAGTGCTTTTGAATTCTTTATGTTTTTTTATGTACATTGAACAATATATATATATATATATATATAATTATGGTTGTTAGAATATTATTTAATTATTTTAGTTTTTATATACTATGTTCAAAATAATAATTGTGTTTCAAATATGGCATACAAAATAAATGAAGGAATACTGAATTAAGGATATAATGACATGGCTATTACTCCGAGAGGCCGAGTTTCTCCTACTCCCTCTATCCCCTATAATCGATTATGCTAATCTCATATGACACATAGAAGAGAAAACATATAACTATAATAGGTTTCCAAAAATTTAAAACAATTAATTGCAATATTCCTAACTCATGCAGTTTTTATTCATTGAAAATTTAGTCCTTTCTAGAAATCATTTGTAATTTTGTTCCACTTTTTCTATACAATAGTTATTACAGCACCATTATCAATGCAGAATACTAAACAATATTTGCATATTTCATTGTTACATTAGAATTTTATTCTTCAAGTCCCTTGAATCAGTCATTATTAATAATGACTATAGATTTGCAAATGAAACTTTATTCAAAAGACATAATTTATCAATATATATTCTTCCTAATCTGAGATAATATCAGTAAGAAGGTTATTAAGTCATTCGTCATTTATGATTTTACCATTGATAAATCGTGTTATCCTTGATTTTAAGACCATAGCAATGTGATTAATTACTAGGACACAATCACATTAATCACAGAGTGAACCAGAAAAATCATCATATTTAAAAAAAAAGTAATAATAAAAGGGGTTAAGTTGAAATAAACGTTATTGGCACTATGCCAAATAGTATCCTAAGAGGATGAACTGGTTTTAACATTCAATCACCACATATGATTCGGTTTGTGATGTGTAATCATTCAACATACCTCTGTAATGGCTTCTTTACTGTTTGGATGTTCTGGTATAATAAGTTCCAGACCATTGACGAGGCTATCAAAATATGAGTTTCTGTGATTTCATTTCTGTGTGTTCTTTTTGTGATTATATATATATATATATATATATATATATATATAATATCAATGATCAATTCACAATAAGAAATGGGAAAACAAGACTAAGATCTTTCAACCGTAACAAGCGGTTAAAAACCCAACCTCAGTTGGGTTTTTGACTCTGACGAAGACTGCTTGTTACGGTTGAAAGATCTTAGTCTTGTTTTCCCATTTCTTATTGTGGTTTGATCATTGATTGTTATTTCACGTGTTTATGTGAAATCTTTATATATATATATATATATGTGTGTGTGTGTGTGTGTGTTAAACCACAATAACAAATAAGAAAAAAAGACTAAAATATTTCAACCGTAAGAAGCGGTTTTTGTCAGAGTCAAAACTCAACTGCTTCTTATATATAAATATGAAAAATTTTATTTGTTCCGAGGCATTTGCTTTTCCAAATAACAGTAGCATTGCAGTCCGTTGCTAGCAAATAAATTGGTGATCACTCTCTACTTGTTCGCAGTGTCAACAGAAATCACAATCAGTTTCATGCTCAATTTCTTCAGGTGGCCGCTAACTTTGAAGTGTCCTGTCATAAACTTGTCAGGATTCTTAGATTATTCTTGATCCTCTTCACACAATCCTAAGTATGTTTTCTTTTAAACTTATCCAAAAATCTTATTGATATATTGTCCAAAAACATAGATTGTCTATATCTTTGAAGAGATCCCAGTACTTTTCACTGAACATCCTATCTTTTTTTCCTAAATATTTATTAAATAACGTATCATCTGATGTCACAGAATGGTTCTCGTTCTAATGCAGTTTCTTGGCAATTTTCCTTGTTACTGTTTCCACTTGTCCGTTTTCCTCTATTTTTCCAGAACCAGCCACCTTGTGACCAGTGACCCTATTCTGTCCCAAGCAAACTTTCCTTTATAGTTCAGGACGACTTTTGAGCAGCAACGTAAAAGCTGAATGCTTTGTTTCTTTATAGCTTCAGTTTTTTGTTCATGTTAAGTTGAGCATATTACTCAATAAAATTAACGTCATCTTGGAAAGTTTACTAGTTTTACTAATTCTAGTACAAATATCATTTGGTTCAGGATATCTGGTTTTGGCCCGGAATATCCTCTGGCCCGGTCTTCCTCTGTCCTTTAGCCGTCAGTATACCAGATCATACTTTGTTTAAATAGATAAGTACATACACCCAATATAACATGTTTGTTTACAAGATTAACATGAAATTTTTTCAAAGAAGATAAAAAAATAAGATTTTCATTTACTACCCCTGGCAATTAAGACTCATAGTTAGAAGTATACTAGAATATTCATGTAGATTGCCTGAGTGGTTTGATCAGATGCTTTCAGTCACTGTTAATGTTGATCACAAGCTGTTACAGATCATTGACTGATCACTCAGCAGACGATCAACTAATATAAAACTCTATAAAAAGAAAGATAAATATGCTCACTCAAGAATGAAATCATTTTAATTAGTTAATTATTAGCTCAATCATTTTTGGTAATATTAATGAGTTAATACACATCTAATATATAATTATGTTCGTCTGTATGTTTGTAAGTCCGTTTGTCCTCTATGCATTCCTCACAGACTTGACGAATCTTTCTGAAATTTTACATGTGGCCACATGTGGTAATAAGGAAGGTTTTAGGCCACTTTGCAAAGCACCAATAATTTTGTTCGTCTGTATGTTTGTATGTCCGTTTGTCCTCTATGCATTCCTCACAGACTTGACGAATCTTTCTGAAATTTTACATGTGGCCACATGTGGTAATAAGGAAGGTTTTAGGCCACTTTGCAAAGCACCATCCCCCCACTGGGAGCCCACATCAACCATAGACAAAAACCTTTGCGCATCCCTGGCTTACACTAAGGGCTCCCAGTGGGGGGATCCCACATCAACCATAGACAAAAACCTTTGCGCATCCCTGGCTTACACTAACCACATTCCCTTAGTACAAGCCTAAAACGAAAAGTGTGTGTGTGTTTTGCTAACAAAACACACACACACACACACACAATAAGTAGTTTCACATTGTATTTAAGCAGAAAAATGTAAATAATTAAATACGTTCCCTTTCTTTAAATTAATGCTTATATTAGCAACACTGAGAGAAGGGGACTATTTTAAAATGAATTAATTTAGATGGCATTGATTAGAGGAACAGTAGAGCTGAATCATTCTAAAAAGGCGCCAATTATCCTCCTAGTTTAGTTCTCCGCGTCATTCCAAATATCTTTAAACCTTTTTATTGTGTTAACCATTTAATTTTTGAGGCATGCTGGAGAATATTTGGATTTCTTATGCATGATCATTATCCAACAGTTGTTCACCTCTCTGTCCATCTAGAAAATGGACAGAGAGTCTACTTTACAATGCTTTTTCCTCAGAATGTTATTATTTGAAGTGAAAGGTCCAACCTCATTTAATGACCTTAGAACAGTGAATGGGATTGTGTATCCAACTTACAGAGAAGCTTGCTTGCAGAGAGGATTGCTTGAAGATGATGCTCAATGGGATGCTACACTTTCAGAGGCCTCAGTATCAACTTCTCCTTCTGGACTAAGAACACTTTTTGCAATGCTTCTCAATGCATGCAATGTTAGTGATCCTGTCAGACTTTGGACAAAGTACAAGGATGATTTAACAGAAGATTATCATTATCAAATGCAGTTACAATTTCCAGAAATTGAAATTACTTACAATGATCAAATCTACAATAAGTCATTGATTGACATAGAAAATAAAGTTCTCACTATGGGAGGGAATGAACTTCAAATTTATGGTCTTCCTAAACCCATCAGAAACAATGAAAGTGGATTAAGCAGAGACATGTTAAGAGAAACCTCTTATGACATAGAAGCTCTAACCAAGAATATAGTTTACAGAGAAGTATTGTAAAGTATTGTAAAGGATTGTGAAATGTACGATTTGCTTTCAAGATAATTGAAAGTATGAATGTCTCATACAGTTGTCTTAAATATGATATTGTATATCTTTGTCTAATTATGAAGAAATATATGTTAGAAATAAAAATTACTATTCTGTCTATCATTTCTTCTCTTTATTCCCGAGCAACGTCGGGTACTTCTGCTAGTATCTTAATAATTAAGCATAAGAATATGGTTCTTATGTGCACTATAATTCAAATGACCTCCTCTACTCTTGCAGTGTAACTTCACTTTTTAATAGTTATTATGGGATTTTGATGTATTACTAGGATTTTTGAATGATATCACAGTCTTTCTTGGACTTATTTAAGGTTAGTGATGAACTTAAAACATTACATCGTGCAATACAATGAATTAATATAAAATAGAAGATAAACTAAACATACGACGACTAAATAAATCAATATTAAATACGATTTTATAAGTAGATACTTGTACCACTTAATGTAAATAATAAACATTATAGATATATAATTTAAGGTTAAAATCATAAAAATCTAAGTATGATTAAATGGTTAGCTAATTAATTTAATTAGTGTTATTAAAGTGAAAATTATCACATTCACGATGTATTAATAGCTATTCATACTAATAATTTGTTGATAAAAACTACATTTATTCAGGATTTAAAAATTATTTCTTTTAGCAACACAGGACTAGTTTTTCAATAAAAGTAGCCAAGCCATGCTAATTGAAAGTTATTCTTATAGAAATAAATGCTAGATAAGTCTGACTCTATCATTAAACTGAAAAGTGATTTAAATGAAATGTTTCACTTGACAATTTTTCAAATTCAAAAAGTACTATTATGCAGAATATTGCTGTAATTAGAAATATTGGCCACCAAATTAGGCAATTTGGCGGCAGCAAAAGCAGTTTAACGAAAATTTCAAAAAAATACAACAATTTTAAGGACACTGCCAATCTTAAGGACTTTTTAAGGACAATACAAATACTATATACAAGCAGAGTTATCTATCTGAGAAATTAATCAAAATTGGTGACAGTTAACCACGGAACTACTTACAAAAGAGATTTCCTTATCAAAACCCGATGAAAGTTAGTCTTCATTTCTTGTTTCCAATAATCACAACCTTAAAAAAAATCTGGAGTGGCCTACACTCTACTTTACTATAAGTAACTTAATGTCAAATTTCTTGAGTATATAAAACATAACGTCTCATTTAAGCATAACGTAAACATCTAAATGGGATATAATTATTAGCCTGTCATTCCTGAGGTAGTACATAGTGATTGAAGGACATATCAATTTATAAGCTTATTTTTGTACATCAAAAATAATTTATTATTTGCAAATAAGTTCATTAGTATAACTACAGCAGTAATAACATTTTTGAAAAACCAAAGTGAACATTTCTTGAAACGAAATAGTATCCTACAAGAGAACATGGCTATTGTTCAAATAGCCAGTAGATTTCTTACATCGTTTACTTGACATCCTTCTACATTGAATATTAATGTAAAATTTTCAAATTTGAAACAGTAAATACTCTTTTTTTCTCTGAAAAACTTCTTAAACAGCGAAGAAAATGTTGTTTTAAGGTGATTTGTTAATTAAAGATGTACGATAATTACAGTTATTAATCTCTAAACGAAAGATTAATATTTTGAATTATCTTTTACATTTTTGGTTTTTAACAGAATTATTATACTGGGAATTTTATGGCTTCTTAGTATTTAATAAGATCATTTTCCTTCCCCTTTGTCAAATAACATATATACGAATTTTTTTTTAATGAGTGTTATCATTTACCTGCACAATATTATTCCTCTTACATCTCTTATAAGTCAATAATATATTTTCATTTTTCCATTAGAAACATCAATTTTATCTCAGTGGATTCGCTCAAAAAGTTTCTAAGTCAATGTAAACAATGTAAAAAAATACAAAAAATTCGACAAGTATAGCAGGTGATCTCTTAGTCTAGAATAAACAAACAGTTTTCATATCGTTATTGCTCTTTCCCGTAATTGAAACTTCATGATTTTTTTTTATGAATTGCTAATTGTTTGTTCCATTTTTGGTCAAATTTTCATTATTTTTTAACGACCCGTTCAGCGTCAAAAAATCATTTTCTGAAAACACAAATCGTACTGTAACGCCCCTTTAGCGAAAGTAATTTCAAAAAAAAATATCTCAACTCATTTGCCATATAATGTTCTATTTATAGGCATAGTTTCATTCTTGTCCGTCAAACAGTATGGCTTGTATCGCTCTCACAAGGTTTGAGATTGAATTATAAGTCAAAATTTTTACATTTTATTGAAAAAAAAATATTTCCTGTTGTCTTAAAATTCTGAATATATTTTTCGTTTGTTGCATTTGTAACTTCAAAGATAATGTCAAAATTTCCAAACTCTAGGGTTATCAGTTTAGGAGAAATAAATGTTTTAAAAAAAACGGTTTTTGGCAAAAAAAGTGACTTTCCCATCATGCATAATTCTTCCCAAACAATAGGGATCTTCGTCTAAATGGGGCCCATTTTTGTGTAAAATATCAACTTGATCCATCAAAGATTCTGGACCGTAGCGTGGTAACAAGCAATGCTAACACACGTACCCACCCACCCACCCACACACACACAGACATCATCGTAAAAACGTCATAAAACGACTTCTGGGACCTCAAAACATGTAATTCCGTCAAAATCTCGAGATCGAATTTTTTCACGATCACTATACTTTACTTATAGTAAAGTAATAAGAAGTATTTGTGTTATCCTGAAAATAATGGATCTATATATGAGGGTAGAATTGTAGCTAAAATTAAAATATTTTCTACTTCTGTCACATAAAGTGTCGCTTTGAACGAACATTTTACCCCAAACACCTGATTGATTGTAAAATTGTTCCAGATAAAATTAGGATATCGATGTGTCATACCATAATGTATTGAGTTGTTGCATTGATGTTGTCTCTTTTTCACAAAAAACTTTATTAATATTGTAAAATACATGAAATCTAAAGAACAAACAGTTGACCTTTATACAAAAGTTCTTCCTAAAGTAAACTCTAAAAATTAAGGGAACAGCTCAACATAAAAGAAGTTACGTGACCCGGTCTGAAGTTTGAGTGCCTTTTAATATGGTTTCTTTTTAAAATGTTGTTCATTGATTAGTTAAAATTATTTTACAAGTCCAGCAAGCACTTAACTTGAGAAGTTTTTTGTTACTTTACTATAAGTAAAGTATAGTGATCGTGAAAAAATTCGATCTCGAGATTTTGACGGAATTACATGTTTTGAGGTACCAGAAGTCATTTTATGACGTTTTTACGATGATGTCTGTGTGTGTATGGGTGGGTGGGTGGGTGGGTGCGTGTGTTAGCATTGCTTGTTACCACGCTACGGTCCAGAATCTTTGATGGATCAAGTTCATATTTTACACAAAAATGGGTCCCATTTAGACGAAGATCCCTATTGTTTGGGAAGAATTATGCATGATGGGAAAGTCACTTTTTTTGCCAAAACCGTTTTTTTTAAAACATTTATTTCTCCTAAACTGATAACCCTAGAGTTTGGAAATTTTGACATTATCTTTGAAGTTACAAATGCAACAAACGAAAAATATATTCAGAATTTTAAGACAACAGGAAATATTTTTTTTTCAATAAAATGTAAAAATTTTGACTTATAATTCAATCTCAAACCTTGTGAGAGCGATACAAGCCATACTGTTTGACGGACAAGAATGAAACTATGCCTATAAATAGAACATTATATGGCAAATGAGTTGAGATATTTTTTTTTGAAATTACTTTCGCTAAAGGGGCGTTACAGTACGATTTGTGTTTTCAGAAAATGATTTTTTGACGCTGAACGGGTCGTTAAAAAATAATGAAAATTTGACCAAAAATGGAACAAAACAATTAGCAATTCATAAAAAAAAATCATGAAGTTTCAATTACGGGAAAGAGCAATAACGATATAAAAACTCTTTGTTTATCCTAGACTAAGAGATCACCTGCTATACTTGTCGAATTTTTTGTATTTTTTTACATTGTTTACATTGACTTAGAAACTTTTTGAGCGAATCCACTGAGATAAAATTGATGTTTCTAATGGAAAAATGAAAATATATTATTGACTTATAAGAGATGTAAGAGGAATAATATTGTGCAGGTAAATGATAACACTCATTAAAAAAAAATTCGTATATATGTTATTTGACAAAGGGGAAGGAAAATGATCTTATTAAATACTAAGAAGCCATAAAATTCCCAGTATAATAATTCTGTTAAAAACCAAAAATGTAAAAGATAATTCAAAATATTAATCTTTCGTTTAGAGATTAATAACTGTAATTATCGTACATCTTTAATTAACAAATCACCTTAAAACAACATTTTCTTCGCTGTTTAAGAAGTTTTTCAGAGAAAAAAAGGGCATTTTACTGTTTCAAATTTGAAAATTTTACATTAATATTCAATGTAGAAGGACGTCAAGTAAACGATGTAAGAAATCTACTGGCTATTTGAACAATAGCCATGTTCTCTTGTAGGATAATATTTCGTATCAAGAAATGTTCACTTTGGTTTTTCAAAAATGTTATAACTGCTGTAGTTTTACTAATGAACTTATTTGCAAATAATAAATTATTTTTGATGTACAAAAATAAGCTTATAAATTGATATGTCCTTCAATCACTATCTGTACTTCCTCACGAATGCAATGCTAATAATTATATCCCATTTAGATGTTTGCGTTATGTTTAAATGAGACGTTATGTTTTATATACTCAAGAAATTTGACATTGAGTTACTTATAGTAAAGTAGAGTGTAGGCCACTCCAGATTTTTTGTATTGCTAAATTTATGTTTAATTTTTTAAAGCCCACTGATAACAGAAGCAGAGGGGTTATCAAATATTTAATTATGTTGTCACAACATATGGTAATTACCTTTAGAATCAATAATCTACTGTTGATGCAGTATAACGGATAATAACGAATTGGTTTTAACATGGAAGTCTTTGGAGTTAAATTCCAGTAATTCAGCATCTGAGAGAATTGATTGAGTTCCAAATGACTGCTGTACAAAGTTCTTATTTTCTGTTGATTCTATTCTTTTTTCTTGTCACTCTAGTCTACTACGTTCAATTTGTTTTCTTTTTCTAGTTACACTGTTTGCACTAGTTAAAATGAATATAAGGGTATGATTAAACATAAACATCGTTGTGGTGACAAAACATGGTTTCCTGTAATTTCTAGTCCTCTTCATTCAAACGGAAGCGGTGCAAAGCACTATTATTCATTGATCATTATACCAATGACATTCTCCTCTCTTGAAACTGTTAAGCAAACAGGTATAAAGGAAGTAAGCAAGAGTGGACTGTCAACTGTCGTCCTCAAGAGCATGACATTAATTATTTAATGACATCCTCGTCATTAACAGCTTGAGCCTCTTCTAATTGGAAGTGCTTGTAGAGCAGCAATCATAGGGAGCAGACACGTGCCTGCATTCCTTCATAATATACACCCTTATGATTAACTTTGCTTTCTTTCTGTCAGTCTAAATCTAATCTTAACATTAAAATTCGTCCTATATTTCTACTGCTATATTCTTACAAATTTCTAAACATTTTCAGTTTTGATACATCAATTCTTTTCAAGATTATGCCCTATCAAAACCTTAAATAAATATATTTGAAGTATTTATATATGGTAGCATTATAGAATAAAGAAATGAAGTGAAAATCAACCTTTGACAGAAGTAAAATAAATGAGAAATAGAAGAATAAAATTCTGCGCAACATTATTGATAGCTTTTCCCAGTTCCTGGTTGTTTTATTGAATATGATGTTCTAATATTGGAGAGCTGTAACGATCGGAACCCTGAATCATGGAACTTACCAAAATAATGATTATCTTAGGAAGTATATCGCAAGAATATTTGATTCACTAACGAATCTTTGATTAAGAAGCCATTTAAAGAAAATTTTGAGTATTTATACAAACTAAATTCACAGGAAGAAAACATATACAAGATATCACAAAAACTCACTGTTACTGAGTTCTCACTTATCTTCAAAACTACTCACATTTTTCTACCTGATAACGACGCAGTCGAAACATAGTAGTGAGTTTTTGTGATTTCATACATGTGTTTTCTTTAAGCGAATTTAGTTTATTTAGTTCGTTCAATAGTTTATAGTTTCGTTCTGTAGTTGCAATATCTACAGCTGAGACTTCATAAAAAAAGTAATTCAAATTGATTGGGCTTAGTCTGGGAACCAGCTTTATGTGATGTGCGAACGGTCTCTATTCTGTATTCGGTCGATTCTTCAGGTGCTTTCTTGTGGACCAGACCAATCCCGCATACACAGCGTGAACAGGTACAATTCACTGGAATTTGATTTTAAGAGCAGTTTTTTTCACATTTTTCAAACATGACAATTCTTTTTAAATCTGACTCTCAAACAAAATTTTCTCTTCTAGCAAGCAAGGTATAGTCATTTTAGAATCGCATACTATGGTTTGTACCTTAATATGATATAGCAATGTATAATTATTTTAGTAAAATATATAGCTTAGTATAAAAACATAGAAAACAGAAAAACACTGCAAAACTCACTAAACTATATTTTAGCATCCTTTTCATCTGAACAAAAAGCCGCCAGTCTCATTACTTATGAAACTGGCGTCAATAGATGCATTTTGAATTAGTTCTCGTAACAACGGCGGAGTCAAACTGTAGCTAAAGGTCTCTTTTTGAATTTATAAGTTTAGGGCATATTTAAATTGCCAAAATAGCTGATGAGCTTTGCTAACCATTAAAGCAAATGGTGGCACTTAGCAGCTTTCACTAACACAGTCAGTGATTATTAAGTCATGTTATTGTTGTATTTTGGTAATTATATAGAGCGTGAAATCGATGTTAGTCAAGGATAAGATAATTACGAATGAGACACTCCCAAGAACTTGCCTCACTCCCTGGTCATTTGCGTCACCCATAGTCCACGAATGGGTTCTCTTACTATAGGTACTTCAGGTGTCCTCTGCCTTCCATGTTCAAAATACAATTTTTCAGCACTAGATTTTATTGTTGTAGTTGAGAAGATAAATAATATTAATACAAAGGATTAAGCGTGTAAAATGTTTGTTTATACTTTTATTGGTAATAGAAGTAAATATAATCCTTGTAATTAACTTAATTTCAAATAATAAGTGAAGTAGTATCTATATTTTATCTCTATCTATATTTCATCTCTGTGAGGGAGATAGTGTAATATTTTACAACTTTTATGGAAAAAAACTTGTATAGCCTAAATTCAAAATTACAACACAGTAAAAAGAAGGCGTTAACTTGGCGTCAGTAAGGGTGAGAGAAGCGGAAGAGTCAGGAGGGTCGGCACGTACGGCACACAGAGAGTGTAGCAATGACTAAGGGGAACATTTAGAGTAGGGTACTAAAGTAGGTAAGAATATTCGAATCTTAGATACTAAAGGCAAAGGTGCTAATTCCAAAACCAAACACAACTCTATCAAAAGTGAATATGAAATTTCTATTAATTTTCCTAATTTTGTTTCCAGCACTTGCGTCGATCTGGTGGACCACATGGAGATTCAGTGCAGTAGAGAAACTTGCATCATCGATGAAGAACTCATAAAGAATGTAAACAGGGACTTCAGGTCGAGAAGAAAGTCCTGGCAGGCGTCCAACTACACGGAATTCTGGGGCCGAACGTAAACTTACATAATCCTTTATTTTACAACACCTCTTTGTTTTGTTGTCACCTAACAACTTAGTATCAAAATCAAGTTCTCTTTTCTACATAAGTAGTCATTTTTATACACTTTTTATTAATTTAATTTTTATATAGTCAATTTCACCAAATTTTACCACTATGATCAAAATTTAACCTATTTATTTCAAATCAATCGTTTTTAACTTTTGAGTTTTTTCCTGTATCATGTTTAAGTATACTTAGAGCATTAGTCTTTTGACTTCATCAACATTTCATTTTGAATTTACGATGATACAATCCAAAATGAGTAATCCAACACATCAAGTAGTAAAGTTAATGTATGTTAATTAGAAAAATTGCATAATTTATATTTGAATCGTCGTCAGAAGAAAAAAGAGAGTAAAAGAAACCGAGGAGTACCAGTTGGTGACTAACCAACTTATCGATGATAAGTCAAAAAATGCATTCAATTGAAGGAACATAAAGGTTAACATATGCCTCTGAAGACCTATATTGTATCTATGCAATTTCAATTAGAGTTCAAATGAAATATCTAAAAACGATTGGGTTCCTATTGAAGAAAAACGAGGGAAAAATCCCCTCACTAGGTTCATACTTTGGTATAAGTTGACATCATAAGGCTAAAAGACGATGTTAAATTCTTAAACTGTTCTCAAGGCCAATTTGAAGTTAAATAACCGACTTCCTACTGGTGTTTTATGTTGTCATATTTGAGAGGATTCGAATCATACTGACTGGTTTAAACATTCATTATGTTTTTTATTAAATAATATGAAATAGTATTTGTTATTCATAATGATAGTAGAAACACGAGAAATGATAGGCAGAACAGCTTTCTACATGAGTAAATTATTGTAATGATCTTATTTTGGCTTTTTAAGTTGAAATTCAAGGTATTTTGACTTGTTTTACAAACCAACCTTTCTTGATTTAAGCTATGGCTTTGTGTCACATAACAGATGAAAAATATTTCTTTAACAAGGCATTAGAGTAAGGGGTTGTAAATGTGAAACGAAATCTTAAGTGCATTCATCAATTTAACTGCAATCAAGCAAGTTAAAACACTTACCTTTATTAGCTTTGGCTTAACGACAAAATAATAAAATCTACAGGTTTGTAGCAAGCTTTACAACTTCTTCATTCCATTTACACAATAATTATACATGTATATCATGTAATTGACTACACGTAGAAATATCACATTAAGTACACGTGATTTTTGACCTCTAGTATATATACATTGGACAGATGCTGAAGGATTTCATAAAGAAGATCGTTGTTGTTAAGAAATATTATCAAGACGTCTTTAATTAAATTGAATTCATCAAGTACTAAATATAATAACATTAGTAATGGTTTATTCACATTAGACTCAATGTTAACGAGAACAATAACTTGTGTATCAGGACTGACAGCTAGTAGATAATAAGTTACCCATTTCTACCTGGATTGGCCTTCCCAGCTTTTTGTTCCCCTTCCTGCACTTTAAGTCCTTTAATTCTACCCCAGATGTTTGTATCACTTGATTCAGTACCGTTGAGACTCTGACCAAGTCCATTTGTTTTTGTTCAAAGATAATTTCTCTGATTTTCTTGCTCTGCTTTGGACATTGATTTTTATTTCACGTGTTCACTGTGAAACTTGTTATTTATATATATCTATGATCAAACCACAATATGAAATGGGAAAACAAGACTAAGATCTTTCAACCGTAACAAGCGGTCTTCGTCAGAGTCAAAAACCCAACTCTGACGAAGACCACTTGTTACGGTTGAAAGATCTTAGTCTTGTTTTCCCATTTCTTATTGTGGTTTGATCATTGATTGTTATTTCACGTGTTTATGTGAAATCTTTATATATATATATATATATATATATAATATATATATAAACGTAGTTATTATTTAAATTATGATTATATAAGTATTAATATTATATGTAAAAATCAGTTAGTTTCATTAAAATAAAAAAGAAAATTAAAACTATTCCTCCTTGGTTTCACTTTCTTTATTTTTGTTATTTCTGTTCAGTTTCCTATCATAGAGTTGAATGTACACAACTCTAAATGAGTTCGTGTACTATTGCACTCACAACTAATGAAGTATTTTTCAGGTTGCAAGATGGACTGCGATACAAGTTGGGAACTCTAAATTCAAGAAGAAAGGTATTACTATAAAGTTACTTTAATATTTAAGAATTTCTGATTATTCAGAGAGGTGCGTTGAGGGCAGAAAGAATCGGTGGGAACAAATAAAGGAAGCAACAAAAAAATAGGATCATCACTAGGAATGATGTTAGTGGAAATTGGGAACCTTAAAGTATGCAAATTCTATACATGCTCATACGAATATATAATTATATATATATATATATATATATATATATAAAAAAGATTTCACATAAACACGTGAAATAACAATCAATGATCAAACCAAAATAAGAAATGGGAAAACAAGACTAAGATATCAGTTGGGTTTTTGACTCTGACGAAGACCGCTTGTTACGGTTGAAAGATCTTAGTCTTGTTTTCCCATGTCTTACTGTGGTTTGATCATATATATATATATAGTATAACACATGTAAAAGAGCAAAAAATTCTTATTGAGATGAATATTTCGAGCCATACTTCTTTTTCTCTTGTGATCTTCTCTTGATTATGAGCTATAGTATAAAATAATAGATCAGTAAAAAATAAAATAATCAGTAAAAGGAAAAAATGGAATTAAAAAAAATATACGATCAATTTAAAGGATATATAAGTTTAACTAAGAATATTAAAAAATATTCTGTTTCAGCTATCATTTAGTTATAATCTGCTATGATTTAGTAACCAGATATGTTCCTCCTCATAATGCTTACAGATATGTTTTTTATAAAAAAATTCTCGCGTTTGGCTAAACTCTTCATGTTTTATTTGAAGCGATTTGTCTTTGTTATATTGCAACGAAATAATATCATTTTCGCTGTAACATTATTCGGTGTTTGGTCAGTTTTAGTTGGTGACCATTCAGTTATACAGTTAATCCTTATGCATTTCCTTTATACAGGTGATGTTAATGTTAGAGTGATACTGGTTTCGTTGAGAGCCTAGACCTTGTGAATCAGGCTTGTAGATTCATCAAATCCTTTGTGACTGCAATAGTAACATGACTTATTACTCTATTGATTAATAGCTGACGAAGACAGAGATTCGGCTTGAGTTGTCGCAGTGAATCCTTGACACCAATAACAAAACAAATTCTCAGATCCTTCAGAAAGGTAAAAAAGAATACGGTGGTTCAAAAGGCAATTTTAAAATTGTTTAATGCATATCGGAATCTGACTTGGATTTCTTGATCAAAACTATTTGCTTATGGAAAGTGAGTTGCTCTGAAAAAACCGACTATAGCAATACAGAGAGACTTAAATATTATCTTTGGATAATTAGGTGGACAAAGTGGATCAATGGACAGAAGACTGCGTTACACGATACCAGATACGAGTTATTAGTCTTTCTAAAGTATATTTTAATTCCCCAACACAGAGTCACCAACTACTTCATAAAACTGTCTTGTATGTCATTCCCATAATAAAATTTAAGTGTCAGGACTAAAATAAATAACACTGAAAATTACATCAATGATTGACTCGACAACTGACTTACTTTATTACCATGACTTATGAAGCTTCAGTTCAGAACATTGAGGGTTTTCTGAAAAAAAAATAACAAAAGAATACAATCACATCATTGAAAATCATTCGAAAATTCTTCCTCTCCCCCCCCCCCCCCTCCTCCATCGTATTATAGAAGTCATTCTGACTCAAGATCCCACCCAACCATCCACAAAGTTACAATATACTTTACTCCAATTCTAAACTCTCAGACCAGTGCATATGTCATACTAACATCCCGGTTACTTCATCTCTTATATTTCTTTATGTTTTATGTCCTGATTCGTTTTTAATGAGAAATAGTTTAATCAGTGGATCATTTGCTTTCCCCTAATTTTATTAAAAAAAAAACAGTCTAATATTATAGTGCTATAGTGGATAAGGGTTTTATTACAGTGTCAAGAAAATAGAATACTGATAAACATTTCCATGAACAACCATTCATCTATTGTAAAAAGAAAGGAAATGTTATCCATTTTATAAATAACAAGAATGAAAAAAAGTCGTTTATAAAAGTGAAATGATTAAGGATTTAAACATGACGAAAGGATTAAAACATCCTGGAATATTACGATCAGTAAAAGAAATTGTAAGTGGTGTCAAGATCATTATATCAAGGATATGATTGTAGTACCTACTTGGGTAATGTCTTATCATTTGTTGTGGAAAAAAACTGGCCTGCTAGATGCTGTTTTAAAGGTGAACTTATCGTTAGTTATATAAACGCTTAAGTAGTCTGTTAGCTATTATATTTATTTAAAGAATTCAACAAAAATAATCGATTTGATATTGAGATCTGTATTCGTTTTGAATTTACAGCCTTTTGAAAACAAAATACTGGCACTAGAAGTAACGGACGCTGCATTAGCAGAGGATGGTACACGCTACACCAAGTGTTAAAGTACCAGCCGTAGTCTTAGGGCAGAGGAAGAAATGCTCTTGTTTATTGTGAAAATATAATTAAGCAAAAGGCAATGTCATGAGTAGCATAGCAAAGTAACACAATAGACTGTTGTTGGTATTGGTGGCAGAGCACGACTTGGCAGATCTCTTATCTCCTTTTGAATGCTGATTCAATGTTTTCTCACACTGTTCATCCTTTCCCGATCTGCTGCCACACCACACAGATAAGACGCTTCTTTTTAATCTAGTGCCTTCAATAAATCCCATTGCAATAATCCTTAATCAACTTGAATTATTTTAAAAAAGTTAGTAAAGTAAAGAAAAAAATAAATTTTACTGGAATGGCTGTTGGGATGGGAAATGTGACTGATTTGTTATTGAACTCCCATTGGAGTTGTGCAGCTACGCTGTGAGCTGCTTAGCGGGTTGATTCTGCATAGGCACTCCTAAATACTCCCTTATTAAATTAATAACGTAAGGATTGTTAACAAATGCATCAAGCATCCGGAACCAAAGTGTTCCCAAATACACATGATTTGCCATTTCAGAAAAATAATAACTAAGCTAAAAATGCGAAGTGTGATATTACTAGCCCAAGACATTACACAAACAACGTATTACATTCAACTACAAGTACCCTAATTATCAAGATTCAACTATTAAGATAAATTATTAAAAAGCTTTCCTCTCTTAAGATGTTAAACAATTTTTCAATATCTTTTTTTATGTTCCTTGATAGGTAGGTCAATGAGTAGAGAAATTACAGATTTTTGACAGCGCTGTCTAACAGTAGCAGAGGGTGGAGTTCATTAACCAACCAATATTTGCTCTTTGACATCCTTCTAATAAAACTAGATGTGCTAAATAAAACCATTATGTGTTGTCTCTAACGCCAACACTTTTACATCTACATGGAAGTCTGATACTCATGATTAGAAGAAGGGGAAGGAACATTAAGTCTCCACACAACAATTTTATCCAACGAGACGTTTCAAACATCTAGTGTGTTAGCATGCATCCTCAGGCTACATCTATAATATAAAATGTAAAAGTGAATACAGAAAAAATCAACTAAAATATAAACTCACATATATACTTTACCTTTCGACAAAGCTGATCTATCAAAGATAAACTTAAATTTATCATGACCATAAAAAAGCAGAATAGATTGATAGAGACCATTAAGAATTAGAGATGAAAAATAAACAGAGAAAAACTAGAGGAACAGTTAATAGCGAGCTGAAATATAGGAAACAATAAGTAAGTAAGGGAAGGAGTTAGAGATTAAAAGAAAGGGTATAGGTGGACAAGGAAAGAGAAGCACCTAGACGCTAACGACAGTGCGACAGGCCAGGCAAAGCTGAGTCCGGCATAACCAGCCACAACAGCATCGCCTGAATATACCTTGGGTCTGACAAGCAAACAAGGCTGCCGGATCTCACTCAGTGGCGAGAAAAAGTCTAAAAGAAGATAGTTGCAAGCCATGAGAAGAAAAGAAGAGTTTAGACCAGCTCCCGAGTCAGTGTTCGACTGAGCCGACGCCGACCAGCGGACAACAGCCAGAGATCAGGAACCCAAAAGTAGCTGCTAAAGATTCTGTTGAGTTACCAGAGAGAGAAAGGAGTCTTGAAAAAGATAGGCGTTAACCACCTCTGACTAATTAATGGTGAGCAGACTGTCACCCAAGCCAGCGAGCAAACGAGCAGACTTTCCACCCCCGGACACCAACCCTCTGCTCAGTTGTGCCTTTCTTAGTTCACGCCATGAGGGAACAACTACCCAGGCGTGTTAAGCCCCCCCACCACGACAAGGTGAAGGCACATCGGGGGGGAACTTGTTAACTTCTTATCGGGGCTGGTTAGTAACTGCATACCACCATAATGTTTGTCTGGTGATTATGAGTGTAAGGTTTTAATATGTACAACTATCTAAATTCACGACTGATATTGACTATAATCAAATTTTAAATAACAAAGAAAATCACATGTGACAGTAAACATTTTCACATCAGCGGTCATGTCAGTATCATACTACCCTACTAGAAGATCAAAAAATGTTTAATCTTTCCTACTATCATTGCGTTAATATTAAGTATGCAATGTTAAGTCCATATAATCGGTAGTAGATTAAAAAATATTGTTCTTTTTATATAAAGAATCTTCCCATGCTTCGATGTTGCCAAAAAAGCTATACATTGTTATAATAATCATCAACTTATTTTATTTAGAATGTTCTTATGACCCGTACAACGCGATTACGTGTATTGTGTTCACAGAGTTAAGAGTATGTAGACATTCCCACCAATATAAACACAGAGATTATGAAAATACCAAAACTACAATCTACTGACTTCAAAACATGTAATCGAATTACTTTTTTTTGTTTCATTATTATAGGACTTTACTTATATTAGAGCAAAAATACTCCATGCCTGTTTAACAAAGAACATTTGTTAAACAAATGTCAAACAATTTCACTCCTGGAAAGATCTTCTGTTGTAATAGGTACTACAAATTGTTCATTCATTGTAGTATTCATTGAAGTATTGTAACCTTCATAATATCGTTCTGTTACTATGAATTTAGTCATATGAATGAATATCACTGAGTTCTTATAACACCCTACTGACAAAATACTACTTCAATAGAAGATTGAGATGTAATTTTACATATTTATGTTACTGCTGCCTCGCAAAAAATTGTTCTTTGCAAATACACTACCTTGACTAAAATAAGCTAAAACGGTCTGTTCCCATCTTTTCGAAAAATTGAATAGATACATGACCACTCAAAAATAGTTACTATCAATAACGATTTTGTATGTATAGTTTCAAATTGCAACAAATTTGTCTTACAGGTTAGATCAATGAAAGCTTTAAAAATCCAGCCAAAACGGAACCTCCCTCGATCTTTCGACTCCTCCACTAAGTGGCCAGGATACATTCTAGATCCTCAGGATCAAGGTTGGTGTGGGGCTTCTTGGGTCTACAGCACTGTAGGAGTTGCTTCAGACAGGTAATGTGTTAAACATCGATTTATTTATTTCTCTCTTTCTCTCTCTTCCTTGCTCTAATTTGTAATAATTGACCAAACCTCGAGAAATAGAAAGTCGAAAATATCAATTCTATACACAGATATATATATATAACAAGATTTCACATAAACACGTGAAATAACAATCAATTATCAAACGACAATCGGTTTGATCATATAATATATATATATATATATATATATATATATAGGTCAATGTAGAAAAAGAAACATAGAGAAATTAAAAGCATACACTTAGACTCTTCGCTCTGCACACCTCCTGATGACGACGATGGTCGAAATATCGATGTGAGTTATGTCTGTGTCTTTCTGTGTGTTTCCTTCGTTTTGAATATATATATATATATATATATATATATATATATATATATATATATATATACAATTAAAAGAAACGGTCCAGCGGACTTTTTTAAATAAAATAAATTCAAAACGAAGGAAACCCACAGAAAGACACAGACATAACTCACATCGATGTTTCGACCATCGTCGTCATCAGGAGGTGTGAAGAGCGAAGAGCGAAGAGTCCCGCAGGAAGACAGACTGAGTCGCTGCCCTGTCTTCCTGCGGGACTCTTCGCTCTTCGCTCTTCACACCTCCTGATGACGACGATGGTCGAAATATCGATGTGAGTTATGTCTGTGTCTTTCTGTGGGTTTCCTTCATTTTGAATTTATTTTATATATATATATATATATATATATGATTATTTTACAATAAGCAAGTGAAATAAAAATCAACGTCGAAACCACAATAACAAATGAGAAAAAATATTAACATCTTTCAACCCTAACAAGCGGTCTTCGTGAGAGTCAAATCTCAACTGAGGATCTCAACAATTCAGTTGCGATTTAACTCTGACGAAGACTGCTTGTTACGGTTGAAAGATCTTAGTCTTCTTTCTCATTTTCTATAAAAGTTATGAATTAATAAATAATTATATAAAGAGAAGATTCCAAAAGAGTTATATAATAATTTGACGTATGTGTAATAATAATCGCAATAAAGTGTAAAGACTGCGACAAAATTTTATTGTAGAGAAAGAAGCCTTTTTTTAAAATTGCTATTTACCAATGTACATGCTCTTTAATGAGAAATAACATTGTCACTATAATGACTGCTCGTAATATTAATGATGCAGATAATTTTTATAATGCTAAAGCAAGAATTATGGCTCATGAACAAAATGAGTAAAGAAGGGAAATATCGGTAATGCTATTTATTAAAAAGGATCAGTCTCCCTTCACTATCAAATTGATATTACTAATTTAAATTTATCCAGGTGTTTTAAGTTAATTAAGTTCGGTTTTCCTATAACTGTAAGTGAAATTTTATATTTTTTTGATAAATTGTTTTTGGTTGTATTCTTTCTTTTAGCATATTATTCCAGCTTATGTTGACTGTCGTGTAAAATTTCTATTCCTAAAATTATTCACTTTAAATTTCTAATGTAATAGTTTATTGATTTTGAATATCTAAATTTCAAATTTAATTCTAAGTTTCTAGAAGATTCATGACATCTTAGTTAAAAATATTTATAACATTCTACACTTTGTATCTTTTGATATTTGTATTATTGTTGATTGGCGTGCAATTTCTTATATTTATCATTGTGTTTTAGGGCTTTCAAATAGATTTGAATAAAAGCAAAACATTAACTTGAAACTTTTATAACTATCTCTTATTAGTGCCGATTTCAATGAATGAGCAACTTTTTATTTTGTAAAAAAGGATATATTTTTTTAATATGCAATCAGAAAATGTTTGTAAAAAAATCAACACTTAGGGGTTTTCAATATATGATTCAAATTATTTATTGTAATCCTAAATGGACATTTAGCAAAGGAACGTAAAGCACAGTGTTCAACTATAAACACTAATATATGAAATTTAGATATTCAAAAGCAATGAACTATTACATTAAATGTTTAAAATGAATAATTTTAGGAATAGAACTGAACACGACGGTCAGCATAAGCTGGAATGATACACTAAAAGAATGAAACAAACAAAAACTATTTTTCATTTTAATAAAATTTTTAATAAAAAATATAAAATTTCTCTAACAGTTATATACAACTTTAACTATTATTACTATATTGTATTCATTGTTTTGATCCTAGATGACTGTGTTATGTTGGGCAGGTGGGCGATTATGAGCAGAGGTCAGGTCATAAATGGATTAAGCTTCCAACACCTGCTGGCCTGCAACAGTAAGAACCAGAAGGGTTGCGATGGAGGCCACCTCACCAGGGCCTGGGCCTTCATCAAGAAGTTTGGGTAACTGTTTATCATATGTTATTCATAAAGAAGTCAATAAAAGGGTGCTCAGGCACCAAATGTGTTCATTCAAATATCTTGGACTTTTATGAAAGGTAGTGAGAAAATCAATTACATTGTAAATGTTAATATTAGTGTTTTGAGGAAGTAAACTACTTAATTAGACTGACATTATTTCCGAATTGGATTGATTATCGGTTACACCTTCACTCTCACTCCAATACATCACTCGTCACCATCCTCTATATGCAGTGGACGCCACTTAATGTAATCACGAAATGTTATCAATCGGTTTATATTATCGGAATTCCTGATACCCTCCCCACATACAATATGCATTACAATTATATAACTTACTGTGATCAGAACATCGATTATTATCAATTTTCCAAACCTAGGGACTTTTTTCGTTGAAATCAGTAGCACCTAAATGCGTATGAAAAGTTGTTCTAAGAATCCCGATTTTATGTCTTATTTCAATAATTGTCTTCATTTTCTGCTTTTTTTATCCGTTTCTTAAATCACTTTTTCAGTTACTGCTACTAGACTTGTATTGCTTATAGTTTAAATAGTATAACTATACTTATAGTTTTACTATTTATTACATTTTTCATTTATTTGAGTTTTTTTTACTAAACCTTCACCTTAGTTAGCTTCATGAACGGTTAAATGGCAATTTCCATTTCTTCCGTTTATGTTATCAATCGGTTATTGTTTATCGCTTTTGGTTATTTATTTAAGTTATGAAGTTATCTATTGGTTAAGTTATTTCTTTAAGCGGCGTCCACTGAAGCTATTTTACTCTCCTTCTAAGTTCATCACCTCTTCTTCACCATCAGACAAACACTCTCAACCCAACCACTCAAACCCCTATTTCTTTCCCCACCACTCCATACTCACTAGCTTTTTGTATCTAATTTTCTCCTTTGCACTAAATTAACTTGAAGCATATTATCTGTTCTATCTTTGTCTATATTCATCTCAGGAGAATGACCACTTTCTAGAATCAAAATTGTTATATTTCTTCTGTGGATCGAATAGCCTTATAATTTTCAACTGATATAACATATAAATATTTTTTTTAGCCTTGTCAGCGGTCCTTGCTACAAGTACACGGGCAGTTCGACTCGCTGCAAGATTCCAAAGCACAGAAACGCGACGCTAGCACGATGTGAAGAAACGTCATACAAACAACCGCTTTACCGAGTCACTCCGGCCTACAGAATCTCCGGGGAGGCATCCATCAGACAGGAGATTCACAACAATGGCCCAGTTCAGGGTAGCTGCTCCATCCACTATTATAAGTCATAGGTGTTACGATAATGATCAAGGCGGAAACACGCCAAAGGTCTATCGCTGTCTACTATAGCGAGTTACATAGACACACCCTTTGAATACTAATGTTAGTATTTTTAGAAAAAAACAAACAAGTACAAAACAAAATAAAAACGTTAGCGACTAATACTGTACTATGAACTCTGTTGCAGCTCAATTGAAAACATTGACTGCCATTTCAATGAACAAGTGGATGTATGCCCGTCTTAAGGTTCTAGTAAGATCTCTCTCGGCAGTTATAAAATATCAAGTGATTTACATATATCAGTTTAAATTTATAGTAGTATTCATAAATAACAAATTAATTTCATTGATAAAGAAATTTTATTGATAAAAATGCTTCTTTTGTAATTATCAATACGAATTTTATGATGTTTGAAGACTCTGAATTTGTTTTTGAGTCAAAGGCATTGAGCCTAGAGTATCTACTGAAAAGATGGTCCAACACATGCGAAAGTGGCAAGACATCGAATATCTTCATACGAAATACTTCTGTAAAAAGAAATTGGTCATTTTACAGTCAACTATTTCAATATAGTATTATCATCATCTTAGTTGAATTCTGTCTGAATCTCTGACCAGAACTTTTACTAATGAAAGAATCTTAGTTCCTCTTAAGAATTTAATTTTGTTGTTTAAAACGTCATTTATTGTAAATTTTTTAAAGGTTAATATTTAATTTTTATTTATTTATTTTTGTTTGTCTAACTGATAAATACGCTTTTCCAGCCACCATGAGGGTGCCCAAAGACTTCTTCCTCTACTCCAGTGGTGTGTACACCTGTGACAACGTACGGCGGGAAACGTCGGGACTTCATTCTGTCAGAATAGTTGGATGGGGAGAAGAAAATATCAATGGCGATTATGTTCCCTACTGGGTGAGATATAGTTTTCATTATTCTCCAATCATTAGAGATATCATGAACTCATGAATACTAGGGTATCTATTTAATAATCGTTAAATAGATTATTTAAAGGATTAATATAATCTATGAACAAGATATGAAAAAAGAAAACTAAAAACAGTCGTTTGCTTTCACAGTAAGGTTTTTGGTTAGTATTTTGATTAGTGAGGTCAGAAACATGTGGGTTCGATTCCCTGACAGAAGTATTTTTAAACTTGTTAAATCGTTAAAAAAAATAATAGACTCATATGTCTATTAAAGATGACACATTTCTAACTGATGATAATTGACGAGAACATGCCTTCTCTTGAAGCACTCTTGGTTAGTGCTTACTTTTCTATGTTGACTGTTCTGCTTTCAAATTCAATCCCCCTTGGAATCTGATTACAGGTTCATTAAACACTTTCTTCATTTAAAAATCCCAAAACAGATAGTGTAAACGGGATTTTCTTAATTCTTAAATCAACTGCAGTAACTAGAGGGCCATTTAACATTTTTACTCTGTGCTCAACTCAAAACTTAAACTCAGAATTCCCAACAAAGGCAATTCCAAAGAATTATCCTATTTGATTAAAAAAAAAACCGATTTACTTCTTTGGTTGTTTATAGAGTCAGTTGTGTAATTTAGAAAATTTTATGCTTATATTTTTGATTAAATGGAATCCGTTGATTCAATATCCCCCAAAAATCTTCATTTACAGTTTTTTCTGCTTAGATTAAACATGGATTTTAATTTATATTATTATTATTATTACTTTTCAATATCACTTCTATTTTATTTACTTTAAAGGTTAGTTATAGGCAATCTTTATGTATTACATATACATTTTACACAGCCTGCTGCCTGTACACTGTTTTACACTGCCTGAAAATATGTAACCATATTAAATTAAAATTTGTGGATTCAATTCAATGCACTATGTTACTATGGCACTGCTCTTGGTAATATATGAAAGGAAAACAGGATTGAGGTTTTCATTGAAGTCGTTCGAACCATAAGATAAACAATAATTAAAAAATTAAACAATACTTTACAAGAAGGTGTAGCATAAGTGTATTCTAGGACTTAATGAAAGTGTGGTTTTGCAGATTGCAGCCAACTCTTGGGGCACTTGGTGGGGAGAAACGGGCTTGTTTCGAATCAGAAGAGGCCAAAATGACTGCGACATCGAGGAGTTTGTGCTGGGTGTCTGGGCCAATACAGCCAAAGTACCCAGGGATTTCAACCAGCTTAGCAACTACATAAGCTAAGAAGACCCAGTGGGCTTCTGCAATGAGAAAAGGCTCTCTCAACCTATCTGCCTTCATCAGCACAGTCTAGTCCTTAATTCTCATTTCAGACTCAACTGTCCATTCTCTCTCATTCAGAGTATAATTTCAAGTTTATTGGGTGGTCCAGTAGTTTCTTATAAATCTTCTATAGCAATCTAATTATTGAAATATCTCCATTGTTTGTAGTAGTGTTTCGATTTTATTATTCAGCCAAATGGTACATCATTTCACCCGTTTTGACATCTTCCCTCCCTCTACAATAATGAATCTGCACGAGTTTTTTTATTTGAGTAGGTTTCTATTTTTAAGAATTTTCTTTATTATAGTTGTAAAGGATTAATATAATTTTTTTTATATATATATGGATTGAAATATTTCTCATTCCAAAGAGCTTTAAAGGTGCCTATATAACAAAACCAAAATTTTGTTAACGAAATAAATACATTACAGAGCAGAAATGACAGAGCAGAAAGCTGGATAGGTTCAGGTCTGTCGTAGTTTTTATTTGTAATAACACTTATTAAATTAGGCATTACTTTTTAAGTTTAATTTCAGTTGTATTACAAAAAAAGTGGAAGTTCATCTTAACGTAGTAATAAATAGATTATTCTGTCCCGATATTTAGACCAATCATGGAAAATAATGATAATCACGTGATTATTAAGTTATCACCCACTAAACTTGAAATTTACCTATATTAAAATTAAAAACAAATAGGCCAAGTTATTTAAGCACTTACATTATTAACAATTTGTCATAAAACATTTCACTGTTTTCTTTTTTCCATTAATATGTAATCCAAGAAAAATGGCATTTTTATTTATTTATTTACAAAATCGTTTTTTTTTTTAAATTATAAATCTATTTTTCTATCATGCGACAAAGATTCAATCACTGCCAAATAAAAAAGAGTATTTTTAGGTTTGATATAGTCAAATGCTGTTTAAGCCAACAAAAAGAAAAAACTATTTACTTGCAATTAACTCATTAATAAAATTAATTTATTGAACCCCTAAACAATAATTTAGCTTTCAAGCAATTTTCTTGAGTTTAGCAAATATTAAAGTTTAGCCAATTTTTCTAAAAAAATGTGTGTTTCCACAAGGGTCAAACGCAGGCAGGTACTCCGTGAAACATCTATACCCCATTACATATTATTCCATATAAAGTTAATTTATCATAAATTTTAGAAAGCAAATCAAAAGAAGGAGTACAAATACTTGATTAATTTAATTTTTCAGTTGAAAAGAACGAAAAAACACATCTACTTAAACTTTTCAATTAGTTAGGAAAAAAATATAATTGCAGCAACAAATTTTATCTAATTGTTCCATTAAATCGATGAAAACTATGGTTGCAAAATTTCTTACTATCAATCAATATTGTGACAAGATACTTGAATCCATTCAATTGTTTGTACTGGATGACAAACTTGTTTAGCATGCTTACAATATGTTGTCACACACTATTAAGTTCTAAGGACAGCTGCTGGTATTTTCTCTGGTGCACTGACGCCGACCTTGCAGACATGTATTAAATCAATGCTTGATAAATGCGGTCTCCACCATTTATTTGGGTTTGATTCCTCTCATTTAGACATGCTATAAAAAACATATTTCTTCTTTTTTAACAAAAAAAAACAATTACAATTGTTATATATATATATATGAAACTACTGTCACAACAGTTTTGTTGTTTTTAATAAAGTGTTTATTAAACTACAAAAAAATAAACATTTGCATATTCATTTGTATTTCATTAATTACATCTTCGTAAAGTTGATTTACTGAGTTGTTCCAACTCTTTTCACGCCAACATTTTTTAATAATATTTTGCATTGTTTGTTTTTCAAATTTAGTGATTTCTTTAAAGAGTATTGTATTTTTTATGTGTTAAGAATAATATCTTCTCACTTACATGGGATACAATGCATCAAGGATTAGGTCACTGCCTTATATTTTTATAAATTACTTAATTTAAAAAAAAAACATCATTGAATAAATTTACTTTGATGTTCACAAATTGAGTACTCATAATACTCGTATATCCCCATCTCCTCTCTTGTCCAATCAGTAAAATACAAATCTAGTTAGTTGGGATTTTAAAATCACTAATAATAACGTTATTAAGCAAGTAATGTTAACAACAAAAAAACAGTTTTTACTTGCCTAAACACACATCTCTCGCTTAATTTCCTTCAGTTACCATCAACTATCTCGGTTTATTACAATCTTAGTCGTTGTCAAAATCTTTATTATACACACTATTGTAAATAGCAACAAACAACGACAAAAAGATACATTTCCTATCCTTAAAATGAAAATTACCTTTTTTTTTTTACATTGTTAAGAAAATTAACATATTCTTTAGTTATTTTTTTTTATAAATTATATTTAAGTAATGAAAATCATTATGTTAAAATTAAATACTAGATTGATATTGTTATGTTACTTTATTAGAGTTTTAATTTTCATTCAAAATTAACTGCCTTAACCAATTTAATCTTTTTAATTTGGTCTGGATCCCTAAAAAGTTTTAAGTTAAGTTGTAGTTATTAATTACCTTGCTTAAAGTTTTTAAATAGATATTTAAAAAAAATATTACTTTTGTCAATGTTAAATTAATACCTGGAATAATGATTGAATTTTAAATAAGAAGCTGTAAATGGACTTCATTACACAAAGAAATAAATTCTGTAATTTATTTAGCTATATTTTTGAATTCTTAGGTATCAACCTAATAGGCGCTACTTTTGAAAAAAAAGAAGTTTCTAAATACCAGATTTAAAGAGGATCAGGATTTATGAAAATCCGTTTTGGTGAACGCATACAAGGCCCCATGACATAATTTGACAGATACAATTCTTTGAGATACCTAGCAACTATGATTTTCCTAATAAACGTATAAGTTTTGTAATCCAATAGTTCTAGATATATATTTTTTTTATATAAAACACCAAGTGTTAGTTAATATTATTAAAAGAGATATATTATTAAATATATTTTGAAAATTGATTATCTATTCATTGAAGTATATTCAACATCAATGTATACAATTACAATTAGATTCAATATATTTATGGACATGCAAGCAGAATATTAGTTACCTTGTCAGGTAGTCTGTAATGTACTGCTGAAGCAATGATAACTTGACATACATATTTCATATGTCTTTAATTTACAATAAAATAAATGAAATTAATAATCTGTGACTAAGAGAGATTGTGATAATGGAAATTAAGTGAAGTGTCAATATAGAGGTCGAGAATTATATGCAATAGAATTTATGTTGTATGTACTGAATAGATGAATTCATAAATATTTCTAAATAAATGTCTCTTCTGGACCTAAGTGTGATTAAATGTTTGATTTGTTACTAAATAATTAGTATTACATTTTTTTTAAATAAAATACATACGTACAAGTATTTGACCTGCAGAAGGATAAATTTGATTTATAAAAGGGTGAATTCTATTCGCTTAAGGTTAAGATAAATTTTACTTAGAAAATGGTGAAATTGACTTTTAGAACCATGCAAAAAAACTCTTTCAAATATTTTATACACAATATAATGTTTCAAATATTAATCATAAATATGATCAATGTTTATGGATATATTCACTTTTATGTACGTTTTCACCATGCTTTATAAGAAAAAAATGAATATTCAACTAGACAATTTCATTACTTTTGACTTTTCTTCTGTTTTATTTTTGTTTTCTCTTTGTCTATTCACTGATTTTGCAAGCTATTGGTCCCATTCCAAATTTATTCACCGGCTCTATTCCCAATAACTATTATTTTTTCATTCTTTTTTGCTACCACTTTCATTATGCCTCCTACCTTATTTTTAACGTTAGCACAATTCAACAACTGTACAGAAGGGGCTTTCAAACAAACTCTGTTTACATTTATGTAATGTATTCGTTCCTCTAATATATCTACCAGATTGTTATTAATTTCCAGCTTACCATTAACTTAATTTTGTTCAAACAATTTAAAAAAAAAAGTCAATAAATTATCTAAATGTAATCAATGTTTAGACCGCATGACAAATATCTGGCAAACTTTTCATGATTGTTCAATGTGAAGCAAATATTCCAATGGCTTTTTACACTCGCTCTCAACTGTGGCTAACTGATTTACAACTTTATTTATCAAGTTATGTAATCTTTCCATGAATCACTGCCATTATTTAACTTTCAAACTTGTAATTAACCGCTAACCGATCCAATAAAGATTTATTTTTTTATTCTAAAGGCATTCATTTTCATTGAATATTTGTGTTACCGTCCAACTTAAATTTCATTGCATTCATGTAATTATTGTATTTATTTTTCAATATATAAATCTCTAATAAATTAAATATAAACAAGTTTATAACATTTATTAACCCAATCTGATTCTTTTTGTGTTATTTTATTGAAGTCATTTATTAGTTTACCAGTGACGTACCAGGAGTTCTGCCACATTCCATAATTCCGTCAATATCAAGAGAAGGTGTTAGTAATTACTCAACATAAATAAGTAAGTGTATCTTTTTTGTTTAAACCAATGGCACTTATCTTGTCAAAATACAGGCTTTAATTTATAATTAATGTTATGTATATATATAATATATATATATAGTTCAATATAGACAAAGAAACATAGAGAAATCAAAAGAACACACTTACAGTTTCTAATTTTCGGTTTGTTTGAACCGTCTTCAGGAGAGATAAGAGAGGGAAACCAAGCACACTGGTTCAGAGACGGTTGGAGACCAACAGTGTTGCCGCATGCGCGCCCGGTCACAGAAAATAAGGTAGACAGGAATCAATTTATAATTACATTAAATTAGTGAAATATGAAAACAATAAATAAATAAAAGAAAAAATTGAGGGACGAACAGATAAATTGATACATAAATAAAAGTACGGACTAAACTATGATAGAATAAAATAAATCTGAGAATACAAATAATAATAATAAATGAAATAATTTAAAAAAAAAGTAATAAAGTTAAATTGATGATAAAATATGAAAAGGCAAGGAACTTTTAAACATTATCGCTTTTGATTGAGGCCAGGTGCACTGCGCGCACTTAATAGCACTGGCTATTAAGCCTAGTGACCTAGGGCGTCGTTGCAGCTACCTGGCAGGGGTCCTAATTGGCTTGAGGTTGATTTAAACAATTTCAGAACTTTTGAACTAATTTCTAATTGTTATTAATATATGGTTTCTTTTCGTGTATAGGTATGGCTTCTGTTAGTATAAGTCTATGATGATCTCATTCTTTCTTTATTATTTTTGTTCTTTCAACGAACGCTTCCCTAGTTAGCTCAGAATGATGGACACAATAACCACCTCTAACCAGAGCAAGTCCATCATTCTTAGCTAACTAGGGAAGCGCTTAGTCACCAACCCCAGCAACACATTCCACCTTCCTCATATAAATCATTAAACTTCAAAATTATATCTTCATAATGGCTGAGGACAGCAGAAACATGTGTTCATTTAGCATGTCGATTGGTAATTTACTATATTCTGTGGATACAGTAACAAGATCGATATTCAGGAAACTCGAGAGACTTATGAAAAAACTTAGCTTAAACAATTTCAGCTAAATATAGTCTAATTTTCAACAATGAATATATGAAAATGAATAGTCAAATGAATATATTTGTAAACTTTGAGAGCAGTCCTTCATTTAAACATATTTCGTTGAATAATTGACCATATTTTGCTAGTAATTTTTTTTAAGTTTTTTCAAAGTTTGGAAATAAAATACAATATTTAGAAACCTTGAAAAACTTTTCAAAAAATGACTTCAGCAAATTATGGTCAATTATATTTTTTTAAATAAGTAAAGACTTGCATGACATGATCAAATATTCATGATCTGTGAGTTCTATTCATGTGAAAAGTATCGTAGGATTTCACATTTTTTAAATCGTTTATTAATAAAAGAATCCAATTTGAAATTAGATATCATTGGTAAAAGTTCTGTGTACAACTCGTGACACTGTTGGCTATTGTTAAAAGCATTCTGAATACTACTTCTGCGTTTAAAAGAGAGTTGTCCAACCTCTACATTTGAATAAATATTAGAATTTTAAGTAGGCTTCTTCAATTTTTCTAACTCTTAGCATGTTCTGCTAGAGCAGTACAGGCATAAATTCTATATATGTTTCCTCTCTATAAGTAACTCAATTTTAATTGCATTAGTCTCGATAATTCTGTTGAAAAGGCATAGAATAATTTCACAACAAATTATTACTTCCCATAAAATGTCTCCAATGTCGAAAACATTTCTTTGTATTCCTTCTTCTTAAGGCAGCCCAATGTTTCACTCACTTTTATCATTCATAATTGTTTTCCTTCAAAGTCGACTCTCAAGGAGTGTTTCCAACTCTGCAAGAGTTTGATTGCCTGTGGAATCCAGCCCAAGAACCAAGAGCATCCTTTTGGCTAGTGAAGTAAATGTGCAAAGAAAAAAATAAAATCCTTTTTAAAAAATTGATGTCTGACGTTAATTTTCAAAAGGATGAAATTCAATAGATTTAGGACAGTACATATAAAACTGAATTAAATAATAATACAAAAATTCAATAAAGAATATCATTCAGTAATGTACCACCAACTTTCTTACTGAAGGACCAGATTTCTTTTACCCAGACGAAATATTTTACTTCACTTCAGAAGTGAAATAAACAAATAAACTTATCATTTCCTTTATTGATGGTATAAAAATATATATGCTGAGGTATACAGAATGGTAGAAGACCTGGTTGCGTTCACAGAACTTTTCCTGTTTTATTTAGGGGCATGAAACCTATACAAATCAGTTTTGTCAACCTTTATTTTCCCACTTTTCTTAAATTATCCAATAATTGTCCTTATCTATTTACAAAAATAATTTAAAAAAATTAGAAGCACTGGAACAGATGAATATATGAAGCACTGGTATGACTATAAAATAAAGCCAAGTTGATACTTTAATTAGTTCGTTAATAATCGTCTTTGGTTCAAAACCCTTTACTATTGATCCTCATTTTACAGCTCTGGCCATACCCAGTTTTAATAACAGTAACTGCTGATACAGTGGATTCCGCTTAATTGGGACAGCCGCTTATTTGGGACAAATCTCAAAGAACGGAAACCAAACTATGAACTACAATTGTAAATTTGTATGTTTAATTGGGACAACATTCCGCTTAATTGGGACAGTAAATTTAAGATTTTAGTACAGTAGAGTCTTGATTAACCGAGTATGTTTTAACTGAGTTCCGGTTTAACCGAGCCGGTGCAGCGGCAAAACAAACACCACCCCCTTCTAAATCCCGGGAAAGCCAGAAAGGCGGCTTCTTTCTGAACCCGATACCCGTGTTTTAAAAATCCGCAGCTGCCTCATGTTCACATTTCCTATCTTTTCCATCCGAGCCAGTGCAGCGGCAGAACAAATACCTCCCCCTCCCCCTTCCAATGCATAATGGCATTGTCCCTAAAACCAATCAAATGAATTTCCAAAAAAAAAATGAAATTCGTTTAATTGGGACAGCCGCTTAATTGGGACAAAACGCCTCGGTCCCGATGTGTCTCAATTAACCGGAATTGACTGTATAAGGTATACCTATATAAATAAGGTAAACGAAAAATATACCTGTAAAGTAAAACGAAAACTTAATTAGCTTATAATGTTCATTTATTTCTTGTCACTGTTCTCTGACCACTGGCTAAAGGTTCATTCATCCAGTTCCTGAGGGGGAGGGATTTCAACCATACAGATGAAGAGAGGGGGAGAGGGTGGCCTGATCGCTGCTCCCTTGGAACACCTGGTCCTCAGAGACCGCCAAATCAAAATAAGTGGAAATACATGTCAATATATAAGTGCACTGAGTCCTGTACGTGAAACTACAGGAAGACAGATTGCAAATACCAGTGCAATTCCTCAGAGAAAATAATAATGGTGACCATTAGGTGTTTTTTGAAAAGTATTATCATCAAGAAAACGAACCAAAAAGGTCAACGAACGACGTTTCAGGGAAAACTATATGTAATCAGTATATAGATAACACATACTTACAGTTTCTAATTTTTGGTTTAACCGTTATCAGCAGAGAAGAGATGGGTACGCTAAGCGCACATACGAAGCGAAGTTGGAAACCCACCCTATTATATTTTCAAAAAACTGTAAAAATATATAAATAACACATACAATTACCTACTTTACTTTAACAACATTTAAATGATTAAATAGAATTTATTTGTTTTTTATAACCATCATATAAATGTTGGAGAAAAATTACAGCAGTAATAGCATCGGTGCTAACTGCTTCACGTAAACAAATGACGTGCTTGAAGGTTCTTACTACGAGAGAGGAATAATAAATATATTTTAGAATAACTGGAAGCGAAAAATGTCAGTCAACCAAGTAGAAGACTTAATCAGTTTCTAAGAATGTTCACTGTTTTTGTTGTAAATTATCTACAGTGGGATCTAAGGTTAAATCATTTGAATTTTCTGGATACAAAGACTGACGAAGCTTATCGAAGCACTGCAGGACACAAACTTACTATGCCCACACAACAAAGTTTTATAAAACTAAAAAGTATTATACTATATTTCTAGAATAATATAAGTAATAACATTACACGAAAGTTAATGCTTTAAGACTTTGAGAGGATCATCTGCTATACTTTTCTAAAGAAAATTACTTTTCTAGTAATGCCTTTTCCTTTCATTACTAGAATTATTTGGTAAATTGTATCATATTATAGTAGTACGGGATAAAATAAGTTTGATAAAATACTGTCGTGTTTATTAAATGAGAAAATATAACAGAATGAGATAATAGTACTTATAGAAAATTAAACAAGTCATATAAATACCACGTTCTGAATCATGAATGTGTGAAGTATGTAAAGAAGAAACTTCTGCATCATGTCTAGAAGCCTGTGATACAACAAGTATAGGGAGAGTGCGATAAATTATAAAAAAATAAAATAAAAATAACCACTCACTGCTTAGGTTTCATGCTACATCGTAAAATTACGAGATAAGTTACAGATGCCTCAAAAATCATACGATACTACATTGTAACATATCTATTTAAAAACTGATTCACTCGCTCATTACAATTAAGTATGAGTACTCATACTTGAATCCAAATTATTTAACTTTAATTAAAATCATATATTTTGTACTTGTTGGTAGTAACTGATACTAAACATGTTCCAGTTGTGTTCACACTATCACTGTATAAGAAACTGGTTTATTAAAAGATCATTTAAGTCACAGGAGGATTAATGAACTCTCTGAACCAATCCACTATAATTAGTTTAGTATATTTCTTCTGTTCATGTTGGAATGTATGGGTAGCGAAGAGAACAGTCTCAACAGAATATGCACAAAACTCACCTCCTGGACCAAACAGTCACTCAATAGAAAAAGAGAAAAAAATACAAGCAGTATTCTTGAAAACTCCACCATAGGGATTGTTCCATATCAAAAGTAGTTTTTCAAAAAGTTCAAACCAGTGAACAACTAGGAGACAAAGGCTGATACTGAATAACATAAATACAATATAAATAAATGCATTTCGCACTGTCTATGAAAATTATTTCTGGCAATATTCCGAAATTTTTTCATCAATTTTTTGTTTCACTATTTTAATTTTTTTTTTACAAAACAAATAAATAAAGATTTTTAGAAAATGTTTGTTTATTTTTTTCTAATACTTCATTTCACTGGATTTTGTGAGAAAAGTAATAAAATAAACAATTCATGAAAAAAGGAAATTTTTTATGTAATACTGAGTTACAAAATTGTATCTTAAAAAATAGCAACAACATGGCTCTCATCTTTATGTTGTTTGGTCCTTTGCAATATAAAACCACATTCTCATGTGATGTTACGTTTCTATGACGGATCTTCATAAATACATGTACAATTTACATCGTATACAGTTTAAGTATAATTTGTTTTACAGAACTTAAAACAGCAAATGTACTTCATTTCATAGTCAAATATTATTTAATATAACAGTTTTTTAATTTATATTTTAATCTAAAAATACATAATTATATTTACAAACAATACTATACACTGTACAAATAAAAATATACTAAATAAAAAACATATTACTAATTCATTAAATCCATTCTATTTACAGCTAATTTGTTCAAAGTATTAAACCCCCGTGCTATCACACATAGCCTTAGAATTAACAGCTCATTTCTTTGGCATCAGAGGAGGGAATAAACACTCAAAAAAACAAACTTCAATCCAAATTAAATAAAACTAGAGATCATCACTAACTATAAACAAATCAATCTAAAACGGCTTAATTTCAACCGTAACGGATCTTCAACCGTAAACATTGAAAAATATGTCTTTACAATATATTCACTTTTTTCAAAATTGATTCGTAATCTATGTATTGGTCATTATGCAAAAAATATATGATTTTTCTGTTATTTATAAATAAATACTTATTATTTACCAAGTATGCTGAAATTTCAAAAAAAAGTTGGAAATTTTATATTATGTTAGTTCTATATTTATCAAAAATAAATATAGGAAATGACCACACTTTTTCGAACTCTCCTATTAACACGGGTAATTTCATTGAACGTGGAATCACGTGTGTTTATGGTAACATTTCTCCGTATATATAAAAATCAATAAATAAACTTGATATTCACAATGTGACAGAAAAACATTTACTTGCATTGAATCTTCAAGTATGGTAGCGATGTGTCGTTTGGTAATAAGAGTATAGCCAAGCATAAAGTCGGTTGTACATAGAAAATTAGAAATTAATAAATAAACAAGAAATAATTTAAATGCAAATGTTATTTATTAATTTCTACGCTACTAATTTCTCAACTTGTTCTTGGTTTAATTTGCTTTCTTGGCTACGCTGTAGACTGCCAACCACCATTCTGTCTGCGTACTTGGGATACTGCTAATTTTTTCCTCTGATTATGGTTCATTGAACAATTAGTTTGGTTAATTAATAAATGAATAATTTATTAGTAATTTGCAAGTTATTCTTTCTACAGGTGCAAATGTCAAGTTTATTCCTAATTATTCGTTGTCTCATCAGGATCATTTTTTTATCGTTCAAGAGTTACATGCATAGGATATACAACAGATAAAGCAAGTTGATATTTAAAGTAAGGTTGTTCGTCGTCAGGAGAAGATCAGAAAACGAAAAGAGGAAGAGAGAATACTCTCTCTTACTCTCTTCATCTCCTAACGGTGAATAACCGTTCGAAATATCGCTTCAAGTAAGTACCTTTTCAGTTATGTGTCCCTTCAAGCCTTCTATAAATCCATTTGGATCGTATTTTCGTATTCGACATTGTATATTATAAAAGACTAACTACCTCTTCAGGATTACATTTATGCGATTTCCTTTATTCTTCAGATCTTTTCTCTGACGATGAACTGCCAGTTTAGAATATTAGTCAGTAGGTGTTTTGTTCTTTGTTATATATACCTTAGTTTTATATGGTTCTGTTGGAACGCTTTTAACATTTTTGAAGTATATAAACATATTCTAATTCTAAACGAACTATTGAAGGTGAGAGAAGAAGTTGAGATATATATTTAATTGTTTCACAAACAGATAACCATTATTAATGAGAAATGTTTCAAACGTTTGTAAAATTAGTTAATCATCCCTTATCTTCTTATCAGAAATAGTATAATCATAGTTAGCTAAGTAAAGGAGTATTAGTTTGGATATTTATTCGAGACCTAAGAGCGACTAAGAATAAACATTATTGAGTTTATTTTATATTATCTTGTATATAAATATTCTTCAAATAAAATAAGTTAGACCTTAACAATGCGATGGTGATCCGTGCATATAAATATTAATTCCTTACAGGAGTTACCGTTCCTGTTAGTTTTTGTTTTTAATAAATTAAGGCCTGTCAATAAGAATTTGTGACTTAGAATAACGCAATAACACAAAAGTATCCTTACGTGCATATTTAAAAAACAGATCTTAATACAATTAATTGATTTAATGTATTAAGAATAATGTATTAAGAAAATATACGGAATCGAGTATATTTTTCTGCTTCATTATTCTATTTACTTATTAGACCTTAAATTACATTCCAGTTAACTGACCACTGATCAGTTGTGGGCACCTCTATTTAACAATTATAACCACCTCATAATTTAAATTGCATAATTGTCGTAAATATGTAAATTTTTTAGAGAAGTCCTATGTTTAATTATCGTAAACATAAAGAAAAATCATAATTGCATATTTATATATATGTCAACAAAATATATATTTTATGAAGAAAGTAATCAAAGGCATTCTATTCAAAAGTGGTGCCACCCCACTTGAATCAATTTCCTCAACGTTTCGGTTCACTTGATTTATAGTAGTTTTCTACAATCTTTAACATATAATATTTCTGAAGAAGACTTTTCCTAATAGAAAAAAAAAAAGTGCTACATTAACATTATCACCACAGTTGATATAAAGAAAAGAGAAACCAATGAATCTTCTTTAAGGTTGTGAATTGAGCCTTATCTATATAGCTGATAGGTCCAAGTCTGTGCTCAGTGCTCCTCTGGTGCTTTGTAAGGATTAGTTAAGCAGCAGAGCGATCTCTCCCTTACAGGATTAATCTCTTCTGTATTAATCTAGGTAGAAAGTTATACAAAAAGAGAAACAGTATTACAGTGTTTTCCTATACCTTCGGCTGTTACAAAGCTTAACTGTTCTCATTGAACTTGTTTAAGATTATATCTTAATCAGATTGACAAAATATTCAAGAATAGTGGCAAAAATAATGTTTACTCATAAATTAGAAAAAAAATAATATTACATATTTTTTTAGAAATTCAACAATTGGACAGTTGTTAAATGAGCCATTGATGTTTTGGCGAGGTTGCTCTGACTGAGGCTGATCAATCAAGCTTGACATGCGAATCGCGATTACCCGTCAAGTGAATCGACCCTAAATTTCTGAGTGGCCTGATAAACCCCAGCCTGGTAACAGAGCTTTAAAAAGAGATCTTTTGTTCTTTCATGCTATTAATACAATATATATCTATAAAAACATTATTTTACAAAAGTCTGTGAATTTAGAATTTTAAGAGAGCAAATATGTGTATAACATTTATCACAGTTGAATTAAAATATAACAAAACGTAAATAAAAACTTGTCTAGCAGTCTAAAAACAACTTATATTATAAAGTTTAATTGAACTTGTTGGCATTGATGAAACATTTAACAATTACGTTTTTATAAAATTCTTTTTATACACCCTGACGTACTATTGAATGAAACAAGCAAGGCCAAGTTTCAGTATTAGAAATATAAAATCTTAAGTTAGTTTCAGTTCTCTCAAAATTTGAGCAAGTCCAGAACTTTAACATTCTGTACATTTGGAGAAATGTGAGTGAAAAAGTGAATTAATTGAAAAACATTATAAAACATCAGTTAATTATGTATATATATAATTACACATAGAATACACAAATCACTAAAGTGACACCAGGAACTAAAACTCCCCAGAACTTGAACATCTTGCAATTTGAAAGAAACTGTCATGTCAATTTTAATCTAAACTGAACTGCACATGAACTTAAGGTCTGAACAGTGTACCCGTCACGCACCAGTACTCAAAGCACCCACTACTCACTTCACGTCCCCCAGGTCTTCGGAGTAGGGGGTAAAGAAATTCACACATACGGAGCCACAATATGTTTCTTTCTACGAAAGCTGTAAAACGTTTTTGACAAACTATTTATTAAACTGGTTAATTATATTAACTTCATATCATTTATATAAACCTATGTAGGGTAATAATAATGACTCGAAATCCGAGCTATAAACACATTTTATTTTATTTTGGTCACGTGGGGCATTACTTGTTCCCTGATTCTGAAACATTCTAAAGCACTCCGAAACATTGCTTACTATCCACATGACCCATGTTATTTAATATTGCAATGCTTTTTTACTATATTTCCAGTAAATTTTTAAAATATGGGGCGATTATAGTTTCAAAAAGAAAAGATTAATTTCTATTACTTTCAGAACAAAAGCCTTGAAATTCATTCGAATTCTGCCAAGAAATACAGTAAAATTCCCAGTGTCACTAAATTTCTTTTAACTTGTTTACGGTACTAATTAACTGACTGTTAGTTTCTTTAAAAATAAAGTAACATTCCAGTTACAGAACAATTTATCTATCTATTCGAAAGTTTGATATTTTGTATTGTAAATAAAAATACAAAAAATCCGTCTTTACATAAGTGTCAGAGTGAATCATACTTGAAAATGGACAAAACTGAAACATGTTTGAAACTCTCAGTAACTTACAATTTAAGACGGATTTTTGCAATTTTAATTCGCCAATTTTGATGGTATGACTACAAACTAACATTTCTACATTACGCAAAATTAGAGAGAACTTCGATTGGAATACATTAAATTAAATATCACAGATGCAGTTTATAACAACCATCATAGAGGGATCATGTATTAGCACTGCGGAAGCACTAACTGACAGTACTGAAAAAAAATTTAACATATAAAAATAAGAAGTAGAAAGTAGTTTTGACTATTTAAAAAAAAGAAGCAAACTTTGTTTTGGAGTTCAAACAATTTTTTAAAGGCCACTTACAGTCAGCTGTTTTATATATAGATAGAACCCTTAATGGAAACCAGATATATATAGACTATTTTAATAGACACATTTTAAATATCTTAAGAGTCATCCTACAAATTTTCGAAATATTTTAATTAAAACACAAATTTTCACCCAATTATGGGTTAGATATTAGATGGTTTTGATTTTCATAGGAAAAATTGAAAATCAGTATTGGTCGAGTTAAAATATTTAAAAAAAAATTGTGCTCCTGCAGTACTCCAATATACAATTATCCTCATATAATTTTTTACCGTTATTATAAAAATGTTATTTAGGCACTTGAACAATGCAACCATTTGTGTTTTTATATTTTTTCGTTTTCCTTTTTAGAAACAATATTAACTTTAAAGAAGGCAGTTTTAAAGCGTAGTCTTTGAAAATGGTGCTAATACATTACATCTAGGGTTGGAAGAACAACTAATACATGTTGAATGTTGAAAGAGTGATTGGTTCACATGGCAGTCTCCAGAGGCTGGCTTTTGCTAAGCGGCTGGAAGGTAGACATGCCTGGGTAGGGACTGTCGAGACTGGTCTCGAGGAAAGCCTCTGACTTGGCGTGTCGCGGAGCCGGCGCCGGAGCACTGGCGTCGACGTTCGTCTCCAACAAGGCCGAGCTCTTAGGTCTTTCATAGTACACCTGAAACAGTCCGCACAACAAACTTGCAAGAAAAAGGAATCACTGTTGTAGGCAAGACGCGGAAGAGGAAAGAACGTTTTTATGCTGAATGTCCACACCTATGCTTTATATATGGCGTATAATCTGTATTATTAGCAATGAAATCAAATGAAACAATAAAAGCCCGAATAACGCCAGACAGTGTACTATAGCTAGTAGATATACGAGCTCTGTTCAAATAATACAGTTTGACATAACCGTCTCTAGTTTGTTCCAAGGAAATCCGCTTTCTTGCTTTAGGTTCACACATATCAGCTCATTATCAAGTCATTTATTTTGCAGATCTCATCCGACCGAGACAAATAGGTCGGAAGAGCTACAGGACATTTCAAAAGAAGCGTATCACAACGATTTTTTACAAGTGAAAAGACCGTTAAAAAAACTGAGCCTGTTGCGGAGGAGGGCACTTTGAAGGGGATCGAAAACTCTAACCTCTAAACAAAGAACATTATGTCAGTCCACTTGAACAGACTTCGCATATCTTGATAATATTTATTACGTTAAAAATTTGGAGTTGCTTAATGGGATATGATTTTGTGTAATAAAATATAATAATCGTATATAATGTGTGTAGTTTCTATATAAGTTTATATTTTTCTCAACAAATTAAAATATAGTTACCTGGTAATTAGGTTCATACTCAGGTTTAAGTATATCGATTGACGAGTCGTAGGAAGGACTGCCGAGAGGTAAGGTGGAGGCATTGTTGAGATATTCTTCAGTACTCTGCCAAGTCGAAGGAGTCTGGGATGCTAAGGTAGAATTATCACGAAATCCTAAAAAGACACCACATTTTGACATTATTAAAATTGTCAGAATTAGTGTAATTTTGATTCTTATACACTATATTTAAGAAGAGAAAGAAAATAAATTAAAGGTTCAGGAAATTACCGAGAATATTACGACAAATAGATTGTATATGGTGGGGATGGTCTAAACAGATAGGCACATCTCTACAATTTACAAAAGAAGAGACAGTTACTTAAGATACCAGCTATCAGAAGCACCTAACCGTGTAATCTCGTTTGGGACTTCAGGAGTGCCATCAAGCTGAAGAGGGAAATTTTCAACATTAGTTCATCCTAGATGCAATTTGATGCATTTTGTGCATCAAAAGACAAGTACTATCTTTTGGGAACTACTTAGAAGTGCTATCAGAGCTCAAGAGGGAGAATTTTCAAGAAAAGTTCATCCCAGTTATGTGTTGATTCGAGAGTGACTTCTGGTAACCATATAGGGTTGTCATCTTGGTTTAGGGAAGGACATGAAGGAAAGACCATAGTCTTTTAGATATAACTTTATGGTGCATTATGAGATTAATATCGAATTTAAAGCCCTCTGCATTTCGGTTTTTTGAAATCCATGAACCAGTACATGGGCTTATCAACAAACACCCTTTCCTCTCTCTTTTTTTGCTCTCTTTGGACTCCTGCATTTCCCTCATCTTGTCACCCATATGAATAATACGGCTGTAAATAAATACTCTCTTATTTCATACTGAATAATACGATGTTAGCTATAACATGCAACACTTAAAGCATAACTGAAGTGAATACCATCGTTCTTGAAGGAGAGATTGAAAGGAGGGTTGGAGGCTGTGGTGGGGTTGTGAGCCTCGTATATGTCATAGCTCTGGGTGTCCTCCTCATTAGACGAGTTAAATTGAGACTTCTCTATGCTGTCCATACTGCCCGACATCTTCTTATAGTCGCTACTCTTGTTGAGGGTCGGAGACGACTGAGCACTCTGAAAGCAACATCAATCAAATCCAATCAATCATCTCTAATGAATAACAAGAATAATGATATTTCAAGGCAAAAAAAAGTAAAGTAATAATAAAGGCTGTGGCGGTTTTCACAACATTAAATATATGTGATATTCACAATATAAAATTTATATCATAATTACCTTATCATCATGCTGGAACAAATGGTAAGGTAATCAATCATTGTTTGAATCATGTGATGATTGTTTCAATAAAACTTATTTAGTGAAAAAGCTATCATTACAATTCTATTAAATTAAACATTCATAACATGACCGAAGAGATTTGAGATGGTCCAGAGTCCAGATCAGCAGCTAAGAAATGGGTACATAGGCTTAAATTTGAAAACTTCCTGAAATTTTAATCGTTCACACAACTAAGCACGTCAAGCTAAAGGAACTTTTGAATTACATATATCTGTCATAGTGTATATGAAAAGATCAATGTCTACACATCTTGCACAGATTTTATTGATATACTTAACTAACAATGTTTCTACTAAAACGAAAAATGAGATATTTATTTACTCACCATTGACTTGTCATTCAAAACTATAATGAGAGTCCATTGATCAGTACGCTCAAAGTTTAAAGCCACAAGTAAAGACTCTGAATTCAAAGCTGTGTCTGCCGTATGTATATATATATTAATATATATACTATGTTATATACATACATATACTATATATATATATATATATATATATATATATATATATATATATAATATATATATATAGATATATTATCTGGATTTCATATGTAGATTTTGTTTGGATGGAGTGTCAGGATTCTTTATCAGGAGTGTCAAAGATAGAGGACTGATTCACTGGAAATAAAGAGCCTTTCTTTATAAGATCTGAGAGGAGGGATTGGAGGTTTTTAGAGTGGAAAACAGAAGAATGTGGGAGGGGAAGTAATAAATGCGTTAGGTGCTAGAGCCTTCAGAGCAAGTTTAGGCTTCGTTTCAAAACTTTTCTGTCAAAATGATGAGGTTGTCAACTCAGGCAATTTTTACATGAAGATTTATGAAAATATCAATATAAGGTTCTCAGTTTTTCTTTTTCTTCTATTATCGAATATGAGCAAAGAAAAAGTATTAACTTAGTACTAAAATACACAGTTAAAATGAGAGAGGTCTTACAGCTCCACGGCGATAGCCAGTGTTGAATCCATGAATAGAGCCAAGAGAACGAACTGAATTCAAAGACTGGCGGATAGAGTTGCGACGTTCAAGCCGCTGAACGTGTCTGTGACGTGACTTGGTCCACCAGAAGCCAGCGAGTAGTATGACAAGTAAGAGAGCCAAGAGGACACAGCCGACCATGGCAACGGCCACGATATCGGAGCGCCAGCTGAGTGCGTCGATGACCACTTTGGGGTCTAAAACATCACATTCTCAATTGAGCATTACATTCTCTGTACAAATGTATCTGCCATATCTGACAAAGAAAAAGCAAAAAAACAAAACAATGACAAAAAACTTATCACAGGGAATAACTGAGCTTCTTCTATTTCCCAATATTGGTACAACAAGCAAAAACACTGTTAAACACACCTAACTTATGGTTTATACATTCTGCAAAAACTTGACTACATCAAATTATATTTTAAAAATTAACAGTTTTTAAAAATTCTACCACTACTTAAAAACATTTTCCACTTACAATCGGTAAAATCCATTTTTCCAATTTTCCACTTAAAATCGGTAAAGTTTTTGAAGAAATTTTTGCAAATCAAACTAAGTCAAAAGTGCTTTGATAATATCTTACCCATTTCACATATGAAAGGACTGAGAGTATCACAATTTTTCACTTGAATTTTCTGAAAAACGAAGGAGGTGCACTGGTTAATTTTATCAATATGTTGAACCCAAACTCTGTCGTAGAATCTAAAATTTTCCTGTTGTCTTCTTATAAAGCGGTATAACTCTGGGAAATTACCCATCACATATGGCATTGAAGTATTCGCAGACTGAAAGAAAAAAAGAACGCTTTGAAATATAACAATTAAGACTATTAGGATAATTGATTTACTGAAATATATCTGTTTATAATTCAATGAAGGTATTTTAGTTTTACTAATGATTTTCAAACTGAAATAGATTTGTTATTAATACATTATAAGAAAACATGAACATTATTGAATGCATTGCTACTAGTGCAATCGATGTAACTGATATAATCAAACATAACCATATGTTTGCTTCCCCATTCAACAACTCGTGCCCATCTTTGGAAACAGAATGATTTTGCCCATCAGTCAATGTATACAAACATTCCTTTTATTACTTTTGTATAGTTCTCAATTACCTCCCTTTAAGTTCATCTCTTGGTTGTTTCTAAAAGTTTTTCGAATTTGTCAGAGGTTTTATTAGTTCGTCGGTAATGTATTTGGTTTGCTCGTTGATGATGATCCATGCATTTCTTACTGCCTAAAAACTTCTAAAGTTTCAATATTCTCAACCTCTGTCTGTTTGCCATATAAAGGATATACTTGTCGCTTTAAATATATATAATTTTTTTATATATCACTGAAGTAAATAATAAATAATAAAAATCAATAAAAAAACAAACAAAAATATTCAAATAGTAAATTAAATTAACCTCTGACAACACTGACTGATAAACAACAAACATATCTCTAAACCTATTCTGCAGGTTCAGAAAGCAAAAGGATAAATGCATGTGCTTTTAGTATAATAATAAAGATAAAATGCCAATTGAAAAAGGTCGTACTCTGCAAAATTGCCGGGCTTCATAGAAGGACATAGGAGCTCCTATATATGTGTAACAGGTGTCCTTTACTAGACTCCAGCCAGGAGGGCATTTCTTGTCGAGAAGGCTCTTGTTATTCATGAGGAACTCAGTGAAATCCACTTGGAGGAGATCCGCTTGGTCACTTCTGTCCCTTATGCGACCCATCACGGCCAACGTCTTATTATAACCCCAGTAGTTGTGCTTAGCATCTATGGCATTCTGCCAAACATCAAACCTGAAACGAAACATCAAATCAATGATTGAACTAAACATATCTGTCCATTACCAAATTCTGGACAGTGCGAAATATAAAATAAACAGTCTCAAGTCAATCTAAATCAACTAATTACAAATAAAGATTATGTCAAACGTTAAACGTAAAAAAACAATAATCTAAATTTAAAATCTAGATAAAAGGTCCAAGATGTTAATCAAAAAGACAAATAAAATCAATGATCGGAAACTAAACCAAAATCGAACATGAAATCTAGGATTAAAATTGTGGCAAATGTAAAAAAAAGAACTGAACCAAACTCCTATTTGCAGGTACAAACACAATTAAAAGGTAGAAATGACAACACAATTAAAATCAATACACAATTTCAGATAAGGTAAACAAAAATAGCCAATCCAATATTTAACCATGTTGTATTCACTACAATGTGAAAAAATCAAAAAGATATATCCATATAAAAGCTGTCTTTGAACCAATAAAAAAACAATTCTACTAAACATCAAACAAAAAAAACATACTACTTCAACCTCAATGCAATCATTACAATATCATTCCAGATTAGGAAGCTTTGACTGATATAATACAATAAACTGTCTTAAATATAGGATTCAAACTAGTAATAATTTTAATATTGAAAATTGTACGAAAAATTAAAAAAAAAGTTACTTTATGAGAAAAGTTTATCAAAATAATGCTTTTCAAACAAGCAGTGCCCGTTCTTGTTCTGATTAAATCCGCATTTAAAGTAAAATTCTTTAGTCAACATAGGGTAATTTTATCCCTTAGTTCCATACATGTATTCGTTTAAAACTACCTATAACTAACATTTTTTCCTATTTATTTTAAAATATAAAATACTGCTTAGTGAAAATGAGTAAAACTTACAATGATCTGCTGACGGTTGTGATTTCATAATCGTTTTCAGGATTAAAGAATATGTTATCAACATAGTGCTGTCCGGCAGTACCTGCAACAATAGTACTCCTTCTATCTCTCTCCAGCGCGTTGTTCCTGAAATTAAAAACATGGACGATGAAGAAAGTAAATTTAAACTGTACTGTTTGAATATAAACTTCAAAGTAAATAGGGACAAATAATGAAAACTATATAGTGTTACATAAGTCATAAACATTTGAACTATTCTCACATCGTATGTTTGTCTAAGCAGTTCGACTCCGTCCATCTTCAAGATAACTGTCCTAAACTTTTGTGATTGTGTTACAGACTGTCCTTGCATGTGGTTGAACATGCTAGTCAATTTATGAGGAAAGCAATCACTTAAATATGAGGTCAGAGAAATATTAATTTGAAATATTATTTACTTCTTACCAACTCAAAAATATTTATTGCAAAAGTGATGTTTTACCAGTATCATTTGTTAACTTACACTTGGTGCGATTGTCTTATTTTGATCTTATTATGCCCACTTACCTCAAAAATTGACTTGCACCTTCTCCTACTTCCTTTATCTGTTCTTTCTTCTTCATTTTTTTATTAGTTCTGTTGGTGGTCTCTTAACTTAAACTTTAGGAGTTATAAACTGTTGGTGAACACTTTGGCATGCATAACCCTTTCCATTTCCCTCCTTAACTTAACCTCCTTTCTCATTAACCATCTTAAATATTGTTAACAGATATCAATAGTGTGGTAGGGCAGTTCATCACCAACCATCCTGTGCGCTATAAGCTATTTCTATTCTATCATATCTCTACGAGATAATGATAGGAAGCCTAGCGATTACTCCACATATGACAACCATTTAAACAGTGAACGCTCACTGTTTTGAAAGATCAAATTTTGAGGTCTTCTGATAGAATAAACCTTACAAACGTGTAATTTACAAATTAGTTTTATAAATAATTTAGGTATCCCAGAGAGTTGTGATATACATTATGTGAGTTGTAACATTTTTGTTGCTGTTATAGCTCGTATCAAAGAAGTAACTAACCTCAAAAAAATTATACTAAAACATCTATGAAAAAAGAAATTTTGATTTATATAAATAATGAACTAGCTGATCTACACGGTGTTGCCCGGGTGGTAGATTATGCCTCTGCGATGTGGTTATAAGCGGTAGATAAAAAAAAAGAACCTGATCAAAATCAAAATACCGTATTTAGTTCCCCCGAAAAAAGCTATATAAGATCCATATGTTTCTTTGTATATAAATGTCTCCAATTTTATCGCTATAGCGGACAGACAGACGAACTTTAAATTTTATATTTACAGATAAATATTGAAAATATAATTGTATGGTGAAATATGATGAAACGAAAATGAAACTTGAATGCATGAATTTTAATAAAATTAAAACATGAAAGATGAAAAGACACTAATATTATTGATTCATACCCGGAAAATAATTGAAGTTTACACAAATAAATGCTTAATGTAAAGAGCACGCTCCGAACTTGTGTGTTCTTCTTCAGGTAAATCTACTCTAGTTGAATGTTTGACAAGGACTTTTTTTTAGTTATCTCTTTTCCACTAGAGCAGCTTTAGTCTAAAAAAAACACGCTTGTTCGATACGCGTTGTTTTTTTTTCAATAGGTTTGTTTATTTAGGAATTCATTTAAATTACCAAGTAATAACCACATAGTAACTGACTACACAACAAAATATATATAAAAGTGATATAAAGTAATAAAAGTTAAATAATTCATAACGACAGCTGTCATAGCGATGAATTGAAATATTAAACATAGAAGGCTCACAAGTGTGGGGTAAGGAAAGGGAGGTTATTTGCAAAATTGAATTGTTTTCCCATCATGTGTACTGTAAGGTATTATTTTTTTAAAAAACAGTCTGGTTTGCTAACTTTAACTGTTATTATTACAAAAGAACAGGCTTTTATTTTAGTTATATTATTTCATCAGTAACTGCATATGTTCATATTTTAATATAGTGAAACAATGAGTTAATATTTCTCATGAAATAATTAACACTTTATAACTTCACTTTACGAGTTAGGCAATCAGTTATTGTTTGTATTTACCCATGATTAGACAGGAAAAGAGACACTATCAAAAACACTTTCACACGCAAAAAGGTTTTGATCAAACGACGCATTTCGACCACTTAAGAGCTCATAACTAATGTAGATGTAACCTGATGATGAACACTACGTGTTCGAAACGCGTCGTTTGATTAAATACTTTTTGTTTGTGAAGACTTAGTGTTTATCTTTAACTCAAATCATAATTCCATTTATCTATTGTTCCAATGTCATTATACAATTATACTATAGGACCTTCTTTCTCTTCACTTATGCACGTTATCCAAAAATAAACAGAATAATAGGACTGGAAACATAAATAAAATTAAATTCTAACATAGTGCAATCAGTTATTATGTGGTATTTACTCATTGCAGGGTAAAAAGCTAATGAAACAGTCTCCACATATAAAAAAGTAATCTTATAAACAACGCGTTTCGAACACATAGTGTTCGAAACGCGTTGTTTATACAATTAAATGTTTATGTGTAGAGACCATTCATTAGCTTTTTACTCTGCAATGAATAAAATTAAAGAGTACTTCAAGATATGCTATTGTTACTAATCGAAAACAAGTCAACTTTAACTTTGTAAGCCATCATAACTAACTACGCAAATGGGATCATGACTAATGACACCTAAGACACAGGTAGAATATTTACATTGAAAGTAAAATCATTACCAGTAAAAGCCATTATGCGAGGTACTTTGGTAAATCGGCAAGCGAACTCTGTCAAATCCAGACACTTCGAGGATATGAAAGCCCACATTGTTGTGGATGTAGTTGAAAGTGAAATTGGACACCACCTGCAACAGAGAATTTTGAATGTGATTTGAAAGCCACTTTGAAAGTCTATAAATAAACGAACTTAATAACCACTATTATAAGAGCAAGTTTCATTTATCAATTAATAAATCTCATATTGGGTACTACTTTTAACATTCACTAGAGGACCCGGCACCCCTTGTGTCATTCAGTGTTAAGAAATTATAGCTACAGTTAATAAAATAAATTCACTGAACGTGACTAACAGGAATAACTGTTATTGCTGTTGATTCTTATATGACCCAAGGTTATATATATAGTATTTTTAACATGATTCGGGATATATACACAGTAAGTATATTTAATAAAACGAAAAATATTTTATTTTATGACATATAGAAATATCAATTCAAGCCTTATACATAATCAAGCATATTTAAGACAAACAAGATCAGTTAAGGTTTCTACATGTGTACAGAGGTTAAGATAAGTGTTTAATCAATATTGTACCATTGCCGTGAAACTAAACAATTTAAACAGTTACACCAAGTTAAATATACCATTGCACATATGCTAAAATTCTAAAAGAGGAAAGTTTTGGTACTGTTTTACAGCAAAAATGTCCCTGCAAAAAGCTCTTAAGAAGAATGAGATTAATTAGATGGTTTGGCTAAAAATCCCTGGTTATTCTTCAATAATAATTAAGTTTTTGGGTTGGAAATGATGCTTCATTTGTAAATTATTTGTCAAAACGGATATTATTTTTTCTTCATATAACTATTGGGAATACTTTTAAAATACTATTTTGAAAAATGATGTATATCTTTAACAATTAAATATTATTTTATTTATAAAGAATTACATCGAAATATAAAACTATAAGACACCAAAAAAATTGAATTACAGTATGTCCTATGACTTAAGCAATGTTAGCTACTAGTACTCGATAATATATAAATGTTGCCGAATATAGTAGAATGTTGTGTAGGACTATATTTTAAGGAATGCATTGTTAAATGAAGATAATGACTGAGAATTGATGATTCATACCTGGTTGAGGTTGATAATAGTGTGATAGTCGGCCATATTCCTGGTCCAGTAATTGTTATAGATGGTGATTTGCTGATAAGGACTGCTCTGTCGGCCCTCCACGCTAAGTGCAGGTCGCTTCACATTGTCGGCAAACAAGTTGTTGTGCACCCATCCTTTCAATGAAGTCGCTGACCCTCTCGAGTCTGCTCTGATGTCAACGCCTCCCACATTACCCATTACTAGATTATTCTATAAAAATAGAATAATTAACAAAATATCACGAACTCAGCATTAATTAAAAGTAAATAAAGTTATTATTAGCATTAGAGGAAAAGTAGTGTGATCGCAGTGACCTTATATTTTAAAGTTCACGCACAAAAGCTTAGTCATACTCAGTAAATAATACTGCAAGATGGATTTCTGTAACACTAATTCACAAACGTTGAAAGTATGCGCACATACTAACATTTCTTCATCATATAAAATTACAACAAAGATTGATTGAAACAACTTTTAATATCACACAAGTAGCTTACAATAACAATAACTGAGAGATCAATCAGAGATTAACACTGAGGAAGCAATAATTGACTCTTTAAAGCAATATTAAAATATTTGTCAGGAAAACTTTCAATACTTGTTTTCATCCCTAGAGGAGGGAAATTTGTGTGCCACTTTTTTGTACTAAACTTTTATGTAATAGTTCCGACTAGATATTTCCAGTAATTTGTTTACTGGACAAATGGACTTCGTCTAATCGACGAAAAAAGTTGCTCATTCCTTAAGTGACACCGATTTTTTCAATTACCGGGTCAATTCTACATCGAAAGTCATTATCTTGTTTAAATGACCTATAAGTTCTGACAAGGTCATGCTAAATTGTACAAAGGGATTAAAGACCTATGACACAAATCTCGTCGTTCTCTATCATTCAAGATTATAGGCTTTTTCCCTTCTAGTCCTTAGAACTACAGTTTGAAATACAATTCAAATCTCCTAATGGGAGTGCATATACATTCTTCTGTTCTGAGGACTTTGGCAAAATGCAAAAAAATATATAAAGTTTGCATCCAAACACGTGGAAAAATATTTTTCTATTTGGCACCACGCCAAGTAAGGCGCACTTTCTTGTAGTTAACTAAATTTTAAAAAATAACGGTAACCACCTAATCATACTGAAAAAGATGATTTTTTCATCAAAAAGAGAAATGAACCAAATACCAAATTTACTTCTAAAAGTCAAACCTCAAAGTAGCTCACACTGATTTAAATATGCCTTAATTAATTTAATTATTGGCCTCAAAAAGGAGGTAAACACACACGTTCAATACCTGTAATATGTCAGGTACTCAATGAAGATCACTACTTTAAACATATCCCCGATTTAGAATTACCAGGTAATGTGGTGTTACCGGTAAAATCCAATTAACAAGTAACAAAAGATAAACAGTTACAAGACAAATCCAATGAGTGTAAATCATTAAACATTAAAAAAATAGTTGACTATCAAAAAAATATATAAACGTCTATAATGATTACCCTAAAATGAAGGTTTTGAGTATTTTGCAGGTCCATAAGGATAGGCGCCTTGCAGGTTGAAAAGTTTCCGTACAAACTGATGCAGTTATTCCTGATTTGGTTATACTCAAAGGTGATCCTCGGATTGACTTCCCCAGCACTCATATACTGAATTCCACCTCCTTTGTTGGCTCTGATGACAGAATACGAAACATTGTGCTGGACATCTCGGTCTAAAAAAGAAGTATAATTTTTGTTAATTAGTAGACTGAAGTTCAGAAAACCTACATATAATACCAAGGTTAAGCTCCATATAAACTGCCTTGTGTCGAACTCACTATACTGATAAAAACTATTAAAAATTCTAAACCCTATAGATTCGCAATATTCCACAAGATTGTACTTCATCCCTTAAATTAGAGAACATTAAATTTGCAATACTCCTTGTAAGTAAAAATCCTCTTCCAAAAGGTACAGGTTTCCCTTTTCAACAAACATGTCCCTATACATGACCTCTAAATGAATGAACTAAGAAAATTAAGCTTCAGATATTAATAACCGATAGAGGACGACATTCGAATCTCAATTATTCAAAGATCTTGCAACAATAACAGGATCTAAACAGTTAATGAACATTGCTTATCATCCCACTTAGAATGGTTTAGTTGAATAGTTTCATCACCGGATAAAAGCAGCCATCATGTATTTCCATTCGTACTGTAAGGAATGCCCAGTGCCTGAAACGCACTGACATGTGTCGTTCGACATGGTGTTCACATTTATCAACTAAGAAAATTAATTTACTCAATAAGCATGCTTTGTCTCTTCTTTTCAGATTTAATTATTTGTGCCGTCGGTTTACGCTCTTTAAAGTTTATAGAAATTTATTTCTGTACAACAAATAATAGTACTAATTAGTATATCATAATAATTAAAACTAAGAATAATACCAATTTAAAGTTTTAAAAATACATTTGTATAAAGTACTAACTGAAGCCGATAGCTGAGATAGGAAGAGTGACGATTTCTGCAAGAAAGCCGTGGACCTTGGAGGCAGCACTGGCGACCAAGCGAATGCTCAGGCTGGGACTTCTGGACGTAATAAAGTTCCTTCCAGGTTCAGTGGGTTCAAGAGTGGCGATGTGACTTCGGGATCTGTTGTACAGACTACCATCGTACAGGTCCAACCTATCCGTCCCATTGTACAAATTGAACTGCAGTAACCTGAAAACAAGTTAATAACTGGAAATAGTACATTATTAGGTCTATATGCATAGTTATCAGATAAATAGAAGCTCTTAACAAACATATCAAAGTAATATGTTTTACTTATTAGAAAACAAAATCAACACATTGAAAATTTCGGTGAAAACTTAGCCAATAAAAGGTAATTAATACAAGATGTGTTACTGTATACTGGTTGTAGATGAAACGGACCAAGGAAAAAACTGACCGAATGCTTGTTTTGCCAGCTCAAAAAATACCGTCACGTCATATAGTACACCCCATTGTGTTTTGTTCAGTAAGAATTCTACATTATTTAGAATAACTCAAGTTTAATCAATGTAAGCATCTTTAAGAAGTAACTTGCATAGTATATGATGGAGACCGACGGTTATATCCCCTCTACTAGGAGGAATAATTGTCGTGGACAAGATTTTTTCATTTCCCGTAGAATAAAAAAAGTCGGATGTGAGCAAGCTACGAATTCGGGATCTACAAAATCAAAGACTGTATCACCCTTACTAGGAGTGTACTAAAAGCTTAGCACAAGGCAACTATATTGTTAACAAGATAACTTAATCATTGGTGACATATCGACTGTACCACTATGGCACTATACGAATGGTAAGTGAGAGGTACTACAACCCTGCAATCGCAACACCTTCCGTCAGACAGTGAATCTGTCAGAAGCTGCTTCCTTCATTATAGTTCAGTTTTATGTTTTAACTAACTCCAACAAATTATTCTATTGTACGAAATAACATCAAATATCATTATTCTTTTAAAACATATATATATATTTGTAAATGCAATCCAGTTCGCAGTGTTGTACTGAAAAGAAAAGAATGAGCCACCAACTAAAGAAAATTAATTTTTTCTACATTGTCAAAGTAGCTAAAACTTGAATTAATGCAGTTAATGAGTTAATGTTCTTTATGAATCCTCTGATGATTTACTTTTTACAACAGCTCTGTGAAAACAATATTTAATATAAATTCTTTAATAATTTAAACGGGTGTTTTTACTTGAATTATTTAGTATTATTATTAAATTGTTTCATGATGATATGAATTTAAATTTTCTTATAACACCTGAGTCGAAAAATAAAGGAAATTAACTTGGGTTTTCGTATCATATAAATGTATCACTATTTATTTTTGTCTAATGAGTGACTGTTTATATCTCTGCTAGAATACCTTTAAGCCGTCGGTTTGGGATAGTAGTTAGTGCAATGAACTAGCATGCTAGAATCCTAGTAGTGAACGTCCCTAGTTAGTAACCTGCTCTATTCCTAGATTTTTTTCATTTACGAGATGAATAAACCTTGTACATGTCATTCCTCCGAGAGAACGTAAACTCATACATCCAAAGCCTTTACCATATCAGGTTCTCATCATAGAGGTAGACTCTAAATAAACTTCAAATGTTATAACTTCAGGCTCCCGAAGTTATTCATATTGAATAAATAGATTGTCCTAAATTTTAGGTAAAACTGAAATGGATGACAATTACCAACAAAACCCACCCACTCTCTGAACACGATATCAGCATACATCACAAAATAATATTATTTTAACCTGTACGTGAATGAAACCGTTGACACAAACAAGGATTGTTGACCCGTTATTAAGCATAACACTTATGTTTTACTTAAGAATATTGTTAGTTTTTCCATTACCTGAATCCAAAAGGCTTCACTCTGAAAGCACTATGAAAGATTTTGACACAGTTGATGGGTCGATTGTCATATTTGTAGTAAAGAACGACTCTTTCCTCTACAATAATTTCCTTTGAAGGGTCACACATGTCAATAAGACTAAAAGTTCTATAGGGAATGGAAAGTTCTTTTAAAGGTGTAAATGAACTTTCACCACTTTCACGCCCCTCACCAGTCAATGATGAAATAGAGACACCAACTCCCAAATTTCGCTCAATCCTAAAAACACAAAGAAATAAACGTATTAAATTTTGGTATGTTTATATATATTTGGTTACAAATTATATTTACTTGACTGAAATGTAGTCATTACAAAACAATCACAACAATATATGAAATAATATTCGATTTGTAATTAATATATTAAAGAAGTTGAATTATAGAAAAGTAATGAAAACGTTACTCATTTTATGGAACCAAGACTAAGTAAATTAAATCATCTTTAGTAAGTTGATAACAGGGTAATTTTTTTTTGCACATGTGGTCCTTGCCAGAGTCTCAACGAAGCAACCCCATTTTGGAATTTTAATAATATTTAAGACAATTTCTTTTTCAATAATTTAAATACTCTAATAAATAAATTATTTATTCAATTAAATCATGAAACTATTAAATAAATAATTAATAATAAATTTAAATTTCTTTCAATATTATTATTTCTAAGCTATGATATAAAGAAATATGAACTGGAGATTGAAAATAAAAAGAATTTCAAAATAATTGAAATATGTATGCAGATCACTAAGATGCAGTAAAATCATCAATAGTATAAACAGATACTGCTCAAAGTATTTTAGCTTTCTCAGGATGATTTCTTCCCAAGAAAGTGTTTTTTTTTATGTTAATATTATATAAAATAAAGTATAATTGAACTTTTGAACAATACTTGCAAATAGCTTCATTCATACAAAAAGAAGAAGTAAAGACAGGAAGAGAAAAGATAACCTTCAAGCAAGTGTTAACACTAGTATCAGTGGATCATTGATAAAACGACCTATTGAACTATCTTATTTACAATAACTGACCTAATTTATACGCATACATACTAACATTACTCGAACAGTCAAAATTAAGTTTATTTATAATTTATAACTGACCTAATTTATACGCATACATACTATCATTACTCGAACAGTCAAAATTAAGTTTATTTATAATTTTACTCTATAAAGTTTCGTAATTGACATTTGAAAAACCATTTCAATGACATGGTATTGGAAAATCATAGAATAACTAATATGTTTAGTATAAATAAAGTTTAGTATTGAAATAAAGCACTATATTATTATTTCCTTGTAACATTGCACCGGTGTTTGATTCTTGTTTTAATACCTTTACCAATCTGGCCAATATAATTCAGGTTGTGCATGCAAGGCAACAATTAGCTAAATGCAAACTTTATCACTTGTTGAATTCTTTATCAAATAACTTCTTCAATTACCATCAGTCTTAAACATAATAGTAATACCACTTCTCTATCACAACAGCCTTCGACTAAAAGGTAAAGGAAAGCAATCTATTAGTGGAAACCTAGAAAACTTAATACATGGCTGTATTCCAGGCTTTTGATTCGGTATCAAAAATGTTTATCAAATCATTCAGAGAGGCATAAAAGCTAAATATGTAAATTAGAGATTCGAAATTAAATTAGATTTATTTTATGACACGATAGAAAATCTTGTGCAGTCTGTTCCTCTGAAATTATTTAAGCCTCAAGGATACCAGAAACCGGGTGAGATAAATAACCACATAGTGCTGATTAAAAAATGAGTCACAGGTCTCCACGAATAGAACTGAAGGCGAAAGTTTATATCTGTGAGCAATTAAACAAAAAATAATATTAACAGTGCTACTAAAAAAAGTTAACACGTAATACACGTTTATATTTAAAAGAAGGAAAAAAAACCTGGAGAAGAGTAGTGTAACATCTCTAGTTGGGGCGATTAGTGAAACACCGCCGGCTGCAGACTCTGTGATGGCGAGATAGCGCAGTATAGGAGCTCTGGCCACTGCAAGGATGGCCGGTGACCGGCGGGCGTGCAGCAGGCCTGCTCCATAAATATCCACCCATTCCAGTACACTCTCCTCCACTTCCTGAGTAGCGTGTGTTACAGAGTCGTGACGTCTGCTCTCCAATTCACTCTGCTCGAACTCACTTCCAGCAAACCTTAAACAAGCATAACTCAACTCTACTGTCTAGTTTTTAACCTGAATTGTTGATTTTAAAACCATGTAATTTAAGACTGAAGACAAACTATATATAAAAAAAAATTAACTAATCAAATGCCACAGACAAAACTATTTTTTGAAAAACATAGAATACAGAGACATATGAAGCCTATGAAGGTAGGATTCATGTGAAGAAAAGAAGCTGTAAAAGATTAAATTATTAAACTGTAAAGATTTTCTTAGCGATCTATGATACCAGCACTACAAATGTAGAAAATAAATTCTGTTCTAAAAATGAATTGATTCCTGATTTAAAAGCATGTAAGTATCTTTAATAGTTTTAAATCAATACTCAAACTTTTCATTTTGCTTTTCAATAATATTATTTTGTATATACTTTATGGGATTATTGTTTGCACATAATAATCGCATTATTACAAAGATTAGAACTTACCTAATTCCACCCCAGTTGCTGTATGCCTGCTTGGGCTGTCCACAGTACACGAACACATAGTCGCTGTCCCAGTTGCATCTGTGCTGGTGTCCATACACTTGTCCATTCAGACGTATCTCACATTCCTCCAGACTCTCTTCAACTCCTATGCAACATTTCCTTGTACTCAACAAGGCTTTTACAAACGACAAAAGACAAACATGTTTAGGAGTTTCTTCAAACCTGTGCACTGGAGGGGTTCAGGCCAGGACCAGATGGCCGAAGTGTCCGCTGGAGTGAGGTGATGACGAGGCCCCTGGACTGTGAAGACGTCAAGGCTGTCCCTCCCTAACTGACGACAAGTCACTTCTGAATTGCGTTCTGACCAGCGAGAGTCGCAAGTCGGCACCCACTGCTGAGTTGTTTTGTTCCATCTTTCGACGAAGCCTTCCCAGCCGTTACAATCGCCCAGTCCCGTGCACAACCGAACCGTTCTAAGGAAGAAAGAAAAGTGGTCAGCTTACATGTAAAATGAAATATAACGTGAACTCACAAGAACCTCAAATTTATTGATCTGAAAGATGGTAAAATCTTTTGTATACTTTCCGGAGACATAAGTTCCCGATTCGACCAGTGGAAGTAATTATGGAATAAAAAAAATAAAGTTGACGAATATACTCTTTCTAATGGCTATATAATATATTACTCTAAAATTTTATTCTAATACTAAAAAAAAGTATAATTCTAGATTTACGTTAAATTTTATTATTTAATTTGTTTTCAAGTAAATAGTTTGTCAAATTCTATTTGGAATCAAATGTCTGATTTTAACCACTTTTCATAATTTCCAAGTAATACGTAAAATCATTTTTTGTTTGTCTTCTAAGCAGATACTGTCCTGATACAAAGAAAATCAAAATATAATCAACTGAATTTTAGTCAATGATTGTTTCTCCTCTTATACCTGTATATGATTTATTTTCTAATGTATGTATATGAAACATACTATTTCATATAGTAAGAAACACGTTTTTATACATCATTTCTTAATTCAGTCCACAAAAAGAAAGTATAACACTCATTGAAATGTCGGATTTCTAAGTTTGACGTTAACCAGATAACTATTTTAGTATTATAATATACATATAAATTTATATAGATATTATAAATATATAAACTGAAATCATCAACCGTTCAATAAAATAATATTAAAATAAAAACAGAATTAGCCAGTTTCTCAGATCCAAATCAAACTTTTATATGCTGATGTTTCGGTTTTTATTTAAACCTTTTTCAAAGGTCCACAAAATATAGAAATCCAAAAAGTATACACTTATTACAAATATATATACAAACAAAATGGATTAATAAAAGTGTCGAGCGATAGAACTAAAACTAATTTAGCTAACTATTATAAGGACTTAAGGAATAAGAAACACTATAAACCTTTACATTACAGGAGAATTAGTAATGATAACCTTACAAAAGCTCTAATGTTAATATAGACTAGACTAATATTGATATAATTTCCTACATATTTAGATCATACGTTGGACTCTCTATGAACGATACGATAGGGTCGAGTGAAATACTGGTTTACATGCTTTACATGCACACATACATTCATACGTGAATAACTTGGTTAAAACATCAGACGTTTTACAGCCCACCTATTTACTGTTAAATCTAAAAAAAATTTACTTAAACCTTGAAAAGCGATCTAAAATCGGACAAATAAAAATCAAGTAATTATTTTAAGAAAAAAATATATTTGAAAGACACATAGTCTGAGTCTTTAATTTCCAGTTGAACTCTCATCTGAAAAGAAGAAAGAGGAAAAACATGAACACGTATAAGGGACACATGGAAACCCTCCGGGCTAAGGTTTCTATATATGTATATTACAGATATGACCACAAAGACATAGAAGTTATATAGAAAAATATGACACAATTCATCTGCATATTTTGATATGCATAGAAAAATATGCATATTTGGCATATTTCACTCATCATAATCAGCAAACCAGGCGGTCTGGCACAGATAAGAGATTGGGAATATGGTGTCTGCTGAACCAAGGGTACTACCCAAGTGAGAAAAAAAAAGAAACAAGAGGAAAGAGTTGTTGTTTTATTTATAATAAAAATAAATTAAAATAAATAGAACAAGGAAAAAAATAAAAACAATGAATCAGTAATAGAAATAAGTAAGACACATAATAATAACTGAAAAAATATAACAAAAAAAAAAGAAAATGCAATACTAATTTTAAATAATTGTATATTAAGAGTGAATATGGAAGGTAATCTAGAAGAAAGGAAGCAAATATGTGGCTAATCTGATACTCTTATGGTAACATGAGAGTTAGAGTCTAGGAAATGATTAAGAATTTAAGAAAAAATGTTGGATGCTTAAACGTTCTTTCTTTCTAGTCAACACCCATACATTGTATAATAGTCATCCAACGTCCTAGAGCCCAATATAGCTTCGATTGTCCCTTAAGGAAATCTACCTCTACTTTAGAGCTAACAAGTTGCCTAGAAGTAGAAATGTTTGAATAGATGAAAGGTATACTTCTGAAAGCTCACCATTGCAGAGGATTTGAAATGTATTTGAAGCTGTCAGGTAAAGAGCTTGTACGATGTCAGGTAGTCATTAAGGATCTCTGTGCATTAAACTACATTAACTTGAGAGAGGTAACTTGAGTACATCGACATAATCAACCTCGATTTGAGGTTGAAAATTGTCATTTGAGTCAATCTCGTGGTATAGATTTTGGAGGGTAGTAAAAGAAGCCAAATTATTAGTTACTGCCCACTCAATGAGATACCCACACAACTACCTTTACCAGGCAGTGTTTACACATAACCTCTCTGACTGGTTAACGCAGTGGTTCCCAACCTGTGGGTCGCGACCACAAATGGGGTCGTGATACCAATGCCATGGGGTCGCCAATTGATTTTGACATGAACGTGAATATTATATAAAACACGGTAAAAACAGAAGACAGTTAAATAAATAACATTATAAAATAAAATTAAGACCATTATTTAAAATTCACACTACGAAACTAAATGTAACAGTTCATTAAGTCACTGAACATAACGTCCGAGACATGTATTGAACATGTTTCGTTTCACTTGAAAGACCTTAGTCTTCTTTCTCTTTTCTTATGTGGTTTGGACGTAAAAAAAAACACTACTTAAAAAGTTATGCAAAAATATACAGGCATGATCTAGTTATGCTAGAAATATTACGCACCCTTTTGATGTTAAACAACCAATGTAGACAATAGATCGAAAAAAATATCTGATTAAACTGCAGACCGAAATAAATTAGATGTGGAACACGACTTGAGGTGTGCCATATCGACAACGGAGCCCAGGATAGAATTGCTAGCTAAAAAGCTACAATACCAGCCGTCTCATTAAGGTCAGTTCATAAACATACTTTAGTAAAGTTACATAACGGTATGAAATTTGTTTGTTTGAATACTTTGAAATTAGGTTAGGTTAGGTTAGGTTGCAGTGGCAGTCCCACAAGGGACACACGTAGGCCAAGCATTGGCCCTTTGTGATACCACACAATGAAGATTGATTCTACAGTGGGAGTCCTAAATTTTGCCTAACTCAAATGTATTTAGAGTAGGGATCTTTAACGAGTACCTGACATCGTACAGGCTCGGGACCGACGGTTTAACGTCCTTCTCCGAGGGACGACGTGCTCAGATTTATTCACCTCCCGCGTGAATAAATCGAGGGCCAGGTGAGGATTGAACCCCGGTCCTATCAGTTCAGAGGTGAGCACGTAACCACTGAGCTAGCCTGGCCCCCTTTACTTTGAAATTGATTTGCAATTAATTAATAGTTTGTAGGAGCTTTGAGATAAATGAATAAATTCTATATTAATCATATATTTAAGGAATATACAGTTATTTCACTAATAAATTGCAATATATGCCAGTTTCTTATAGAAAAAAATAAACGTATAAAAGATATTTTAACGATTGGGGTCGCTTCCTGATTGCTTGTTCTAAAATGGGTCGCTATATTTGAAAGGTTGGGAACCGCTGGGTTAACGGTATAGTCATCCTCTTAACTTAATATATTTGATTACATTCAGCATGTAATAATTTAAAGTAAATTCATAAAACATAATTATTTTAAGATTTAATATCCAATAATAATTATAACACCAATACCAGTTAGTAAAAAGCAACACAAGTTAGTAAAAAGGCGGAAGGAGTATCGTTTTAGAGACTGACTGTGTGGTGATAGGAGCGAGATTTGCAGCCTGAGGCATTCGAGGGAGAGATCTCAAGACGATATGATGAGTGTGACTGCCTTGAGCTAAGAGACGTCCCAGGACCAGTAGTCCGACTCGAGGAGCGAACTCTATTACGACTCCAGGATCCAGCGTCAATGTCACTCCTGGCATGACAGTCACGTCCGCCTCCACACGGTACGGTTCTTCTCGGTACTCCAAGTGTAAAGAATCGCGCAGTCTACCTCCCAACTGTCCTTCTGGCTTTCTTTCACGACCTGACTCCACCTGTTCAAAGGCCCAATAATCATATAATGTGCAAAAAGAGAACATTTAGAAGGTGTGCACTAAAATCGCTGAAGCGCAAAAAAAAATATAAAAAAATTTATAAATATACTAAAGAGTTATACTAAATACACCATATATAATATATTTAGTAATATAATTATTATTTATATACCAAATAATGTACATTTAGTATATAAATGTAGTATCTATATTAATAAGCCTGGAGATTTTTTTTTTGAAACGCTAAATGGGAGAATCGGTTTCTTGTACTCGATGAAAGATCGAATAGCGGGGAAAGAACCTGTTCAACTTGACTCAGTTTAGTTTACTTCATATTTCTAATTTTTACAAATATGGACTTTAATTATTAGCACATAAACATTATTTCTAAAGTATGATAAATACATTTAGAAATATGTGCTGTAAGCCATATATAATAGTAAAAAAAAAATTATTACCGAAAGAGATCCGTAAACAGAATCTTCAATGAGAAAGGGCTTGAAGTTAGCGAGCGCGTGATCATTCCAGTCGTCGAAGTCAAAGATTCTTTCTGAGATTCTAATGGGGTCGTCAGTACCCCACCAATTCTCAGAGACGTCAATCACAGACTTTAGTTTAGAGGTCGTCACTCCAGCAACAAGATCATAGCCTTGTGAATTGTCAGATAACAGATTTCTTCTTACTCGAACTTTCTGTATGCCATTGAACAGGATAACACTGGATGGAATCTGAAATAAGAATATATTGTACATGGATTCCCATTAATTAAAGTTCCATAATTCGATCATTCAGTAGACAATTAATTACAATAATACTGCATGGAAATATATTGGATAAATTGCAGTCAAATCACTATTGAACAATTTTAATTTCTCAATCAAAGTTCTTATTTATTTTCACTTCAATGTTGTTTCCTTCAAAATTATCCCATTAGGATATAATGAACTCACTGCACAATGTAATCGAGTTCCCAATACAATTCTGTTGCGCAGATTTTAGAATAACATTCAGCACTTATATGTTCAAACTCTTCAGTCGAAGATTCTCTGAGATAATGGGGTGACTTCTACTGTTTACAATTTAATTTGGAATAGAAGATAATTGTGCAAGATGGCATGATGATCGAAACTTAAGGAAGAATCGTTAATAAATTGGTCAAAATATCATCATTTACAACAATTCAATGCAGTAATTACTTATCTTAATGAAGACTCAGATTCATACGTTCAATATTCATTTTATTGTAGTCTAATTTTGAGACATGAATCATGAGTAAACAAAATGCTTGAATTGAATTAGAATGATGCACACAAAGATATTTGAAAGAAATTAATATTCAAAATATACACTGCATTATTCAGTTATTATCATTTTAATAACATTTTCAGTATGCCTCAGGAACAATTGAATGAAGAATATACGTACAAATCCCAGTCTTCAAAATAGAAAATAAGAATGACAAAACGTTTACACAGCAGGATATTAATTAATACTGCATAAAATTACGATATTTTTAAAACAAACTCAAACCAGAATTGATATCTTACAGAGTAATATAATCACTGGACCTGATTCCATTGAAACTGTACTTAAACTAAACTACTCCTCTCTCTCCCAACATTCACCAGGTATAATTAACCTAAACAAGACGATGCTTTCACAGTTTCATATTTTATTTTGAAATTATTATCTTAGCTTTTTCACAATATAAATAAATATAAAATAACATTTGCACAATAATATTTCTATTGCATAGAACAACTGATATAGTAAACAAAACTCTAAAATTACCTCTGGAGCATGAGGTACATTTCCTTTTATGGTGTTTTCTGCGATGACAGCATACACTTCTCCTAAGATTTCCGACTGACTGTCAGCGGCAAACTCGACCATAAATCTACCAACATTCCTCTCAATCAAGTTCTTTCTAATGTTCAACTGTTTTTCCATTCCTTGAATTGAAATCAATCCTGCCCGACACTTATTGTCTTCAAAAACATTGTTTGTTGCATTAAATTGGGCAAAGTGGCCTCCCAGAAACACACTAAATAGCCTGTTGTTTCGCCAAGTGTTATTCCTCAGCATGACTGAATGAGTGTAGTTTTCGTTGTAACTCCAAACATACGGGAGTGACAGTTCCAGTCCACCCATTAGGTTTCTCTCAATCGAATTATCATTCAATGACCAGTGGAACAAGTTCGTCGAATTTCTTAAATCTCTGAAATACAAATATCAATTCAATTATTCATACAAGTATTCAAATTGACAAACTTTTAGTAAATAATTACTAATTACATAGTTACCAAAAATGTAATTATATTAAAAGCTACAATAATCAATAATATAATATACAAAATATATATCATATTTGCATATGGAAGTCACACCTTATTGAAATTAGAATTCATATCAACAACAGAATTCTAAATACAAAAATAAGTATACGTAAGCTCGTAAGCATACGGTGTGGACTGGTTTGGGCGTCATCAGTCTCCAAAGATACTAAATATAAATGAGGTCCAAAACCTTTCTACTTAAGTATATCTCTTAGAGAACATCAATGTTCACTATAAGTAAATTATTGTAATCATTAAAAATTTTAACGAAAATACGTTTTATGGTCTTCTAAGTCCACTTTTGAAGTTTTTATGACATCTTAGAGTGTGTGGATGGTAGGGTGGATTGTTGTGTATCCAAAATAATTATACAATCATTAATCTCAATAAACGAAACATTGATTTAATTTGAATCAACATATTATTTTTAACGATATATAATTTCATATTTCTAGATACATACCATATATAGTTTTATTCAGTGTACCTAGTTTCAAAAGAGTATCCATCATATTGCCATGGCAATCTATCTGGTAAAATTATCATCTCTCTGGTAATGGCAGTTAATCTCTTATTTTACGTTGAGAGTTTTATCCATCTTAATAATTTTTCATATTTTTGTTGTTGAATATTTTGGTAAACCTTACAATTTTTATGAAATTTCCTGCCTTCAATCTTTTTTTAAAGGAAATTTAAAGAAATCCAGTTTTATACAATATTAATATTGTGATGAATATTAAATAGAAACTTTCCATTCATCCATTACTAAAAGTAAGGAAAATAGTTTCTGTGAGACTGTAACAAGTAGTTAGTGAAGTAAATGTATTTGTTTTTCATTCTTAAAAAATGTAAAATTTAAGACACAAGTATTACACATTTTTATATGTAAAATAAAAAACAACTTTATTTTAGAAATTATAAAAGTGATTAATTTAAAGTAAATATTATGAATCAAATTACTTTAACAAATTTAAAGAAGAGTAATAGCTTTTATTAAAGTATGATAAAATGTACGACATATTAGTCAGATTACATGCATAATGTAATCTCACTTAAACTACTCTTATTTGTCCACCATACTAATTAGCCAAAAGAGTCAAATACCAGCAGTTGAGTTGACATAAATATATTTGGAAAACAAATGTCATGTAAAGATCCCTATTTTAAAAACAGCATTGTTGGTATTATAGTACGTGAGCTAGCATATACGAAATAAGTAAATTTAGACAGTGAATATAAAGAACTCCCACACATAAGGAACTCGAAAAAAAATCACAATCAAATAACATGTAAAATATAATTAAGGTATATCATACAAATTGTTTGATTACACAAATAAAATAATCTTTTGAATGACGCAAAAATTCATTTTTTTAAAATAATGTAATCAAGTAATAATTGTTGCATTATTTATAAAATACAAAAAAACATGTATAGTATATATTATGTGTCAAATATATACATTATTCTCTGCACATCCAAATGCCAAAAAATATTACTTTCGTACATGCAGCTAGTAGCACACACGTGAACACATACATATTTTCCCTTACTCACAAAAGTTTTCTCCCTATGGTTCTGTCCGACTCTCTCCCTCATACATTCTCACAGTGATAGTATTTTAAAAATATGATGAAACTAGGAATCAAAGTATGAAATTTCCATAAAACTTCATCTTACTTATACTTTAAGTAAGATATCTAAAGTTATGAATGAAAAAAGAATTTAAATATAGCATTAAAGATTTCATCCAGACAAAAGGAGAATAGAATTTATGAAAAAAAAATGTAAAATATGATTGACAAATACCTGCTGAAGTGGACAATTGCTCGACCATTGTCGGTGATAAGAGAGTTGTTAAAGACTATTGTTATTTCAGACAAGTTCGACTTTTCGACACTCCAGTATGGCGAGTCAACGTAAACTGCTTCTTTCTCGTTGTGAGATATATCGCAGTTTATAATCTGAAGGCTCTCATTGCTTTTCCTAAGGTAGTGTTCACCTGTTTCTGAATAATACCTAAAAGTAAAATTATCATTGTCAAATATATATAACAACTATTTGAATGTAATTATGTTTTCATTGAAATTTATCAAGTAATAAATATGCTTATTCCCTTCGGCATTTCTCTAAAAGTCTCTAACAGTCAGAGTTCAAGTGATTGATGCTAGAACATTTAAGTAGACGAAAAATCTTGAGCTCGCTGTACTTTGACGAGGACGTAATGACAATGGTATCGAACCAATTCTACGATAACAGGTATTCGATTTAAAGATAGTTGTTTAATAAAATTATTTAATATGGAATATGCGACACCAGAAGCAAAATCAACCAAAAATGATGATCAACCACATATACATAAGTAGTACAGAGAAATAGCTGGTTAGTAAAAATTAACAAATTATCTAATTTTTTTATTACAATATACACATTATCTATTACCACACGATTCGACGGTGAATTTCAAATTGCTTATCTATATTAATAAAACAATACTGTTTATGTATGTTTGAATTACCTTTATAGACAACAATGTCTGAACCCTTGGATTAAATCTGTAATCAGTTTTCTATTTATCGCTGCCAAATTACTGGAAGATTTCATTTCAACTTGAAAAGCTGTCTTAATTTCCTATTTTTCTTAATACGAGACAACATATGTTTATAATATGTAAATTTGCTATTTAAACACAATACATATTTTAATTTTTAATTTTCCATATTTACCATTAAATGACCGCAAGCATTCTCCATATGCCAAAGGTAAATTATTTAATGGATTTGGTATATAGAAGCGTTATAACTAGTTTAGGTGGTCAAAGATATTAAGATAGGTAAGTTAATATGAACACTTTATATCCGCAGGTTTCAACATAAAATTACACCATTAAAGTTAACCACCGTAAAATAATAAAAATAATTGCGTATCACTTTTATTCAAGATTTACTAATTATATAAAAATTGCCTTTATTGCAAAGATTGTGCAATAAAGGGAACTGTGTAAACATATCTTTATGCATTAGATTATTAGATTGACCATCACAAATGAAAAAATGTGTATTCTACTCCTTGCCATTATTATAGGCTTTAAGTATTGTGGGCAAACGAGAAAAGGATGGAAACATACTACACAGCTTAACTACAGCATTATAAGGAGGAAAACATTGAAAGATTTCTTTCTGCATACTAGTAAATTTATAATGATTACGAACTGGGAACTAGAAACAAGCCAAAGTATTAGTTCATGAAAAGTTTATCATTACACACAGTATTAATATCAGCCCTGGTTTGGTAAAAATAGACGGAAATTTGATCCCAATCCCCGAAATTTAATATTTTGAAAACGGGGTAACACTCGAAATCCCTTAAGAACTTTCGAGTCCTTTAATACTTTTAACGGTAATTTCCTATATATATAATTCCAAATTAGGAAAAGACAGTCCAATGGATTTTACAAAACTAAAACACACTCTCTACAGAGTAGAACAAAATACTTACTAAGATGGATTTTTCGGAGACAACTGTTCGTAATACTTATCTTAGCTATTAATTTGTTCTGCTTTATGTTCTATGAATATTAGTAATTCTGGATCATTTCGGCTTCACACCAGCTTCAGGAGAGGTGAGAAGAAACAAGTGAAGCAACGTGAAAGTGTTCACCAACCGATACAAAGTGCCACCAGTATTATATGTATTAAATACTAAATATAGACAATATTTCCATGTAAAACTATATTATACATCAATCATAAATGTAACACAGGCTATATTTATTTGCAAATAAAACATATTTATATAGAACTCTAGGTAATATTATAGTTTACCGATTATAGTATGATGCCCATATTCCTCTAGTGTTGCCTTTGATGCGAGACCCAACCACCTTCAGCGTCGGAATAACACCTTTCATCAAGCGGTTCAACATATAATTGTATTTTTGATCTGCAAAATTTAATCATAGTTAATATAAATATTTTTTGCCACTCTATGCATTTGTCTCAGTTCAAAAAATATCTGGATTAATCTCAATCAAATATATGTCTGAAAATGACTAAACAATGCAACATAAAGAAGATGTAAGCACGATGTAGTAAGATGAACGAACACTTGTCTCACAATGTATGTAGTAAATCAGGTATGTGAAACATATTACGCATCATATATTAAATCGCAGACTACAAAACAAAAAGAAAAAAGTCCACATGAAGGGTAGAACTACTTTTGATACCTAAAGATATAATAACTAATGATATAATAAATACTATAGAACATTGATTAGAGGGTAGTAAAGTAACACCAAGTCTTCACACAAAAGATATAAAAGAAATCGATGTATGGAGATTTGGTGTTTCTTTACTATGTAATCATATCCAATGCTTTCTTATCTTTTCCACATTTATTCCACAATATTTTTCTTTATCGAGGTTCAATAAAACACCTTTATAGAAGTTTTTTTTCAATAAAAACTTCTCAATAAAACATCTTTAAGCCTAAAAGGGCCCACTTGGCTGGCCTACTTGCCAGATCTTAGATCTACCCGCCTTGCTACTACTACTACTACTTTAAGCCAATGTTTCGTCTATAATTGCAGACATCTCCATCAATACAGAATAATATAATTACAATAACATGAAACACAAGTTACATCCATTGGTATCCATATAAATGATGTAACTTATTCTGAGGTAAAATGGATAAACCAACAAAAGTCTCCACACAAATGAAGTTTTATTCAACGCGTTTCGAACACTTTGTGTTCATCATCAGGAATACACCAAGGATGTGGTACTGACGGGTTGGTCCAGTGGACACAACTCAAGTGAGTTGTGTTCACTGGACCAACCCGTCCATATTGTAAAACTTCATTTGTGTGGAGACTTTTGTTGGTTTATCCATTTTACCTCAGAATGAGTAAATACCACACAATTACGGATTGCACAACTAATTATGTAACTTATCTTTTTTATATTATTATAATTAACTGTGTATTGATGTATCCCTGAAAATGTCTACAAATATAGATGAAACAATGACTTAAAAGTGTTTTATTGAGAAATGTTTGACACTGAACAAAACCACAATAAAAAAAATTGTGTATAATGATCTTGAAATGCTATACAATTTGTAATAATATATTTCAGAGTACATTATGCTGAAACTTTCTAAAAGCAAATGTATTATTCAATATATTCATATATTATCAATGTCTTCATATTGTATTAATGTATGATACAATGCATTCATACATGTCTTGTGTGCTATGTTAATAATAAAAGTTATGCTCCAACTTTATTTTTCTACGAACATTTTTCAACTAAACAGGTAGTTTGTAGCTGACATCAATTTACAAATTATATACATTTGAATAATCTCGAGAGATTTGGATTCACGTGAAAAGCCAATCAAGAATTGCTCACATCATTCAATGCTTATTTCATGAAATGATCAGCTTTATATGATATAAAATATATATAGAGATGATATAAAATTTTGTATTGATTAACAAAAATAATAAGCACAATTTTCACTAATATATAAATAAAAATATTTTTTGTAATAGATTTATTTAATTTATGTATTGTTTATGGACTGTCTAAACGGGTCATTATAGGAATAAGTCTAGCCCAGGTGGCATTCTTTGAGAGATGAAATTCTATAATTGATCTCCTTACCGATTGAATTGTAAAAAGAACGTTGTAAGTTTATAGAGGAAATAAGTAGTTATGAATTTCAAGAACGTTTTCTTTCATGTACTATCACAAGAGAATATTTTCTTTAAAATTAATCATCATTATTTGGAGCTAAGTATATTTACATTAATTGTCATTGATAATTCTAATAAGTAAATTTCTTCCAACTCATAGACTGAAATGACTTCAACACTTTTGGTAAAAAGCTGTAAGAATGGGTGTCTGGGAAAGAAAGAAAAAAGTTTTAGTTATCTCAAAAAAAGAAAATGCTAATTCATGTTTTATAATAAATAATTATTGTCTTCAGAGAATTCTAGTGGAAGAGAAATGATTTGTGAGTTTTTAAGGTTAGTTGATACAATAAAGAAAGCAAATGTTGAAGTTGACCTCTAATGGCAGTGACAGCAATGACAGTCATGCCCAGGGACTCAGTGCCACTGGAGTACATCAGAACTATTCCATAGGAAGTGGAAGTGGCCGGAAACACTGTCAAGTCTCGCTTTAAATTCCAAGAATCTGCTGGAGTGGCCAAGTCAGGAGCATCGTAAATGTAAATCTCTTCAGTGCTTCGGTTCAATATGGGATTCAGTAACTGGATTCCAAGGACAAAACCAGGTTTGGTCTGGAATAAAGAAACACACAAAATGATAATTATGAATGATAGCTAAACGCAAAATTGTAATTCTTGATAAAACTACCTTACACTAAATATCTGGAAAATTAACGAAAACAAACATATTTAGAAAAAAAGAACCAAATTCGCCTAAAATTATTTCATGACATAGTTCAATATCCGCATATTCGTTCATATATGGCATTACATTAAAGCACCAGTGCTTGAACAAATTAAAATAATTGTGTTCGCTCCTAAAAATGTCAAAGATTATGTAACTGCAATACCCTTTCTCTTTTTCACACACTTTTTCCCAAATAATTATTCTGTTTACTTTACTGTAATACATATAGAAGAAATATATTATTATTAAGGTTAGTGACAAGAAAAAAAATCTATTTCAGGATTTAAACGGATTTATATGTTTTGAGGTCCACAAAGTCCATTTTGACGTTCTTCGGATGATATCTGAGTGCTATCTAACAGTTTATGGGCAGTCTATAGACCACATCCTGTGACTGATCACATTCATATTTTTCCCTACAATGGTTTCTGTAATATAGATGTTCCCCATTGTTTTTGGGCAGTATACTATTATGGTAAAGCCAATTTTTCTATCACAATATGATTCTAGACATTTTTCTTCTCCTTAACTACTAACTGTAGATGGTTGAAATGTTGGTATTATTGTAAAACCATTTAAAGCAGCTTTAAATGAAGGAGGGAGAGAATCTTTTGAACTACTTTATTATTTCTTTGAATAGCTGTCTCTTTGAAAGATCACTTTAGTAGTAAAATGTAAAAATTTTGATTAATGATTGATTCTAAAAAATTATGGACTGGATATAGTCGGTCGCACCATTTGACGGATCATACAGAAATTATACCCCAAAATAGCATGTTTAGATAGGATGAACTAATCACTTTTTTCGAATAACATGGACGGAAATGAGTGCAAAGTACATTTTATGATTTCAGAATTTTTTTTGCACTAAACAGGAAACTATAAAGACTGAAATGATAAAAAATCACTTTAAAATATTACTATGCTTTAAAAAACAGTTTCAAGAAATTCTAATTACCGCAAAAGACAATATAGATCTAAAAACTGAAAACTCAACTTGGAATAATGAATAACTTTTACACTTGTTGGATTTGTTTGCAAAGAGTTAGACATTTTTTTACCAAAAAACGAGGCAATCACAGAATAGCTAAATGAAATGTTGTGGAAACGAAATTTGAAAATTTTGATGAGTTATATAATATGTAAGAAGATCTAAAGCAAATCAATGACATTTTATGACATTTTCCAACGAGTGTTGTAATCAATCTAAGTGTTGCATCCTTCAACAAATCTTAATGTTAGATTTTAATTATTGGTGTGTTTATCTTTTTGAAGAATATTGAAGTATGAGAAGGGCACTTTTTTGTTCATTATGACAAAGTGGATACTAATTTTAAGCGACTTAGCAAGTGACTCAAGAAACTTAAAATATTGTATATGTATAACTTTGACAACAATATTTTATTACTTTAAAATATTGGGAGAGTAGTATTACTCCTAAAAATGACAACTAAAAGTTTCCATCTCCAGTAACAAGAAAAGGTTGTGGTCAACATAAATAGAAGGGACAACATACATATCAGAAGGGAAATTTAACTGAACAAACTCCAACAATTTTGGTTTCCAAAATAGAAAACTGTTTAAGTCTTAGGAATCACTCTTCGATGCTTCTTTGCCCTTAAAAGAACTTTTGATAATAAGCCTTCGAATATATACAATGGTAACTAATATGGAGATACACTATTAATATTTTTAGTACTACACATGATTATTAGAAGCAATTAATTAAATTATTATAAACTAATCATATTACCACACATTTTTTTTTATTATCTAAGCGCTTTCTGAATAATCCCATCTTCACAGAGTGGCAACTAGGTGATGACAGTGTTGTGTACTGGAGTTTCCTTATCACCAGATATTTTTATTCTGTTACTTATTCGATTATTTATTGCCAAATAAATATTTTATCTTCATTTATCAGTACTATTTTTCAAAGATTGTTTGCTATTTTTTTATTTTTTGATCTCTGGGTGATCGTTGTCCTTATTATGCCTGTCGCTTAGCCTTTTTCGTAACATCAATGAATTTATTAGTGATTCCTAAATAAGCATGTGTTGGATGCTTAGACTCTTCGTTTATAACAGTCTTTAGAATTATTTTATGTTTGAATATTTCTAATACTTATGATATTGTCAGGTTTAGTCCTTTATGCAGTAGGTCCATTGAGTTTTCTACATTGCCAGGTCCTTATCCGTAGGTTATTAAGTGATTAGCGAAATTGGAATTACATTAATTGTATTTGAAAGCATGAATATATTTGCTAAATCGTTGTCCTGTTTGTCCAAACAGTGCTATCCACAGTCTTTTCATATTTTCCTGTAAATTCTGCTTCTTATTTATTGAATTAGCTATCTTATCTTCTATTGAAACCTTCGAGTATTGTTTAATTTAGTTGTTTTGTTTCAGTGCACGCTTAATTTTTCTTTTTATAGCTCAACTATAACCAACACCAATATAATATTTATCATTTGTCTCAACCTAATGAGATTTCGTCATTAACCTGCCATTATAAGTTTAACCTATTTATGGCAGTATGTGTAAGTCATATTAGTCAACATACTTAAATTAGTGAACTTAAATTTAACTAAATATCACCTATATTATAACTATAAATTATTACTTTCTTGACTTGTTTCAGTTTATATTAAAGCGTCATTAAAAAAGGAAAATGGAATGGCTTTAATAGCTAGATTTTCCTTTTCATCCCAAACAGCTATTATAGGTTTTGAGGAGGGTTTTTCTTAGTTATTCCAATTTCTGAGTTTTTTTGCCCTATTTGATAACTAGATAGTTTATTATTTTTTATTAATTCCACTTTTAATTGCTATTTATTTTATGGTTTATGAATAATTCCACTTATATCCCAAAATTCAAACATTACAGAAAAACTGAGAGACAGATAAGGTAGGAACGACGATAACTCAAAGAACAAACAAATAAAAAGAAAGTAAACAATTTTAAAAATAGTACTGATAAATGAAGATAAAATATTTATTTGGCAATAAAAATCAAATAAGTAACAGCATAAAAATTCTGGTGATAAGGTAACCAAAAAACAAAACTCAGTCATCAACTAGTTGTCACTACGTGAAGATTAGATTATTCAGAAAGCGCTCGAGAGGAGAAGAAAATTGGAAAAGTGATATGTTTTATAATAATTTAAATTATTATACAGATATTTTAATCAAGAACCATAGAGTGGGTTACAACATTCCAACGCAAGAATATTTAGTAGTGGAATGTACCGCAACTGAAATTGAGACTATTAAATGTTGTCTCAACACATATAGTGATGAATGTTGTAGGGCCACAAAAGAAATGATCCTCTGTACGACATTCTTTTGTAGAAAATGGGTCTTAACTCCTAATTTACATTTTTGCTTCTACAAAATTACTGTTACTACTGTCTTAAAACCAATGGTATATATGCATCATTGTAAAAAAAAAATCGGTGGCCAAATTAGTCTTATTATTATTAATCACAATTAGCTTGATCAGAAGTAATTAGCACCTGCTCTACTTTCAGCATAAAAAAGGTAATAAATGACAACCCAAATATCAGGAAAGAAGTAATTTGCAGTCATTTAGGCTGCTAAGAAATGGAAATTGTTCCAATTGCAGAAGAAATGTTCAAAATTAAATAGAACGAAAAATTAATTCTTCAGTCAATGTAATGCAAGAAACACCATAATAATGCCCGTTGAGTATTTTACAGAGGTCATGGAAGTGATCACAAATGATTACCTGGATGGGAGATTGGTAGCTTCTTGATTTTGAGCTCTTGTTTGGTATATTGACGGGTAAAAATTAATAATAAAGAAGTATTTAGTATATATTAATTACAAAAGCAGTAAAAATAAGTTATTCCCATGTGAACACCCGGGCACCAGGGTATACACGAAAATGAGGAAGGACATAGCCGCAAAGAAACAAATGAAATCATTAAATTCATTATCAATGAACTGGATAAAGCTTCACCGGAGAGTTTATTATTATGTCTAAACAATAACCACGATAAAATAACCAGTCCTCAATTGATTGTCAACGAGTTTGATATAACGTTTACTTATAGTAAGTTGACTATACGCCAACACAGATTATTTTAGCGGAAAGCAAATTGGTTGTTTGGTGATCTAAATAACTAATGTCCAGATAATGGAGTATGGATTAAGTATTTAAATGCTATTGTTCATTATAACAAATGACTAACGGAATAATCAAGATGTATAAATTACATTTTGGAGCAGGAGTAAACACCGTGAAAATGTTCCGGAGTCTGTTCCCTTGAAAATATAGCTCCAACGTCTAACTTCGAATTCCGGAATACTTTTGTATTGTTCATTAAAATAAATAGCAACTTATTAAAACTAAGCTAGTTTTTGGTTTAAAAGTAAGATCGAGAAAAATGGAGAAAAATAGAAAGAGGGATAGTAATAGAGAAAGAGGACAGAGAGATAAGTGCCAGAATAAGGGTGAGAGGGGGAAAAGGTGGCAAAACAGAGAGAAAGAGACAGACAGAGGAAGAATTTATCTACAATACCGTACTATAAAGTAAAAGTTGTCTTATTTTTGACGGCTTAATGATGGTTACCTTGATGAAGTAGTTTCCCTCGATGGAGTCAGTCTGGACTTGCTGGGATATGAAATATCTGGTCTCTCCTTCAGATAGCTCGACGGTGTGGGCGGCCTGCGGCAGGTAGAGAGGTCTGTAGGGGGCGTATTGAGACGAAGCGTCTGGAGCAGGCCTGAACCAGCCGGCGAGCTCACGCTGACTCAACCCACTTAAACTGCCGTCCTGCCGAAGTCCCGCAACCTTGTTCTTCTCCATTTTCGTATCTAGTTCAAACAACAGAATTACAACACAATTAGAGATTTTTAAAATAATTATTATTTTATAATGTATATATAAATTTCTCATTTAAGAAACTGAGAATGACCTCAGTAGCAAAACTAATGTTTTATTATTGCAACTATTAATCAAATCACACTATTTATGGTTTCCTACTGAATGAATTCCTTACTTTGTGGTCCAGGTACACAGTCAGCCTATCATTATGCTCTAGTCAAATGCTGTATATTTTACCAAAAAGACAGTTATCATAGAAAACAACTTGACTTACTCATTATTTTCATTCCAAGCTGTTTGAAGGAAGCACCACTGCCTCTGTTGTTGCTAAAGTCGCAGTTCTTGATTGTGTTGGCCGAGCCAAGAGAGAATATGTCTGAATAGGTTACTCCCAAACCATCGTGAGCGTTGTGTACTAAACGTACACTCTCCATTGTGTGCCGAGACAGGTCAACTTGCAGTGCTACAGTCAAGAACAAATAGAACAAAATATAAAAATTAAGAAAAATTAATAGTCCTCAACTAAACACTAGCTACTGGCTAATTTAAATAAGGCAGTAATTATTTAAGGTAGTAACTATTGAGTGATTAACAGAATTACTATTAACACAACCGTAAATCCCAATAAACTAACGGATTATTTTTCAGTCCAAGTCGGAGATAAAAATCTCTACCCTTCGCCATTTCTCAAGTACTTCTAGCTATCCTCCTCTCACTGTCCCTCTTTCATACCCTAACCTTCTTCTCCTCTACTCCTATTATCTATCCAACTTGACAATATGTCACCAAAAGTAAAATGGGTGACGACTAAGAAATTATGTACTCTCCACAATTAGAACACTGAAAGTGGGGGCTATAAAAAGAGCTTTCTATAAAAAAAAATTACCAGGTTTAAACTCTGATGTAGCATAGTCGAGAATTCCAGCTTTTTCTATTGTGATGTACTGGAGATGACTGCGATCTGCGAGGACTCCAAGTCTCATGCCAGCCCAATGAGGAGGGTAGCAGCGCATGAGGACGTCTTGCGAGTGCGAACATGCGTTCTCAAAGTCAATAACTGTTTCAGATTTACACTTAGTGATATCGAGATCATCATCATCACACCTGACATTCCTAGAAACATTAGAAATACTCTTTGAGCAGCTTTACTCTAAATAATCTTACACAAGGGCATTAAAATCAGTAACACTCCCCAAACAGAATCAACACAGTAATGAAATTTTACTTTAAGTACAAAATCCACCTTGTTTTGTATGTCATAAGGCGATGTTGGATGTATAAAATTTTGGATGTATGTCATAAAATCTACCGTATTTGGACTTATATTATCATCAAGAGAAACATCAGACCAAAACCATTCGAATAGTCCAGTCCATGTAAGTGAGAGGTAAGACAGATTTTCTATAACAAAAGTTCATTATGCAATTATCTTTAAAGTTCTTCTTACGTGGAAGTTTTATTGAAGTGTTGAAAAAAATACTTGTATGTGCCAAATATTGAAGCATGGGAAAGATACTTATTTTACTTTTTAATAAAGAGGTAATAGTTTTTAGCTGCTCTTTTAGTCATTCAAGCCACTTAAAATTCCAAATTCAGGAATACTTTCATATTAATCTTGCTCGATAAAATTTCTACTTCGATGATTGCAAAAGTTAAATTATGTAATACTAAAAAGAATAACTATTCTGTTTTAAATGTCACTTGTCGGATATGTTTAACTCATTTTCACTATATTAAATGTACTGGACCGTTTGATTAAATCACATTAATCGATGCATGTATATAGGTGATGTCGGTTAAATGCAGATCATTTGCTATGCAATCTTACAAATGTCAGCTGAATAGTTACAGTAAGAGTAGACTAAAAGGAGTTACATTTTGTGTTTAAAATAGGGGTTTGTCTGAACAGATTTTATTCTTCCATAGTTTATCACAACCATCAAAATGGTGACCCTGACAATTCATTATGACAGAATCAAGGCTACAGAATGTTTTATCGATTCTTTAACATATATATACCATATATATATAATAATGGGATTATATACGTATATATATAATGGGATACACATTAGGTATCCCATTCTGCTAAGAAAACTCCCCCATTATGACCAGAGAGGAAGAATAAGGCTTACTACTGAATTATTGCGGCTGATGAACTTCATTAGTTCATTATTCATAAAACAATTCATAGGCGCATCCAGGGTCTAGACGTCATGAGAATTAAGTGCATAACTGTTCTGTTTACCCTAGCATAATTGAGGAAACTGGGTAAAACCAGATGTTATTTGTTAGCGTACCCAAATAAGGCAGTCAAACACTATTCACAGTAAAACTATAGACACTCTTAAGTGCCCCTTTCAATGCTTCACAAAGATCTCGTCAGTGCGCTTCAAACATCTCGAAATGACACCTATTGCATGACAATGCTCGACAGTTTTTCCAAGTTACCAACACTAAAACTGCACTTCAAAGGCATATATGGTATCATTCATTGAAGGTGTATAAATTGATAGAAGTTTTATTATTAACTCTTTAAAAGCATAGATCACGTGTAGGATATGAACGTATTATCTCTTACAAGACTCCAGTATGCCTGAACTTTACGAAGTGACTGTTCTTTTTTTTTTATTTACTATTACGCTAATCCTCAACAGCGTAATTAGCTGTTCAAAACCTGCCATTAGTCATATACAGCCATCGCTGCATCTTTCCCCTCCCCTGTTCTATTAAGAAAGCAGCAATGATTTAAGAGACTGACGTGAGGAGGATGGGGTCGTTGGTGCCGGGATGTGGCACCTCTGATCTGTAAAGCCGCCAATCATGTGGGTTGAGCACTAGTCCCAGCTGGTTACAGACCAATGAAGCCGCCCTCTCATTCCAGCCGTAGTTGCAAACAGTGCCCCAAACACCACCTACTAACACCTGCAACACCAATCTCATATTGAAGGAAATATGACATAAAATATCAAATCGTACATTAACAGTCAATGATTATTAACTCAGATGTAGTCTAGGGATAGCCTGTTGATGATTAAATATGAAGTTTTGATGTTGAATTATTATTGAAGCAATAGGGTTTTTTATGTGGGAGATGGACTTATCAGTGTGTTCAGAGTCCTTCAGAGAGGAGGTTAAGTCCTAGTTTCCGAGCCTATATGAGTCAGGAATCATTTATTCTTATTATTCACTTTATAGTAACATCTGTGGAATAAGTGTATTAATTCATTATCAAGATAGTGCTACCAATGAATCATATATGGTAATTTAATGAATAGTAATTTGACATTTAAGGAAAACCTTGAGTTTAAGTTTTAAAAGAAAACCTGTTTAAAACATAAATCAGGGTTTGCCAATGTCAAAGTCTCCTTCACACAGCTTTGACTACTATTACTCTTTGATAGTTGAATTATACGAAATCATAAACTGCGTCAAGAAATTTACCTGTAAGGTGCCTTCGTAAGCTGTTGTGCCTCCAATAAGTCTAACGCTCTGTTGAAGAATTGCTGGTCCAATCACAGGCTCTTCTGTTAAAGTGGATGACTCCTCTTCCATGGGTGGTTCTTCTCGGAGTGTGAACAGGATGTCATTGGGACCTTTGCCTCTAGCTTCAAGCATTCCACCCACCATCATACCAACATTAGGGGGAAACCTACGGGAGAAAAAATAATCAATATCAGGAAACAAAGCAATCAATGATTTAGAAAAGATGGAAAACTATTTTTAACCACGAACGAAATATAAAAACGTTTAGCAATTGGGCTATCATCAAGAGGATACAGATCATTAGTAGTGAGAAGGTTAACTAATTACGAAGGCCATCAAAAAGGCTGTTCGTAGTAAACATGATCCGAAAATCGTTGATTGGAGAAGAAAAATTACCATGATTGATGGCTTTATATCCTAATAATATATATAATAACCTTATTCAATGGAGCCACTTCATTGATAGGACCATAAAGTAGAAAAAAGAACGGAAAAAGTAAATATTTATCACATAGAATTGCCCGATATCACTTGAATGGCTAAATAGTAAACATAAAGTACATATTCTGAACGGTCTTATGGATATATACATGGTACGTAAACAAGTCGTAAAGTTCATGATAAAAAATTTAACAAGTAGCAGGTGATGGATTGTGCATTTTTGAAACTGCCATTACAGTCAAGATGTGAAGTTTATATTATCATAAAATCAGAAATAAATGATTTTGAAAATACATTATTATGCAAGAAGTTAATCAAGAAACAATTCATAGTGCACACCACTCAAATTTACTGTAACTAAATTATACTGTACCAACGAATTCATGGCTAATTAAATTAACTATTTGATGCTTGAAACGTTAAAACAATATCTTACGTATGTTCAAAGGATCTTGGCATAAACGAGAAAAAATTTAAAAGGTTTATATACTTCGAGTTACAATTATTTCTTTTTCTTAATTTTCTAAATTAATAGAACTACTTTAATAAAACATAAAAAAATGAGATAAGTAAGATGATAATTTTAAAATTGCGCGTGTTATTGTAATAAAAACGTAACAAATCATTAATGTTTTCTTTGCTTAGGTCCAGAATTATATTTTGTAAAAGGATGAGATATTTTTTGTAATGCCACTGACCTGAGAGTAACTCCAGGGTGAATGGTAAGTCGTCCACCAGGTCGCAAGTTTATATCCCTCTCAACAAGGTACTCTCCAGGACCCAGGCTTTCCACTCCGTCCACTTCCCCTCCAATGCCGCCTCTTCCTCCCGAATTGAACTGAGGCACGAACGTCGGAAATGACATGATGGTGCTAGTACCAGGGTTGGAGCTGTGCAATAGGTATGGTAGGTATTGAACTTTTGCCAAGTTGTAGCGGTCTTTCCTATTAAACAAAAAAATACATCAAACACTATAATATAAGAGTATATTAAGGTAATACAAAAGAGTTCATTAACCAGCTAACACAACAGTACAGAAGAGTACTTACTTTAACACTATTGTACAAGAGTAAATGAAAGCCCAAGATTATAAGAATTAAGGACAATCATATAATGTCAAAAGGAAAAGCACCAAAATAATATCAAAAATGAATTCAGGTCACCTCCAACACATATGAATCTCGAAATCGATTTTTTTCACCATAGCTATACTTTAATTACCACAAAAGTAAAATGATAGTATAATTAGTAAAAAAATCTGGTGAGTCCTTTGGGAACACCAACAAATATAATATACTCAATAGAGTGCATAAAATGTATACTAACATCTGTGATAATAACAATTCCCTTTTATTAAGAACACTATGTTGTGTTGTACAGTAACCAGTATGAGGGTGCATTTCAGAAGTAAATATCAAACCTGTCAAATATTCGATAGAAGATCTTATCTTCAGTAGAATATCCAAGCCAGTTAAAGGTGCAGTTAATCATTTGACTTTGATCTTGAAGGTGGATCCCAATTTCATAAGCCGAGTCCGGATTTTGAATTATATTCCTGAACACAACTGCATTGGCTGAGGATATAACAACAGGAGCGGCCACTTTGCTTCGTGGATTCAAGGCTTTTATATCATTATCACCTGAAAATTAAATCATCTTATGACTGCAAATATGTTTAGGTGAAAATCGTACAATGGCTAACTGGCTATAACATGCCGAGACATCTAAGGAGGAGGTACAATTTAAGAAAACTATATAGCAACTATTCCTGTATTCAATACAAGAGCACAGAAGTAATGCTTTAAGGTGTTTGTAAATAATACTATTGATATGCACTATAGACCTGTATATACATTTAAATTACTTATTTCATACATTTCTTATATAAAATTATTTACCAAATCAGGTCTATGATTTATTTGGACTATTCAAGCAAAAACTGAATAGTTCAGTATGTCTTTTATATCGTACATTGAAGCTACTTTTAACAACAATTTAGTTTAATAAATATTTCAATTTAATACTATTAAACGAGACTAATAAGGTACTGAGTATTTTTGTACTGAGTAACTTTAATCCACAAATCAATTATTTTCCTACATATGTATATGCTCAAATTTAATTAAAAATATTAATTTAATTTAACTATCTTGTTTATAAAAAGCAATGCTTCTCAATTATTATTCTGGTATCCCCACCCTAGCAAGAAGAAAACAATTCGCTCTGTCCTACCCCACCACCCACTCTCCGCCGTAACTACAAATAATAGCTATATAAAACTAGCAACCATAAAAAAAAATATCTACAATACTCTAAATAAGCGTATTTTTATTTAATTTTATTAAAAGCTATATTATTTCACAGGAGTCCCTCAAGCAAGTGGAATAATTTCCATTGAGTTCCCTTTCAGTAAAAAGGTTGAAAAGCACTGCCGTAGAGCTAACGCTGCATACACCCTTGCAATGAGAGCGCTACTGGTAACTAGTGGACTGGTTGTGCAATTACTCTTTATTGAAGTATGGCAAAAAAAAGCATGTTCCCCAGGGTCACATGCGACACCCCCAAGGGAGTGCATTTTACTATTTGAGAAGCACTGGTTTAAAGAGAAGGTTTCAGAATAGGATATTGCATGATAAAAGGTTTGTGATTGAAATAAAAGATTGAAGAATATAATTACTGTCATAGGGTTCTTTGATTTTGTTGTCCTTGACGAAATTCCATGTGAACATAAGCCGTTGTGTGAGGCTGTAAGGAGAAACTCCTATGTTGACCACAAAAACCCCCTTGTTTTGGTAGAATTCATTATTTCGTATTAGTATATCAGCTGGAAGTGTGTCAAACTCCTGAAATGGATGGTTTTTTATTAACATTCCACCATAAGAATGGGCCATGAAATGATTAAATTCGATGAGTGCTTTGACGTTGAGCGCCGGTTGTACTTTGATTCCCAGCCTTTGATTGCTTATAAATCTGTTATGTCCAACGTAAAGATTCATCAAACCATCGCTTTTAACCCAACAAGAATCAATAACAATTGACGAATCTAAGCTTGAATTGAACCAGTTCCCAGTAATGTTGACGTAGGATTCTCTACAAAAATTTCCCACTTTGACACCGATTTCGAGATTTTTAAATATTTCACTGTATTCCACAACTGTGCTTTGATTGAAATGAATGAATTCGGGTGGATCTGTTGCGTTGAGCCAGACAGCCGCACCATAGCCTTGATTGGATGATAAAGAAGTTCTGCTTATGTTTGTTGTTCCTCCAGCAAAACTGATGTTCACTCCGTCTCCAATATTAAATGAAATCCTCGAATCAGAAATGTTCACTTGTCCTGCTCCGTTGTTGACGTGCACACCAGATATGTGCTTGCTGTTTGACACTGATGTTCTTAACACTATCAGCCGGTTTCTTAAGGTGTTCACTTTGATACCAGTTCCATCATTATCCGTTATAGTTGAATCTGTTACGTTAAGATCTACCCAGTTATCTGAAACAAAACAAAAATAATATAAGTACTGGGTAAGGAAAATCTCGGAAGTGTTCTGAGCTTTAGTGGTTACTCTACTCTGCAGACCACAAAGGATAAAAATCAGCCAACAATTCAAAATAGATTTGTTCATGATTGCTATATACCTTGCTATATTTTATCCATACAGTTTTCTTAATCTAAAAAAAATTATCAGGTATAGCGTGAAACCTATTTCTCTATATTCAATGAATAGTTTTGACTTTTGTAAAAATCAGTGACATTGATACTAGACCCCAACCCCATTAAAGCAACTGATCATATCGTACTTTAATCCACGTTTATTTTTATCGAAATGACATGACAAAACAATTATTTCATTTTAGAACAATAAAATTTTCAATTTAACAAAACTGAACATATTTTAATACTTGTTTATTTTTATCAAAAACGATACAGCAGTAAACAAATCAAACTTAATATGAAGTAACCCAAGGAGTTATAGATATAATTATGGTGAAAAGAGGGGTTAGTAGTTGAGTTCAAGTATGGTTTGTTTATAGTAAAGAGGGTTTCAAGTAAAGAGGGTTTCTTTAGTAAGTTTGAAGGGAAGGGTGGAGTGATTAAAAAGGGAAAACAGGAGGGTAGGAGATGAAGGAAGACAAGTTCACAAATAACGAAACTAGACTCTAGGACTCTTTAAATAGTTCAAACTAAAACAAAATCTTGAGATGGAAGAAACTATTCCATATAAAATAAAAAAAATAATTTTATAAAATTCAATTTGTCAATGATTTTATCATTCCCCAACCTCATAAATCTAGAATGGTCCACAAAGTGGATGATCTAAAGCTAATAACTTCGCTATAAATAAATTTATTTTATAACTTAAATTAATGTTCGATATTGCAATATAGCTAAAATTGTAAAACCAGTTATCATGTTGCACTCCTAGTTCGAAAATACTCGTATCGGCGGTTCACATGACGACATTGGTTCAAAAGAAAGGTTATAGGCACATAGCTAATACTCAAAAATGAGGAACAACCCGTAAAAGACACCCCAAAATTTAATAGCATACCATTAGTTTAAAATTGAATTAATATTTATAATTAGAAAGCATCACTTATTCAATAAAATATCCAATTATTGTTAAACTTTACTAAAACTGATATGTTTGATACTTGCTTTTTATTATTTCAATAATGATATAATTATAAATATTTGTAGGCCTAATATTTATTCACACCTTAATATCTACTTTTTTTCATTTCTGGTATAATATATTTTACATATTAAAATAGTAAATGGAAGTTGAGCCAATTCCTATGAGAATAACGAAAAATTACTTGAAATAGTGAGAATACAGGCAAGAAAGTCGTTAACGCAGAATCTTGCTGACATTATACAACAGTTTTATACTTTACAAAATCATTTATAACGTTATAATAAAGTACATGGAAACATAAAATTGTGCTTACCAAGGCCAGAAGTAATTCTGACCAGAGACCATGTTTCTGTGAAAGCAGTCCCAGTGAACTGGATGAAAACATTATTCCTCGTCGTCGTCACCGATTGAGGTTTCGTATTATTGTAAAGATCAAAAGAGGCTAATAGCCTCTCGCTTGATGAAACACCATCGTGTATAGAAACATGACAGCTGCCATTTCGGTCAGTGAGGATGGGAAGAAACTGAACTGTCAGAGTGTGCCCATACCTCGTAAAGAAGTACTGCAATTAAAAAAAAAAACATAGTACAAACAAATGAAATTGTTTGACGATCGAGGTGGTTAGAGTCCACACACATTACCTTAAGAACTTTAGAAAAAGCACATAATAAACCCTCATCAAACAAGACCAGCCATTTTTTAATTTTTATTTATTTAATATAATTAATTTTTTTAATGTAGTTTGTCTGTTACATTACTAATTGCCTTTATTATTAACTTCTATTAATATTATTCAATACTATTAATCACAATTATTATGATTGTTATCCATACAAATAAAAGAATGATTTTGTCTGTACAAATTTTGGCAGTAACAAATTTCATGTTACGAAACTTGAGTGCCCAAAAATGTGCAACAGGACACGACCCTGAGTTGGTGCACTGCACAGATACTCGTCTCCTTCCCTTCAACACATTGTTTTTCCCATTTCATCCTTCTTGTGTGATGACAAAATGCTGATCTGTCTATCTAACATAATTACAATAAACACGTGATGGAAACTAATGAATGTAAATGCCAAAAGGAAAAATAAAAACACAGAAAATATATGCTCTAAGGCCTTTCAAATTCATGCCACCAGAGAGCAACTAGAGATTGGAAAACAAAGAGGTTACAGTTTTGTTACAAAAAACAAAATATGAGAAGATAATATAAACAGGTGTTAAAATATACAAAGTTTTAAAATAAAAATCGAAAAATAATAACAATAAAGAAGGAGTTATATATATATATATATAGTTCAATATAGACAAAGAGACATAGAGAAATCAAAAGAACACACTTACAGTCTCTAATTTTGAGGTTATCATAACTCTCTTTAATAAGAGAGTTCCCCTCTCTTATCTCTCCTGAAGACGGTTCAAACCGAAAATTAGAGACTGTAAGTGTGTACTTTTGATTTCTCTATGTTTCTTTGTCTATATTGAACTATATTTGTCCATTTTGGATTGTATTTCCAACGAAAATTTATATATATATATATAACTGTATTATTTTCGTTACACAAGGAATTCAGAAATTACAGCAAGAATCAGAAATTCTGAGGGCAATTTCAAAATCATACACACTTTGTCTAGACTAGAGTTAAAGTTCATTCCGATAGGACGTAAATTTACAAAGGAAATAATTAAATTATATCGGCAAGATTGAGAACTATGCAGAATATCTAACTGGACATTGTACTTTCATATACCGCTTTTATAAGTTGAAATTAACACAGACGTAAAATACAGATTTGACTGGATGAGGAAAAATTCTTTGAACACATTTTGTGCGAATGTGAGGCAATCTTCTTTAAAAGGTTAAAGAATAAATAAAGGTATAAGAATTAAATCAAGAATAAATAAAGGTTAAATTATAAATCACACCCACAGAACAAAACCCAAACACGACTAATCCTCGAGAACTGATGCTCAGTTACAGTAATCAGGTATATTTCTGTCATTGTATCCGGTAAGGTGTAATGGTATGAAGCATCCGAGGACTACATTTAACATACATTAAGCATTCCTTGGAGCTCACATTATAACTTGACTGATTCAGATCAAATCGGGCAAAATCTACAATAGTCGGTAGGGTGTAGTAACATAAACCACTAGAGACGGCATCATACATACCTTGCGACATTCCTTGCGGTTGGCGTTGTACTTTGATTGTTGTAAAGCTATAGTAATCGGAAAGGTTTGTGTTGCTGTAGTGGGTAAGGTGCAAAGGTCCAGGATATCCTTTCGTGAAGCAGGGACATAATCATGAGAGGTATATCGAATCCCATCGGCCATGTTTTCATTAACAGAACAACCTTCAACATTCACTCCTCCATCTGAACTATTTACATATATTCCGTAACCTGAAAAATAAATGTATTTGACTAGAAGAAATGGTCTATTGATAACTAAATGAATTGTCCTTGTTAAATAGAATGGAAAGAGTAACTTTGTTTAAGAGTTGAGTCAAAAGCTGTGCTACCACATTACTAAAAGTAAAGTAAGAGACCATGATAAAATTCTGTCTCGAGATTTTGACGGATTTACATGTTTTGAGGTTTTCAAAGACCGTTTTTGATTATGTCTGTTTACATAGTTGGTTGGGTTGGTATCCAAAGTTATTATGTAAACCCTTTTATATCCTGGATACTCTAAATAATCGAGGATTCATTACAGAAGGACATACAGATGACCTTATTATAATAAGAAGAAGGTAACGGAGAAAGGTCTGGGCATAAATTCAACTAGGACAGACCTTTTTCATTCTGAGGTAAAATGGATAAACAAACAAAAGTCTCCATTCAAATGAAAACCTTATTCACTTTTCAACACGAAATGAAATAAGTCTTCTAGAACCATTTATTGAAAATAATTAACCAGTTCTCTCAGACGTACTTAAATATCCTTAAATATATTTAGATGAATGATTCAATACCAAGCGCAATGTAACAGAACTGATTCGTTGTTTCAGGAAAAAATCTGCCAGTGAAAGACCTTTTCTGGGCCCTCTTTTCAAACACTGGAATAATATAGTTAATATCTACATAATATAGTTGCACTACACTATAGGTTCTAAGTAATAAAGAATCTTATTAAGGTCTGTGGATTCATAAAGTCAAATAATATACTCAACGAAGTTTTAAAATTTTATTAACATTATAAGTCATAAATGGTTTATAACTTCATCGACTTTTAAGTACTTAATATGCTATATTTACTATAGTACATATAATTATTTATTTTGATGATTACATCAGTAGAGCCTTTTTATAAATAATTTTCAAATATATAAGTAGGTTCCAGTTGGATTAAGATATAGACATAAAGATAAGACTAACAAAAGTAATCTTTAGGGTCAAGTCACTGAAGACCAAGATATCAAAAGCTACAGGTAATCTGACCGTTGGGAAAAATTGGAGTTACATTTTTCAAACTGACAAACGGAGCCGTTTTTTCATAGGTTAATTGATAAAATATCAATATTTCACTTTTCACTACCTATTATTTTTCTGTAAAAAAAAAGCCAACTTACAGGAAAATGCAAACCAGGTATTTTTTAATGCCAACCACTTGAAAAGAAGTAAAATTGGACGAAGTTGTGTCAAAAAATGGCAACCGCCCCTACCCACGTACTGAATTTTACTTTTTACTGTATTTATTTTATTTGTTGCATTCCCTTAGCCACTGTAGCTATCAAGGCATTCAACTACTTGTAAGTAGCTATGCAGGTAATGTTAATAGTTAGATCTATACATTTACTTGGTGATTCATTGAAATCTTCACAAAAAAAGTAGTAAAATTTGGTGTAGCATTCATGCGAGAGTTAAAACCTAAAAGCTATTCACTCGATGTTCGATTTTAAATTTATTATTCATCCCAAAACTTATTTGAACCTATGACAGTATGAAGATTATGGGATTAAGCACCTGAAAGAACAAAAAGTAGCACTAAAAAACTAGGCATGCGCGAATTACAAGGGAAATGAAAACTTGGCGTACAGAGCTTGTCAATCGAGTATGCCTTGAAAATGGACCTTCTTCAAAATTTACTACATTTTGTATTTACATAATAAATTTACAAGACTTGATATCGGTGGTCATAGATTACCTAAACCTGCTATAATTTATTAAAACAGCAACCTGAAAATCTGTAACTAAATTTATGCTTACCATTGTTATTACTGATATTGCAGTAAAGGAATTTGAATGGGCCAACAGGTTGAGTAATATTGATTCCATTATAAGCAGAATTATACACATACAAGGAAGATATCTGAGGCGGAACACCCACTACTTCAAGAGCTGAAGTGGCATTGTAGTCCCTTCCAACACCAGCGTGTCTGCGAAAATAAGAAGTGTCACTCTAAAATAATATCAAGCAGTGCTTGATATTAAACAATAAAAAACGAAGTCTATGTTAGGTCAGTCAAGCCTGACTAAGACATATTTTACAGAGAAACCATTGTGCCTACTGCAAACAAACCTATCAAACAAAATTGATATTTTTATAATATGCTGTGGCAATATATAAAGAGTACTATATAATACTCCCAAGAGTACTATAGTGGAGAATTCATCTGAATATTTGCTCTACTTGATATTTTTTTACATTTATTTTTTTAAATTATTTCAAATTTTAAATAATACGAAATATATTGTTTATTAGATCACCAGGGGATTGGATTCCAATTAGTACCCATTTTGGCATAAGGAACGACAATGTACCTACCTTTTTCACGTTTCATAATTTCCTGATTATGACTAGGTAATTTCCCACATCTAAAACTATAAGACTAGAAATCGTTACGAGTAATATGACTAATATGTTAAAACATTTTCGACAGATTCTTCCCTCTCTCACCATCCACAAGTAAGCAATAGTAATGAAAAATATATTCAATGGATCACAAAACCTTTAAACCGTAAAAATAGAAAAATATGTTCTTCATTATAACTGCACTTCGTAATAAGTAAAGTGCTATTACCATGTGCTTTAGTATAAGTTCATTGAATATATGAAATATCACCGTTCCAATGCAATAGAACATAAAATATAAAAGTACTGAACTTATATGTAACACCATAATTACATTAGAAACATAAGCAATATATAGTACATATTTGTTATTGTTATACAGATTTTTCCCATATCAATATTCAAAAAGTATGAGCGAATTAATTTTCCTATCTGATGAACTCGTACCATCACTTTAACTAGTGAAAATGTATGCATCCCATCATGTTTGCGTTATTTCAAATGTTTGTACTTTTACTTTACTGTAAGTAACATATGAGCCGCTTATTTTGAAAGTGGCCTAATCTATATATAAATTCTCTTCGTGGCTCTGTATGTATGTATGTTTGTACCTTATGCATTCGGCCTACAATGGACCTTTTTCAAAAATTCTTTTGCAAGGCACTTTCTATAGGTCTTGGGGAGGTTTTAGGCTATTAAACTCTGGGGGGCAGCCTAACCCAGGCCCCCTAGGGCCCAAAAACCTCAAAAATTTGCCGATCTTGAGTTTTTGCATTTTTTTGTCAAGAAATATGGCGTCTACGGCCTTAATGCATAAAATATGAAATGTTGGAAATAAAAATCGAAAATCAGAGTTGTGGTTCAGGTAATATCCCAAAAATATTATAATAGATAAGGTTTCCTGTATAACCTGTTTGTTTACATTTTGACTTTAATTGATAATAGCGGCCGCAGGTAGGTTAATCTTTATGATAATATTTCCACCGCTTAGTTCAATTCGAAACAATCAGGTACCAGAAATTCTTGAATGATCTCTAATTTTTTGTTACAAATTTCACATTATAATTTTTAAACATTCACATTATAATTTTTAAACATTTTTCATCACAAATTTCACATTTTAATATTCAAACGATTTCTGTCACAAACTTCATAGTATAATTTTCAAACATTTTAAATTAGACCTAGATTCCTACTTCTTTGTAATGAGTTCACAATAAAGTTTTTCAATTATAAATTGCAAAAATTAATTTTTTGTCACAAATTCAACATTATCAAACAAATGTTCATAAGTTTCATATCATAATTTTCAAACAATTATACTTGCATCTATATATAAATTCTCTTCGTGGCTCTGTATGTATGTATGTTTGTACCTTATGCATTCGGCCTACAATGGACCTTTTTCAAAAATTCTTTTGCAAGGCACTTTATATAGGTCTTGGGGAGGTTTTAGGCTATTAAACTCTGGGGGGCAGCCTAACCCAGGCCCCCTAGGGCCCAAAGACCTCAAAAATTTGCCGATTTTGAGTATTTGCATTTTTTGTCAAGAAATATGGCGTCTACGGCCTTAATGCATAAAATATGAAATGTTGGAAATAAAAATCGAGCTCTATCTATATATAAATTCTCTTCGTGGCTCTGTATGTATGTATGTATGTTTGTACCTTATGCATTCGGCCTACAATGGACCTTTTTCAAAAATTCTTTTGCAAGGCACTTTCTATGGGTCTTGGGGTGGTTTTAGGCTATTAAACTCTGGGGGGCAGCTTAACCCCGGCCCCCTAGTGCCCAAAAACCTCAAAAATTTGCCAATTTTTAGTATTTGCATTTTTTCTCAAGAAATATGGCGTCTACGGCCTTAATGCATAAAATATTAAATGTTGGAAATAAAAATCGAACTCAATGTTATTTAATGATTTTTTGCTCTAGGATGCTTCTTTCATAGCCTAGGTACCACTATTCTCCTGAAAATGTTAAAAAACGTCCAAGGGACTGTAGATCATGAATGAAGAATCGTAAGACAAAAATGCATAAAATAATATTGAACCCAATTTTCATTTCGATCATTTCATATTTTATACTTAAAACTTCTAGACCCGGGCAACGCGGGGTATTTCTGCTTGTTCCGTTTATGTTAAAATCGAGATATTTAAGGGTTTGCGTTTTACAAAATTTAAAAATATTGTCATTTTATTTATCAACTAATTTTTGTTATAAAAAAACTTAGTAATTTTAAATAAATTTGTACAATTTGCTGCAAAAGGTAAAGATAACGTAAAAATGTAATTATTTAAATAGCTAGCTAAATTTTTTTGGTAAATGGAATTAGGCCACTTTCAAAATAAACGGCTCATATAGTTTTTCTTCTGTTGACACATTCTATTGTTTTTTTTTCTGTTCATAACTATTTGTTATGCTATAAAGAGTACTAAAAGGAATTTACTCTTCTGATTATTTTCCAAATATTGATTTTTGTACTACGTATAATATAAATATCAATATTGCATGATGACAATTTTATACACTTACAATTATTTAAAGAGAAAATATGATACTAATATCAGGAAATGTAGAGTATAGGATATAGGATATTATATGTAAAGCTCCATATATGGCACATTATCAGATTGTTCTAGAACAGTAATTCAATTTTTGTTCTGATAGACAAAATTGATATAAGGGTCAGGTTAGACCAGTGGCATGCGCGCCAGCCTTTCAATTGGTACCATATCCCGGGTTCTATTATCTCTAAAACCAGAGTAAACAGACAGAACAGCCTAACAACAGAATGTAGGTGGGCCTTAATAACTATCTGTTTTAGAGTTTTTTTCTTTAGCAATATTCGAAAATTACAAAAATTTATTATATCATACTCATAATTAAAACACTAAATACGAAATTTTAGTATTTTTTAGAATTACATCCTTTAATTTTCATTACAAAATTATTCTGAATAATATGCTTAGAAGGAAACTCGGTTGTGATATATGCTACGATGAGATATCTTAGACGAAGGGGAACAAAATTTGAACATTTCTTCAAACATTCAAATCAGCCTGGAGCATAAATAATGAAACCCAAGCAAGCACCTTATAATACTATAGAGATGGATATGGTAGTCCATCTTCAGTACTGCAGGAGGAATTCGTAAGCAAATAAATATCTAAAGGCTAAAACTTTATTATAGTAGGTTAAGATAATTCGCGGTATGATTATCAGTTTGAATTAATCTCTAAACAGTGACTCTAAATATAAAGTAGTACCTGATTTCAACGTATCTAAGACTAGATTGTGACACTGAAACGTAGAAGGTGTTTTGATGAGTCAGGCCTCGATTGTATTCAGCAAATTCAAATCTAAGACCTCTCCAGTGGTCCACTACATTCCCAGGAATATGCTGTGGAAAACATTCCAGTTGTATGTCCGGATGGTAATCTGTAAAATTCCAAACAAGTTGTATAATATGTTAGTCGATTACCGTATACTTCTAAATAATATTACCATACTTCAATTACATGACTACGATTTATGAAGAATTAATAAACTTACGACTTTAAAATAAAATGATTAAATATTGACAATGATGCGATTATGAGTAAAAAAAATTAGAAATAAAACAGTTTCAGGGAGATGGAGGTGGACAAGAAATGGAAAATTAAGAGATTCTTCATTATCACCATCTTATCACTGAAAGGGATAAATTAAATATTGGACCATCGCGAAAATCTCTTGAAATATTATTAGTAACATTAATAAGTGTTTGTTCTTTTATTATGAAATCAACAAAAAAATCTATCCCTAGAATCATTCAATGATATTATTTACGGAATAAAAGTAAGGCGAATGATACAAAAGAACAAAAATATACAAAGAAATCACTTCTTTGAGGACGTCAGATTCAATGAATGCAATTATATGTAAGAAGGTTTGAAATATGAAGGTATTCTCCTGTATTTGATCCTTCCTAATATACTCTAAAGTTACACTTTCGATTATTACTATTTGAAACTTACTTTTTAGAATAATTGACAGCAATATCTTCGGTGGGAATTAAGGGAAGTCAAATTCATTGTTTTGTATCCCTCATAATAAACAATTATTTCAAATTTTCGTTTTACGAATCTAGTAGGAAACGAATCAGTAAACACAGGATATAATAGGACATTCTTAGTGAAGTCTGTCAACACTATTAAATTATACTATTATATGTAAGTTAATAACATAAAATGGATTTATTTTAAATAATTCTATTTTAAAAAGTTGATAATTATGAAATGAAGTTGAGTCAGTCAAGGTAATAACGCATGTATTTATATGAGTCACATATAACGTATTCAGATATAATTGTAGGTCTATCATCACAACAATTGAACCAATATGATTCAATGAGAACACGATACAATCATTAAATAATTTATTCATTAACATGATTTAGACATAAAGGTGGTTAAAATAATTAAAACAATTATTTAGAATTAAAAAAGGATGTACTTAGAAGATCATTAATATATACGATTCCTCAATACTCAAATTAATATGCATATATATATTTATCAAAGAAATAATGCAATCATAAAAATGACTCAACCATCAAGATTATTACCAATATCAAATTACTTATCATAATGTTTTTGCGGATGGTTAAGTCAGGGTAAATAACATGTAAACAAACTAACTTCAGGATGAAATCATTATAACAAAGGTGAAGAAATTTATTAAACAATTACAAAGACTGACTTAGCAGATTGGACTAAGTTTTTACCACAAGTGGGTCCTCCCAGGCGCCGTGGAGCTGACTCGCATTCCGCCAGTCGAAGCTCTGTGCCAGAGCAGTTGGCCTGAAGAAGCAGGCGAGGTGCCACGCCTGCAGCTCTCTCTACCCAGCCTCGCCAAACGCCACCATTCCAGCCCATCTCGCGACAAGCAACCTCTGCCTCTGCTTGGCTCCATCTGCAACACACCAATAAGATGGAGGCTTTAAAAATATAGGAGAGAAGTAAGGATCAAAGAACGATTGAACTGAAATTCACTGCGAGGAGACAACGTGTGAGGCGTACGGAAACACTTTACTGGTGTTGTACGGCGGTAAGATCATTGATGAAATAAACAGACTACTTGCTAACCTTGTATCATGGTGAGTAACAATTGTATGAAACGGCTGACCAAGCGACAGGCCACCAGCCAATCCAAAACTATTTACCGACCTTGGATAGTGGTAGTAGGAATGCAAGGAGTTAGAACATACAAACAGAATGTCAACGGACCCTACTTGTCACCTTGTATAGTTGGACCAGGGTGGTAAGATGATTGACTACGCAAACAAGATATCAAAGTGCCCACTTTACCAATCCTGTATAACAGAAGCAGGGTGGTGGAGTGGATTGACCATGCAAATAGGACATCAATGGACTCTACTTGATAACCTTGTATAGTAGGAGCAGGATGACGATGGGAACGACCTTGCAGAAAGGACATCAATGGACCCTGAGTGAATATATTACAATAGATAGGACGCATACAATAATTAAAAGTAAGTATAGATAGAGAGATAGATAGATACGCATATAGATAGACATACAGAGGAAGAAAGAAGATCGACGGACAGATAGAGAAGGAGAAAGAGTTGCTAAAATATATCTATATATCTGCCGGTACTATTCTTATAAAAAAATATTTTTTAAGGAAATCACAGTATATGTCTTCTGTTTATAGAAAATGATTAATAACATCAGAACAATCTGAGCAAATAAATCTCGGACTGATGGCCGATAGCAGTAGTAAATAGCCCTAAGGCGCTTGGCTACAAGTTGATTCAGTAAGACTCTTCTTTGAACGCCAGGGTTTCTATCATATTCTCTTTGTGTATCTAGGTCAGTGCTTCTCAAACGGTTCGCCCGGGCGTATTGGTGCGCCCCAAGATAATGGAAGATTAAGTTTATATAACAGATTTATATTTTAGTTTTTGCATCATTTTAATTTATTTGAGAAAACACCAAGTATGTGGTTTTCAAGTCTGAGTCGAGTTTCGGCCACTTGATATTTTGAACTGGAAGGTAAATTTCTTTAATCTTTAAGCATCAATGGATAATACTTCCTCTTTGCCTTTCCTCGCAGATTTAAATCATTTTTACTAGCCCTCCCTCCCTCTGATTTCTCTCTTTCTTTTTCTTAAAAAAAAAACTATACATTTTAATTTCCAATCATTTTCCTGTTATCAAATCTCAGAACTAAATTTTCTATATTAAAATCAGTGATGCGCCCCAAAGTTTTGGTTTAGTTTCATAGGTGCGCCCTGAAGTAAAAAAGTTTAAGGAACACTGATCTAGGTGGTTAGATCAATCCCATGGATTGGTGAATTTCATTACTGTTTGGCCCTGGACTAGGGTGTTCGTTCGTGCTGCTTACTACAAGTGTTAAAGACTCGCCTGTATCTGCTTGCAAAAATATGATGCAGTGCGAAAAGCAACACTCCTATCGAGATCCACAGGGAATCTATGAAACACTTAAGTGGTTTGTCACATATGCATTGCCTGTGTACGTACAATCTATAAAACTGGTATTCCTGTCAGTAAGCTAGTTAGTCATCAGTTATTCCAGAAGTTTAATATTTACACACACCAACAGAACTTAAATATGTGCAAGTAGTCTTCAACAATTTTTTATGCAACCGGATCTACATTTGAATATCTGTTCTAACACATTGTTTGAATCACTATTTATTTATCATTTACGTCTACAACTGGCTCGTTTTACTAATTCGTAACTTCAACTAATGAGAAACCTTGTCTTTGAAAATATAGATTGTTGGCTTTAGGTGAGTTCATGCAAGACAAATGACACCTCAAATAGCAATATTAAAGTGATTTCTGTGCTTATTCAGCAAATCACATTGACTCAGTTTCCGTTGATTAATTCCCATGTTGAAGTTAATGCTAACAATATTAACGTCATCTAACACGATTAGGGTTATTGAATTACCATTTTCTGCTCCAACCATGATTTTTATATCCATATTTTTTAAAATAAATTTTGTATTTATAATTGACAAAAAAAATAAAGAAGTAAAATAAGTTTAAACAAGTAATCATAAACATAATAGTAGCCTTATAACAAGTTAGCTTTGCAGACCAATCGGCTCGTGGAATGAGAATATTATAACTTTAATGAATTAGTTATGGAAAAGCTAATAAATACGTACTATTAAAACCTAATTACCTGATGGAGTTAGAACAAACTGAGCGCCACTTCCCACTGTGGAAGACCTGCAGCCTTCCGAACAGAGGAGACGGTCCGTCCACTAGTCGTAGCTTGGGCCTTGTTACTCTCTCATGCGGGCCGCCAGCACTGTGTAGAACTATCCTCTCTGATTCCGTCCCCTAAAAAACAAATAACTCTATGAAAATAGGTTTTATTAAACTTACAAGTCTTTGATCATTCACTATTCCAGAAGTAAAGTCGGAAGACAATTAAAGACACATAAAATGTGAACATCAAGAAGTATGACACATTCTATAGTCAAAGATTGATCAAACTCTCTAACTAATCCTCGTTAAAGTTTCCACATCATTCGAAATTATGTAACGAGACAAAGAATAACATGGTACAACAATATGCATGTATTTAATAACAAGTTTGTTCACCTTACTTTCTCTTCCCTTAATTTCTCTCACTGAACCAAGTCTTGTAAACAATGTGCTTTATATGTGATCAACCAACCAACAAATCCGCTTTAGTATATACGTAGATAATGTATTTATATTTAAAGTATATTTTAAAAAGAAGATTCCTTCGAATGCAATGAATTAATGATACTATAATAATATATATTTATAAAAATCAAGTATCTGTCTGACCATTTACAGAATAGAAATACACAAATTGTATCAAATATTCATGGAAGAGGTTTCATTTCCATACAAATTTTCCTGGTCAATTAAAATAATCTGAAAAGCGAATTAGGAAAAATGGCGTTTTTCTCATTTTTTTTATCACTTTAAAGGACCATAGTCCCTATGTGAAAACTGTTAATATATACAGGCACAGAACATGTCTACATCTAAATCGGTACAAATATAAAAATAAAAGATATAAAATGCTGATGCAAAATATTTAAATGCAAATACTTGAAAACATTTAATTTTTTGAAACATTAAAGTTTGCTGTTTCAAATAGTCCATTTCCATGATGTAGTGATAATATCACATCATCTAAGAACTCTATCTCTCAAACTAATGGAAAATTGGCGTTTATCATTGTGATGTGCGACAAATTGTAAATCAAAACCAATATAAAAGATCAATAATTAATAAAAAAGTAACAATAATTAATAGCTACGGCCAGGGCTGCTAATTTCTTAGGATTACTTCGACACGAATTGTAAATTTTGCGTGCAATAAAATTTCCCCTGGAATAAGTTATTACATTTTCTAAATATATACAAATAATGGATTTCCCAAATAATGTTCAAACCACAATAGGAAATGGGAAAGTTGACAAAGATCTTTCAATCGTAACAAGCTGTTGGGTTTTGATTCTGACGAAGACCACTTGTTACGGTTGAAAGATCTTAGTCTTTTTTCCCATTTCTTATTGTGGTTTGAATATTGATCGTTATTCCACGGGTTTATTGTGAAATCTATGTTACAAACACATAAATAAATTATTGCACCTTACGAATTATGTGAATATTAAAAAAAAGGAGTATTTAAATATTCTCTGACTAAAAAATATCCTTATTAACGGAATCATGGGAAATTTGGAGTGATATGGACACCTCAATTAAATTAAAATTTAATAAATCCTATTTAAATAAAATCTACATATAACGCATATCTAATATCTTAGTAAATTCAATCATAAAATGGAAATTCCTTTCAGAATAAGATAATCGGTGGTGAATATTATAATTTCTGCACTAAGAATTCATAATGATCGCTATTTTTTTCTTTTGTAATAACTTGCTCAAGAAGAAAGTAGGTTATTACTAAATAATTTGGCGGGAGTATTAATAAATTTGAGGATAAAGATATTTAGCAAACAAAAAAATAACCAGAAATAAAAATAATAGCATGAGATATCATGAGGAATTTATTTACAACACAGGAAATCATGTGGCCAAAAATAAACTAACTGTGGTCCATGTAACTTTTCTTTCTGTTTCTTAAAACACGACAAAATAAAGTTTTTTATTTAGAATGGTTCTCGGTTCGAAAGTGTGACTCACTTGTTAATTGGCACCATTATAGTTATGGGAGAACCATTATACCCGATTGATTCTACATTTGAAGTCCTAATTCTATTCGACTCAATTTTATTACAGTATATCGAAGACTTCACGTGGAAGTCCTCTCCGAAGGACAGCGAGATCCAGCTAAGATTCTATACCTCTCACAAAAAATAAAAAAACATTGCTATTAAGTCACAAAGGTCATCCTTTTTTTTCTTTTGTTCTAACTATAGATTGCTCGTATTTGTTCATTCGAGAATTATTTGGGCTATTGTCTCAATATACGCACGCTAATGATGAAAAAAAAAACCGATCCAAATGGACAACTAAAGTTGAATATAAACAAAAAAACATAGATAAATTAAAACACACAGTTATCCTATGTCTAACCGTCTCTGCATCAGGACTCTTCCCTTCCCTCTCTGATGACGATTCAAAGCAAGAGTAACAAAAAAAGAGTGACTGTAAATGTATGATTTTAGTGTATTTATGCTTCTTTTTCTTTACTGAACTACATATATTTTTCATAAATTTAAAAAGGATATGTCCGAGTTTACCTTGTTATGTCGAGAAATTTTCCAACTTTCTAAAGAATTTTATCCACTCTGGGTTTCTTAACTCATAAATTAATTCGCTATATTTCTTATGATTTAATATATTGTTCGATAAGTTTCAGTGATCACAATTCATCATCTTCAGAAATTAATTATATTAGATATAATATTATATAACACATAATTAACCGTTTAAATAAATTAAACGAACAATAAATGAAACAAAATGAATTGAGACAACTACTACATATTATAACACACATAGAGGTTACACTGTCCGGTCTGGGAATCACTGTTGTTAGTGTCAGGTTGTGTTCATCATCGTTTCCCTAGAAAAGGCCCTATGCCTTTGTTCACCTAGATTGTCATGATGTCGTTGACCACCATTTCGTTTAGTTTCCTTTCTTTCTTTCTTTATTTTTGACTTGCGCGAAGATTCCAACAAGCACAGCTGGTTACTGAAGATTTCTTTCTATTCATTAATATTCAGAGTTTTCTCATGGATAGAGAGTCCTTCAAGTGTTTGTTCTCAGCCTTTTTTGGTCGTATTCTGCAGCTATTACTTTTGCATTACTAACTATGGTTTCTCTTCTAATTTTGGTCTTATGAATCTTTTGCATGTATTCTTTTGGGACTCCTGAAGTCAGGTGTATGGTAAGCCTCCTAGAAAGGGCGGTGACAATCGATCTTATTTATGAAGAATTAAGGAACTCAGAGTTTGCTAACGACACGTGAACTCATTTATGAGGTTCGCTTGCTTCAGAGGTTGCTTTTCTTCCGGCTTGATTCCTAATGATTTGTTGAGTCGAAGTTTTGCTTTGTAATAGATAATTAATTGGACCTTGTCTTTTGTTTTGTGCATTTTACCTTATTAGGTAATGTAGTTTTAAGTACTTCTCGTATGTTTTATAATTTTCCTAAAACTGATTTTCATTAAATATCATATAGGTAGTATGTCCAGTCCCTTCAACTTTCCTATTATTCTGGTTCTTTTGGCTCGTATAGTTTTTAGAGTCATATCATTCACAAATAGTTGTATCCATTATTCCTGAAGACTTGTTTTAGATTGTCCACATCTCTGTTGAAAATGTTTCAATTTGAGGAAATTTTAAAGGCCCTAACCTATTGTTTTAATTGTACCATGCTATACCTGGTGCGACATTCGCTTTTAGTATTAATGCGTCGGTTTGAAGTACATAGCTGTTGATTGATACTTCATTATCATTTACACATATCTGAACACCCAGGAAGTTAATGTTATTATTATTCATACCTACTTCATGGGTAAATTTAAGTATAGACATTTCCTTAAAGTCTCTTTTTATTTCCATAAATATTTCCTAGTTCAACTACTAGGAAGCTGTCATCTATATAGGGAGAATAAACATCTGGCTTTTTTGGTGTTTTCCTTCAAGATTTTCTTTTCCACTTCGCACATATAAAATTGGCTAGTGTGACGCCCACCATCGCTACTCCATCAACCTGTTGGTATAGCGTTCCATCAACCTGTTTCAATGGGATTTTAATTCTTCATACCTGTAACAGCTTTTACATATCGGTCATTCTATATTTGGCCTGGTGACAGTGACATGATTATAAACATGATTACAGATTATTTTAAAGGTTTCAACCATTGGTACGTTTGTGAACAATCTAACACTTACAGTAGTGATCTCCAACTAATGCATTGTAACCTCTGTACAAGTTATAATGTCTAGTAGTATTTCAATTCATTATTTTTTATATATTGTTAGCTTAATTTGTTTAAACTGTTAATATAACGTTAATTTAATGTTATATCTAATCTAATTTTAATTCCCGAAGATGCTGAATGTGAGCACCGAAACTTGTCGAACAATATAATAAATCATAAGAATTATGGCAAATTATTTTATAAGTTAAGAAACCCTGAATGCAGAAAATGCTTCAGCAAATTGGTAAAGTTCTTCACACAATTGAACAAGGTAAAATCGGATATATACTTTTTAAATGTATGCATTCAAAAAGTATTCCCAACTTTTACGAATATATATTTCAGTAAAGAATTAAACTATATAGAAACAAGAAACAAATACACATACACACAGTCTCTTAATTTCCGTCAACAGAAGAGAAAAGGGGATAGGGTATGAAACGCACAAAGTGAAGCAACGGATGGAGGCAAACAGCGTTTTCACAAGCGTGTCTGGTTATAGAAAAGGAAGAGTTATTTTTGGAATAAATTAAGGAAATAAGAAATCACTTCCTTTAAGGGCCACTGACTCTACCTGCAGCTGAGCAGGTTCAGTAGGACTTCGGTCCGGAGTTTGATGCGGAACTCTTAAAATAAGTCGGTACTACGGGTGGCGTGGGCCCATGGAGAGTTTTCTCTCCAGCCCGCCCTTGAGGTCGGACTCGTAGTGGCTGTTGGTTCTCACCCTTGTGGTCGCTGCGTGAGGAGCAGTATCTTCTCGGGCGGATGACTGCTTAGTATCCAGGGGAGCGAGACCCAACCTCTACCAGTAGGAACGGACCACGATCTCGGCTTAGTGGGCTGGAACACTGGTAGTTGCTTTGTGGTTGACTTGGCTTTGATGGAATACTCGAGTGGGTAGGAATGGATACCCTATGAGCATTATTTTCTAACGAAAGGTAGACCTAAGGATCTACTCTGCCATATATAGACCGTCCAGGTGGCGTTTAGCCAACCAGGGATTTTAATACCTTTAATTTTTTACATGATACCAGAACGCCCACAGTGAGCCCAGAGGGGCCAAACAATTATCATTACAACCCCTGATTCCGGGGTAACGGGAAACTTCTCTCCACGGAGGGAGACAACCGAATCCTTAAGGATCCTGTGGTATTCCTTAACCTATAGACCTTGTAGGGGTTGGCCAGTCAATTACTTCCTTTATGAATAATTAAATAAAATATGTTTTAATAAGTACTAGAAGATAAAAATTAAACTACAAAATATACTACAAAGAAATATGAAAACGGAATAGAAAATAAGTGTGGTAAAATAAAAAGCTCAGAGAAAACAAAATAACTGTACAGAATAAATAAAACTAACTCAAAAAAATAGACAATACAAGGAATATATGTACACAAGAAAACAATTCTGTTCATCTTTTTTAAATTGGCCCTGGAATACTTTACAGATTAAGCAACTAAAGAAGATCCTCCCGAAAGCTGTCGGGGAGGGGAAGTTGTTACATAATCTGCAACTGAAGCAATTATTGAAGTGAAGACAAGACTGTGGTTGCTGGCGTACTTTAAAACAGGTAGGTTGGAGTTGCTATTGACGAAAGCTCTTTGATAGTTTATAGGGAGGTATAAGTAGATTGAATAACATTTAAACTGTAAGTACAGTAAATAATTCACTAAACTGTAAGTACAGATTTAGTAGATACACACATCATTCTTTTAGAGCAGAGTAATTCGTATCTGAGTCAGAGGAGAAATGAAATGACGTGGAGGGTTGATAAGATAGGAGAGAAAACATCGGCATCCATACAATTTGGTTCCCTCAGACGAGTGGATAGCGAAAACTAAATTTCTATAGGAAAATAAATTACCCAGGTAGAAGCACCTCTATGGGATATGCGATTGGCTTTCGGTGAGACACTAGAGGTGGCGTGAGAAGAGGATTAAAGGGAGAAAGTTTTTTTTTATCGTGGCACCAAGTTTATTAATATCTGAGAAGTAGGTTGTATTAAGGTAAGAATACCCAATAGGGAAGGAAGCAAAAACAGAAGCAGAAATAACTAAAAACAATCTCCTAGCCAGTAAACCAAGCTCTAGTTACTAAGTTACATATGATGGAAACCCTTGTCATTAACTCTGTTGCAAGAACTATAAATTCAAGGAGAGAGGGATGTGGGGTTAGACTTCCTAATATGAGGAAGGTGGCACCTACTGAAGTGTGGGTGTAAATTAGGAATAGTGAGTGGACCTAGTATATCTAAGGTGTATCTACTTCCTGTTTACAAATAGTGTAATTATAATCGTTTTTTGTCTGTCTTGGATGGTTTTATATGCAAATAATACATACTACTGTAATTTAAACATTAAAACTCAAAAAACATAAAAATATACGAATACAGAATCTATGATTTCAAGACTCGATTATTCGACACTCTATGAAACTTCTCTCTACATTTCAACACTAAGTCGTCACCAGGAGAAGAGTAAAAAGAGAGCAAAGTAGTTCACACACCGTTAAAAAGTGACGATTCAGCCGATATTACAACAGTCAACAGGGAAGATAGAACCTAAAAATTAAAAAAAATTCAAAAATTAAGAATTAATTTAAGAAAAGAGACGTCTGGCAACGACAATAATGAGTACAGTAAAAACATTAATAATGAATTACAATAAAAAAGACCAAATAAAATAAAATGTAAACATCATAATGCCATAGAAATAGGCAGAGTCTGATACCTTAGTAAAAGTGCAACTTAACAGTTGTCCTGTTTAGTCAAATATTTCCTTTTTCAATATTCTGAATACATGCAATTCTTATTAAGCAATATTCACATTCAAAAAATACTCTTCATAAGACAATACAATTTTTTGATTGAAAATTCTTAAGAGCCAGTTTTCACATAGATAACGTACCTTTCCCACACTTAAATACTATCCGGAGGCAGAACAGTTCTTCAACACCAAGAACTGTATGCCAAGTCTAGTGTGTTTGTGTAACATACTTGACAGATACCACCCCTCTGTCTGCACACAGGCAGGGATAATCAAAACTAGATTAACGGGATCTCGAAAAGTGACAATCCATCAGAATAGCCAAATATATTTCTTTTATTATCAATATTTATTATATCAATCAACTACAAACATGAGAACGTACATGTAGAGAAAAGACCAATCTTCCTATAAATGTATTTGTTCAAGAAATATACCATAGACTATGATTACGGACCAAACCACACTTATACATATATCACACATATGTGTAATTATTTTACAATTATTTAACGAAATAGGTAAGGCTCGGTAAATAAAGATATCATGTCTGAAGGACACTTTTATCTGTTTTAGTATGCAGAAATGCATACACCTTTTTCGATGAAAATACATTCCGAAACGGAAAAACAAAGTTCAATATAGATGAAGAAACAATTAAATTAAACTCTTAAGTTTAATTTAAATTTAAGTTTTACTTTTAAGTTTAAACAAGAATTTAATTTCTTTATGTTTCTTCATTTATATTGAAATGGATACATCCACATACATTATAGTGAATACTATACTGATAGTAATCAATATAATGATTTTAATTTATAGTTTTTGTATTCAAAATTAACATTGAAAGCGTATCAGATTTCTTCAAAAATGATTTAATGTTTAATAAAAGTGGTTATTAGGATAAAAAGTTTTCCGAATAAATTTAAACAAATCGGAAAGTAGGGTAGGTAGGTAATGCTGGAAATTCGGTGACCGGTTTTTAGGATCAGACATCTATTCCACAATTTCAAAACTCATAAAATTTCCATCATATGGTATTGTTTTTAGGTAGGTCATCTATTAAAATGTTAATAACATCAAGTAGTTATCAAAAAAATATTTGGTTCAATTATTTCTAAATTCACAAAGTTTACTACAATGCATCTTTCATATGATCAAACTTCACCAAAATAGTGCAGTTCCTCCTCTAATAAAGAGTTATCTTTGTATTGGATTTCGTTGTGCTCGTTCAAACGGTGTGACTAGTACCGTTTAAATTTAAGTTAACGCTAATATATTTCTTTATTAACCACACATTTTCAATTATCTAGAGTTAGTAGTCCTAGAAAAACAAGTTACAAATTCACATAATGGTCAATAAAGTGCCTTTTTCATACAGAAACATTGTCCGAAAACTATACAATTTCCATCAGACGATATAGCATGCCCAAAAACTTTGGATAACTTCGCCCTTCCCAATAAACAAACACTGAGGTCGTAAAAACCTTAGTATAAATCCGTCAAAACTTCGTTTATCTAATTTTTGATTACTGTACTTTATTGGCAAATGCCAATAAATATAGAATACATTTAGCAAATAATGTATATGTACTACATTCATAAAGATTATTACAATCAACCTCACTATGTACTTATGTTAGAGTAATAGTGGAGAGAAAGCACTTATTCAAAATAAGATTGGGAGGCTAGCAGTCAGATAAGAGATAGCTTGTGTTGTCATTAACTTCGAGGGGAACGACTTTAAAGATTTGATAAAAAATTTATCAAAGAAAAGTTCCTGGGAATTGGAATGACTAGACAAACAGGAAAGTTATTTGATTGACTCATTCATTCAACGGGACTAAGTCAATTAGACGTCAAACCTTTCTAGAATGAGTCACATCTTAGTCACATCGTTAAGTATTCATTAATACAAATAAAGATGATAAACATAGTACATTTATATAATTGTATAAGTTTCAACATACGGCAACGATAGTGGAAGTTAACTAATAACACATGAATTGCGCAAGGTCTCAACATAACAAAACCACATTTTTTTCAAGAGTGGGATTGAGAAAATGAGAAAAAGTTACACCTCTGACGCTGATTCCTCACGAGAATATTGTGCCTCCCTTATGATTTTATATAGTGTCCTCTCCGAGGAACGACTGTTCAGATTTTGTCACGTATCACGCGAGGAAATCGAAGCCTGTAGGCCTGTATCAGAGTCGAAACCGGGATCTAAAAGTCTAGAGACTAGTGAACAAGTCACTTGGGTACCCTGGTCCCGAAACAAAACTTTTACTCCATTTTATATTTCAAACAATAGTTCATCAAATATGAAACGAACAAAAGTGAAGACAAAATGAGAGCGAAGTAACAAAGCCAAGTGAACTTAAAAGAAAAGCATAAAAGTGTCCTTCAAAGAAAACATATCCCTTCTTTCGACTTAAATCTCATAGTCTTCTCAATACCAATAAGACGGATTCGTACCTTGGTCGAGATCATTGAAACACTGAAATTTAAAAATGCTTTACATAAAGTTTGAAAACGAACTGAATAAAAGAAACTCATTTTCTATCTCTCATTTATTCTCTCAAGCTATTCGTCACAGTGTCTAGGAGCATTTCTACCTTCAATAGCCTCTCTGTCAATTTACTTGATTAGTTTTGGACCCCTTTCTAAAAAAAAAAGTAGTCTTACGTCGAGGTTGATCTAGTTTTTTGGTGAATCCAAATTGTTGGATGTTTTTAAATCTCTCCATTAACTGAGATAACTGTTACACTTTTTTCTCAGACGGATCAACAGCTACGATCATTGAGGCCATACTAAATCAGTCATACGAAATCATGATAATAAAAACAGAAGTCGAGAAACTGGAACCTTTGACTTTGCAATCTGAATCAACAGATGGTACCGACTAAACCACCAAGTTTCTACATGGTTATTCAATTGTTTATTTTATAACAAGTGGCTTTGTTGTAATCGGCATGTTTTAGTTCTAGGAATTTATTCCAATGTTATGAGTCACTAAAACTTTTTAAAACTAGAAATACATAGTTGTAAAAATACAAAGGAAATAAAACTTCCTACCCATCGATACTCTGTTGTAGTAAATATCAGTAGTGACACTTGTTTTGCTGTGTGCATTGTGTCTATCTAGTACTGTTCGACGCTCCTGCCAGGAACGGGAGATGTGGCAACATTTTATTCTTGCTTCAGAATTCTATATAATGGTTATACTATTATTGTATTATACCATTATAATATAATAAAGTAAGTAATTCAAATATAGATGTTAACAAATAATTTATAAATGTTGTATAGAATTGTTAATCGCAATTAGAATCGGTATAAGAAAATCATAATCTTTTATAACAACGTTTTGAGGCATTTATGGATAATTAGTAAGACTAAAAATAAAGTTTGTGTGGAAAAAATAATGATAAAACACTATGTCTAAGGAAATATAGAGAAGAACTATCAACTGCAACTGAGCGATTGATATTGCTAATATTGTAGAATCTCCTTCAACTTGAAGAATGCATATATTCTCAGTTGCCCATTTCAATAATGCTGAATACGTATGCTATTATACTGAGCAGGTTGCTTCTGATTCTTGAAGCATTTTTATCCAATACGTTTACTCATTTTTAAGACCTATGTGTGCTTTAACCCAACTGAAATAGATGAGGGATTTTTAGATAGTCACATAAGAACAATTTATTATATAACAGAATTTAAAAGACTTCATAATGCGAAATCGTTATTTGGACTGAAAACTTCAAGTCTAAATCCTTCTTTATATGTATATTTCCTGTCTTGTAAACTACAACGTTCACCATCCTTGATACTTGAAGAGACTAGGGACGGGCATTTCTGAGAGGCAGAGGTCGTATTTCACTTTTCGACTACAGGCGGCAAAAGTTAAATCCTCTCAGATTGATTGTATATTTGATGGAAAACCAATAGATCTTACACAGCATATATTGTCAATAAGCTTCTGTTTACGGTATGATTACATTAAATTCCGATTGGTTCAATTCAACTGCAAGTGATTGAAATATCAACTCTAACAAGAATGACAACTGGGTAAACCTGTCGACGAGAATGATAACGACGCTAACTGCACGATGCGTCCGTTTTGTTAAGTTCACAATAGCAGGAAGCTATGTCACTCCTAGCCGCATACTCTACACATACTAAACAAGCACTATGTCTACACAGTGCACCAGTGTATAAATTGACAGGAAAAGCACAGATTTACTTTTCTGTAGCCTGCTAAGAATGCTTTCAGTTCGAACAATTCAAATATAGTAATCAGAAACACAGTCTGTCTCCTCACCTAAACGATTACGGATTATAACCTTCCTCCCAAGTTTACTGGATGTCCTTGATTATTTTATATAAACATCTAAGTTCTCCTTTAGAGCTTTAGGTGTATTATTATAATGAAACTCTTAATAAATATGAATTTTTCGTTAAATATATATAAATACATACTTTGAAAACAGGAAAAAACACGAATGAAAACTAGACATCAGGACTCACTTTCAATATTCAAACCCTTTCAACGGTTGTCCTCAGGAAAGGAAGTGTTATGGAGAGAAGACGAAAGTAAATAATTTTATATATTATTAAAATGAATCAGTACTGGTCGGTCCTGATTTATTATAGTCCTACTCCATGAGATTATTAATATAGTTTTCAAGCATATATATAGCTGTGTTCTCTAATCGAGATTCGGTCAATTTTCTAGGATAAAACATCAAACTCTCGTTGCCAACGTTTCGGTTTATTTAAAACGTTTTTGATAGGCAGAAGTAAGAATTTTTTTTTAACTAAGAAAATGAAATTTACATTATTTAAAGGAACAACAATGTTAACCCGACGTTAACATTGTTATATTATTGTTATTAATTATTATTATTATTGTTATGTTGTTATATTATTGAATCTACTATATATATATATATATATATATATATATATATATATATTGTAAAAGACGAGCCAATCCCTGTTACGTATTACTTTGGGCACTTCTTATTGGTTGTGGGTGTTTATTCGTTGAACACGTTTCTCCTTAGCACACTCCGTCTGCTCGGCCGCCTCAGCCTTCACTCCGGGAGAGGGCTCGCAGTCCCTACTTAATTTTCCAATAGAGTTGGATGAAGGTCTTGGCGTCCTGGCTTGGAAGTGTACCTCGTCGAATTCTATTGATGTGGGTGTATGTAGACCTTTTCCCCGTCGGTTTCTTAACACGCTTGGCTGCATCCGCCGTCCTTCCTGGAGAGGGCTCGCAGTCCCTACTTTAATTTCACAGAGGGCAGGAATGGCATAGGCGTCCTCACGCAGAAGAGTTCCTCGTAAGAATCTGGTCCGGGCTATGGGCATTATGATTTGAAGTTGAAGTTGAGTGTGTGTGGCGTTTGTCATTAGACCCCTTTACTGCAGTGTTTTCTTGAAGAATGCGTGGCGCCTTCCTCGTGTCGTTGCGACCGGTTTCGACCGTTCCTCGGTCATTCTCAAGCTGGTGGGTGTAGTTCCTGGCTGGATTGTGCGTTATTATATGTTGAATGCCAGATTAGATATTGTAAAAGACGAGCCAATCCCTGTTACGTATTACTTTGGGCACTTCTTATTGGTTGTGGGTGTTTATTCGTTGAACACGTTTCTCCTTAGCACACTCCGTCTGCTCGGCCGCCTCAGCCTTCACTCCGGGAGAGGGCTCGCAGTCCCTACTTAATTTTCCAATAGAGTTGGATGAAGGTCTTGGCGTCCTGGCTTCGACGAGGTACACTTCCAAGCCAGGACGCCAAGACCTTCATCCAACTCTATTGGAAAATTAAGTAGGGACTGCGAGCCCTCTCCCGGAGTGAAGGCTGAGGCGGCCGAGCAGACGGAGTGTGCTAAGGAGAAACGTGTTCAACGAATAAACACCCACAACCAATAAGAAGTGCCCAAAGTAATACGTAACAGGGATTGGCTCGTCTTTTACAATATCTAATCTGGCATTCAACATATATATATATATATATATATATATAGGTGTGTTCTCTAATCGGGGTTCGGTCAATTTTCCAGGATAAAAAATCAAACTCTCGTTGCCAACGTTTCGGTTTTATTTAAAACCTTTTTCATAGGCAGAAGTATGAATTTTTTAACTAAGAAAATGAAATTTACATTATTTAAAATTTCGGTTTTAAATAAAACCGAAACGTTGGCAACGAGAGTTTGATTTTTTATCCTGGAAAATTGACCGAACCCCGATTAGAGAACACACCTATTCTATCAAACGGTCGATATATTATTGAATCTGTTATATATATATATATATATTAGTGTAACTAGGTAGCAGACCTTCGTTTATACAAACATTATTAAATTTCTTCCCAACTTCTCTATGTATTATTTTTCGATACAGTTTTTCAAGATTTCGGATCTCACATTTCCATTTATTTGGTACTAAGTACAACAGTTCACCAAAAGATTTGTTCGTACAATCCATTTAATGATCAAAAAATTACAAATAAAAATACAGACTATCTGTTTTAGTGTCAACTTCATTATTTTAGTTGGTTTTGAGGCATATTGGTTCAAACTACAATCATCGGTGATTTGTATGTCTGCTTTAGTAACTCTATTTTTATTTGTAATTTTTTCATCATTAAATGGATTGTACGAATAAATCTTTTGGTGAACTGTTGTACTTAGTACCAAGTAAATGGAAATGTGAGATCCGAAATCTTGAAAAACTGTATCGAAAAATAATACATAGAGAAGTTAAGAAGAAATTTAATAATATATATATAACAAGATTTCTTATAAACACATGAAATAACAATCTATGATCAAACCACAGCATGAAAAAAAACCAAGATCTTTCAACCGTAGGAAGCAGTCTCGTCAGAGTCTCTAATGGGTTTTTGACTATGACGAAGACAGCTTGTTACAGTTGAAAGATCTTAGTCTTGTTTCCCCATTTCATATTGTGGTTTAATCATTGATATATATATATTTATATATCTGATTCAACATGTCAAACTTATTTCATTTCAGTCACTTTTCTTTCCCGTTTCATCTTCTATTGATAACGAACTGTTGTTCGAAATATCAATCGTAGTAAAAGCATTGGTTTTATGCAAACTTCTTTGTTATCTTTCTTATACTACATATTTAATATCAATCGTAGTAAAAGCATTGGTTTTATGCAAACTTCTTTGTTATCTTTCTTATACTACATATTTAATATCAATCGTAGTAAAAGCATTGGTTTTATGCAAACTTCTTTGTTATCTTTCTTATACTACATATTTAATATCAATCGTAGTAAAAGCATTGGTTTTATGCAAACTTCTTTGTTATCTTTCTTATACTACATATTTACTTATTTGACATCAAGACCATAAACAATTATAAATATAAATAAAAACAATGTTGAGCCTTCTGGCCATCATCAAATAATGTTTGGTATTTAAAATAATGTTTTCTGAACTCTTTATAACTCATCGGGGTAAATGCTAACAAGTTTGGGGGCCTTAAATGATGATGTAAGATTACAGATTTGGAAAACAAACCTTAATGAATCCTTTGAATATTTGTTAAAGATCAATATAAACCTAGTTAAAGATTTACCTGCCTGAAATCGCGATCGTTGTATTTGTTGAGTCTGGAACACTCATAAGAGTCAATCAACTTTCTTCAAACCCAAATTTGATTTTAATGTAATATTTATTTAGTTGTGACAGTATATTTATACAAATACATTTTTAATCGTTATATTATTTAGGCAGATAATGGCTGGTGTAATTTTATAAAATATTCATTAACTTTCATCTAAGACTATGGGAAAAAATATTGTGGGAAAAAAGAGAGAGAAGTCTTGTATTGTTAAAATGTCGTTGAATAAAAGCGGATGTAAAAACAGTTTCAACAAAAAAAAGTTACTTCGCATTGCCTTGGGCGAAAAGGACTCTCAAAAGATATTTAGCTAAATATTATTTTAAGTTTAATTGAAATTCTGAAAGACTTTAAACAAAAGCACATTATCCTAGTAATAAAATGTTGATATTCATGCTATAATGAGCACTATTACATAAAAAAATATTGAGTTATCATACGATTACTTTACTCTATCTCACCTTCTCTTCCTCCTTATTTTCCACCATCTCTCTCCTTGTCTGAATATCGCTCAAGTCCATTTCTATCTTCTTCTAAATTTTACTTTCACTCATGCCCTTCCACATCTATTACTTTGCAGCATCTGTCTAAAAAAGACTTTACTTATGCCAGTTACTAAAGCAGACATAAAAATCACCGATGATTGTAGTTTGAACCAATATGCCTCAAAACCAACTAAAATAATGAACTTGACACTAAAACAGATAGTTGGCATTATTTGTCTATATCAAAGCAATATTTATTTGACAACATTCAGAAAAAGACCAAAATCACTCATACTCTTATCTGCGACCTAACAAGTAGAACAATAAGCCTCATGGTTGATTTCCACGACTAAGATCTGTTTCACGGGAGTCATTCAGTTTCCTTTGCCTTTGTAAAGTTGATACTCACAATGGCATACCTTGATCTGAGACAATACAGAAGATGTAGTTATCTTTTCTAACGCTTTTTGTCAAGATGGACATGGCTGAGATCTCCAAAACAGCCCAGTCATCTCATACACGGGGCTGACATGCTGTACGCAAGGTCGATGCCCGCCACGGTGCAGAGCTAGCTCTTCGTCACGCTTTGTCTCCCCCGCCTATCTCAGTCCCAAATTCCAATGATATCCGCCTGCCCATTCTCCACTCTCATAACTCATAAAACAATTCAGAGTCTCATTTATTACACGCTCATTGAGAGTTCTTCTGTATGTGAGTCAATTTGTCTCATAGAACGAAACAAAATAATTATGAAATAGAGTTTTCCAGGTTAAAATCAAGCTTTAATTCCCAATTTATTTTGGACAGCACTTAGATCCTTTCATTTTGAAGGACTATCTAAAAATAGGTTTATTTTAACTTTCTATTTTTCATCTTTTACTAGAAAGAGAAATATTGAGTGGACATAAAGCAAGCTTTTTGAATGAATGAAACAAATGTATGTAAGTTATATAAGTGTTTTAAATTTAAGCGAAAAGCACACATAAAGAAATGAGAACAAACTAACTATAAGAAGAGCTAAGATGAATTAAAAAAAATTTAAACCCGTTATTAACAGAAGGAAGAAAAATCCATCATGGAGGCTCTAGAGAGATAAGAAAACATTGGTAAAAGGGTTTAAAATTAGCTTTGAAAGGAAAACAGAGAGTTAGAGTGGGAGTTTATAAGAGAGAATGTTGAAAAGTATTGATAAATTACCAAATGTAACAGAAGCAATACGTAGCCATAAAACAGTAATAATATAATATTAATAATATTATCTAGTCAAAAATAGAAGATATGATAGAATAATTCACAAGCAGACTTGCAGATTGCTATCAAATTCAAACTATCACGTACCAACAAAGTAGCAAGCAAAAAATGGGCACAAACAATCATTGATTCCAAAAATAAATGGTTTTCTAAAATGGTTTATATTAGTTTGTATCAAGTAAGTTTACATGGGAAGGTTTTAGGTGCCTTGAAGTTTGTTCAACAAATAATTATTCACAACTTCTGTCATTAAAATAACTTAATCAAACATATCCAAAAATTACTAACGTTTACTCTAATTTTAAATATACAACTTTAGAGAAGTAAAAATGTTCTGATTATAAAAGTAGATTGGAAAAACAACTTCTATTTTAAAGATAATATTGGAGATGAGGATCTTCCTTAGAAAGTAAAACTAAAAGTCTTACTGCATTCTAATAATTATTAGGTAATGAGACGTTAAGACTAAATTGCATTCTATACTTCACTAAACCCACCAACAAGTAAGTTAGCTTTTAAATTTTGGAATATCTTCCGCACTGATGTAGTTGGTATAATGCTTGCTCTAAATATAATTGTTGAACAACATAAGTAGTTAAACAGAATTCTAAACCCAGATGAACGATATATTACCTAAATGAATGAACTAATTTAATGTTAGTAACGCGATGAGTCTAACTCATTTGTCACTGAGAGCGCAATTTGTTCGTCGGCTAAAAAATAGTTACGTGCCACAAATATTAAGGAAAATGATCCTTCTTCTATTGCTCTGATAATTCAGATTCTTCTCCAGTAGACAGCTCTGAAAGGACAAACCTGTTAATCCCCAAAATGATGACATGGTAAATAAAATTTCAAAGCAAACATTTTTTTTAGTTATAAAGATTAAGTTCGCCCACTATCTTGTATATTTAATCGTAACTGCTCAAACCTGCATTCAAATAAACACTTGAGATATAAAATTTCGTTATATAAAATGTCTCGAAGGACTTACAGAACATAACTTGTACAAAGACTAAGAAAAATACTCATTTTTTTACGCTGTTTATCATATGCTTTGTAGTATATAATGTCCCAAAATTAAGTTTTAAAATCACCTGTTATAGTAAAAGGTATCTTAGGAGAAATTAAAAATCCCAAATATCCAAATGATATAAAACAATTTCTTGGGTACTTACAAATTATTCTAATTAATTCTTACTGTATCATAAAACACCTATCCATTTCGTCAGCCATTAAAAAGAAATTGTACACATACAAGAAAGAACTGATCAATTGAATTCACTTTTATTAAAATAAAAATTAAATCTCCTAAGGTCGGCTGGCTTCTAGTTGCCTCAGATACGTCACAGTTTATCTTTTACTTTGTGATGTTAGTCTTTTAGGTATTGGTGTTATACTGTCATACAAAAAGATCAGGAAATTACAATCCCCTTCGCATCTCACGCTTTTACTAAAACTGAGTAAAATGGTATGACCTCTGCTAAACTCTATAGATACTAACATTATCTTAGTTTATTTGATTATTACACTCGTAATTCTTCACTGTAAATCGAAGAGGATCATACAAAAGTTTTTTTGCCATGCAATTATTAACAGACCTTGTTATACAAACTGATGAAACCAACCAAAGTTAGTTTAATTTGAAGTGGCAGTCCTCCACAAGGTAGAACACATAGGCTGAACAATGGCCCTTTGTGATTCCACACAAAGAAGACTGAATCTACATTGGGAGTCCTAAATTATGCCTAACTCAAGTGTATTTAGAGTAGGGATCTTTAACATTGTACCTAACATCGTACAGGCTCGGAACCGACGGCTTAATGTCCTCTCTGAAGAACAACGTATTCAGATTTATTCACCTCCCGCATGTTTAAATTGAGGGTCAGAGTGGGTATTGAACCAGTTCAGTTCAGTTCTGGTTCTCGGATATACCAGTTCAGAGGGGATCACGTTGTCACTGAGATAGCTTGGCCCCGAAACTATCCGAACATTATTAATGAGTTATCAGAGTTGCAATTAATAGCTAAGCAAAAAAAGATTTGCATGTCAAGTTGGAAAAATTAAATTCCTAATGGTAAAAACATTGTTTTTGTAATAAAAAATATTGATTTAATTCAAAATAGACAAAACTTTTAGGAACAATTACTCAGTAGGTAGTGATGCCAAGTTTTTGAGGCAAAATTTTAAAAGACCTCTACCGTTCTCATGTTGGACGAAGTTAGTCCTATGGATGACCATAATTTCTTAATCTTAGTGAAGGATAGGTTAAGTTTACAGGATAGTAAGATTTTCAAAGACACCGACCTCCACGTCTACCATCAAACAATATACTTTCAAATATCTCAAACACTGCATTCTCAAAGTGCTCGTAAAGTTCAAGGCAGATATTTTTAAAAGTACTGAATTTACCAACTTCTCTCACAAAATCGTATAAAAGAGAAATTTATTGCTACCAGCACCAGGAAATAAATTGATTTTCGAATGACGTGTTCAAATATTGAAAAACGAATCCAGTGAACAGAGAAGGTGCAACTATCACAGAGAAACTATTCTACTCAGATTTGTGTCCACTCCTCAGGGTAAGCCACCCTCGGATCTTAATAAATCGCAACATTCACTCAAAACTAGCCACTTTTCGATCATTTATTGACCAAGTCAGTTCACCACACCAAGTAGTACCATCATCCTAAACATTGAATGGGAGAATTTCTTGATACAGAAATGATGCAACTTCATCTTATTTTAATAAACAACTCCATAAAGGCAGAAATGGAAACTTGGAACTGTAAATAGCAACCTCGGTAACTCAACTATGAAGTAGTAATGGAGTGATTAAGTACCTCAAATAGACTCTAACACTCAACTCCGACTTTCGGCTTTCACGAGGATACCCTGTTAACCTGCTATATGCAGGGACAAACGAAAGAAGGGCAGAAGGTGATCAGGAGCTGGGCCTGACCACCTTCGTTTCACATCCTTCCTAATCCCCAAATCCTCTCCTTTTATCTCAGCCCAACCTAAGGTGTTATGTGATCCGTGCCGAAGGATGGATGATTCAGGGGTTTCTGTATTATGAACAGAGCCACAAGGGTACCAGGCGACCCTCTTGAGTGAATAGCCTTACTCCTGTAACCGGTGCTCTACCGGAGCGGACAAACTACCACCGACAGAGCTTCAGGGATTTTCCCCTCTATGGAGCAGAAAGTCTGGAGACCATCCTCCGGAATCGCAGAATGTCCAAAAGCGCTAATAAGTGGGAACCTCCCACAAATGCACCTGAGGACCCGTAGAAGACTATCCCGAAGAAGGAGAAAGGAAGTTACTTTTTCCCGAAACATAGGGAGCCTGAATGGACATTATCAATGATGGTTTGTGCAGATTCTGCAAAGAGGAAGAAACACCGTTGCACCTGCTGATAACTTGTAAGCCAACTTTGCTGCAGAGAGGCAGGTGCTTCGGGACACTCAACAAACCATAGAAAAACGTTTTACCGCTGGAACCAGCAAAAGTGCTGAGCTTCTTGGAGGCGTTGAAGCTAACTGCTGGGGTACTTTAGTACAGAAGAGGGGAAGTACAATAGTTTTTTTAAGACGCAGTGCTATAGTCACCCTCAAATAATAATAATAAAAAAAACTCAACTATATCATTAGACTTAATAATGGTAAAAGTACCTGTAAATTGATTAAGATACTCAGGATTCCTGAAAACCAAGGCGTCCTGACGGATCCAAGCTAAAGATATTCAAACATTCATCATTTTATTTTATGAAAACACTATCTGTCTTATTCCTTAACTATCTATATATTGTATTTTCAACGTATTTATTTTCAATAAATTAATATCAGTATACGTGGGAGATTGTAATTTTTCATATTACAGTAATATTGCATGGGTTCTGTGCACTTTCTAGTGCAAGTAATGCTTCACAACGTAATAATATAATTTACAAATGCTTGGTGTTATCAGCACGATTGCCTTTCTTTTCTAGGTTATTAAAATTAATTATAAATGTATGGAATTGATACCGAACATACATTCACTTACAATGGACGTACACTTGCATTTATTTACACTGAATTGTCGCTACACAGCTAGGAATTTCAAATGGCATAGACACTGATGTTTCAAATCAGTAAATGGCTCTTGTGTTATTCAAGTAATGATGAAATACCTTGAAAGTCCCTTAGGAGGTGCACTAAGAGTTGTAGCGCTTGAAAAACCCTATAAAATTATTTTGGTACATAAATTGAGAATACTAAATTACAGAGTACATATGCAGCATCCTTCTTCAGTCACCTTCCACTAATGTTGGTATATATGATTTTCCTTTCATTTATTTCACTAATGGAAAGTAATCAAATGAATACAATAAAGGAAAAAAATAACAACTGAGAAAACTCTCATACCAATTAAAGTTATTCTGTAAAATAATTAAGACCTTTACTCAGAAGAAAGTCATTCAATTAATTTGTTAAGAAAGTAATTGTACTAATAGGTAAAAAAAAAACTGTTTTTTTAAACTCTTAAGTTTTTTTTTATCTGGATCTAGTTAGAACCTCACCTACTAAAAATTAATGTTTCTAAGATAAGTAATAAAGAGTGAATTGAAAAATGTAGATATTTTGTCTAAAAGAAGATGGATTTTTTAAAAAAAAATTTATAACTTCCTTAAAACCGTTCAATAATTAATGACATCTCTATACATGATCACATATTCAAAATTATGGTTCCTACAAGATTAGGAAGGCCCTTTCCTCTTAAAGGACAGTTAATATCTAATTCTCTGTTTGCTAAATATAGAATCGAGAGTCATAGCCAAGACACTAACTCCTAATTTCCTAAACTAATGACTTTCACGCTAAATCTAGCCCTCACCTGACCCTAAAATATGATTAAAAGTCCACTGCCTTCATTTTTTTACCACAACTATTAAAATGAAATACATATAACCTTATTTCATAAATGCAGAATAGATTGAATTACTGTAGAAATTTTATATATATATATATATAACAATTAAAATAAGCAGTGACACATGAACAGAAACACAACAAAGACTCACTTTTCAATATTTCGACCGTAATGGCGGTCAAAATATTGAAAAGTGAGTCTTTGTTGTGTTTCTGTTTATGTGTCACTGCTTATTTTAATTGTTATTTGTCCTGCCAGACCATTTTTCGTTTATCATGGTATATATATATATATATATACTTTTTTTCGTTGGAAATACGATCCAAAACGGACAAATATAGTTCAATATAAACAAAGAAACATAGAGAAATCAGAAGAACACACTTACAGTCTCTAATTTTCGGTTTGAACCGTCTTCAGGAGAGATAAGAGAGGGAAACCAAGCGCACTGGATCAGAGACGGTTGGAGGCCAACAGTGTTGCCGCATGCGCGCCCGTTCACAGAAAATAAGGTAGACAGGAATCAATTTATAATTTATAAAATAAAATAATGGAATATGAAAACAATAAATATATAAAAAAGAAAAAATTGAAAAAATAAGGGAAATTGATACAGAGAAATTGATACATAAACAAAAGTGCTGACTAAGCTATGATAAAATAAAATAAAACTAAGAATACAAATAATAATAACAAATGAAATAATTTAATAAAAAATGTGAAAAGGCAAGGAACTTTTAGACATTATCGCTTTAGATTGAGGCCAGGTGCACTGCGCGCACTTAATAGCCAAATATGGGCTTCTTCGGAGGCTCGTAGTGTGAGATCTTTGCTGTCAGGGGGTATTTGTCGCAGAATCTGTAACCTGTAGCACTCATTAAAAGGGAGACCGTGGCTATTGGCATGTATGGCAATGGGAAGATGGGAGCGACTATTGACTGAAGCTCTGTGATTGTTCATACGGAGACTAAGCTTGGTGGATGCTTGGCCTACGTAGAACGAATCACACTTGGTACACTCCAAACGGTACACACAGTTTTTGGAGGTACACGAGCAGTCAGTTACAACAGGATAGAGGGTGTTATGGGGGGGAGCTGTGAAGTGTGGTTGGGGATTTATAATGGGACACGTGAGGCAACCTCGACGTCCACACAGTTGCGCTCCAGAGGGCAAACTGTTTGCCCTCGTGGAGGTTAGCTTCCTGTGCGAAAGAAAATTGCCAAGGTTGGGAGGACGTCTGTAGGGTAGGCGTGGCGGATTAGGAAAGGTTTTGGAGGTGGCTGGGGAAGAGGATATGATCGGGAAAAGTTCTTTAATGATGGTACCCAGTCTGTGGATACCTGGGAAGTAGGTTGTTATAAGGTAGGGAGACCCAGAGGGAGAGGAAGAGGAGGTTGATGTAGGATTGTGTGGGGTCGTGGCAGGAACCAGTCTTCTTGTTAGGAAGGGGAGAGGGTAACCTCGCTCTACAAATTTACTTTTTAGGCTATTGATATGTAGGTGTTTATCTTGTAGTCTGTTACAAATCCGGTGAATTCGTATGGAGAGGGATCTCGGAATGGATTTCTTAATGTGGGGAGGGTGGCAGCTATTGAAGTGTAGATATAAATGGGGATTAGAGGGTTTAGAATGGACGGAAGTAATGAGAGAACTATTGTTGAGGGTGATATCGACATCAAGAAAGGTAGTGGATCTGTTGGAAATGTTATGGGTAAAGGAGATGGAAGAGCAAAAAGATTTGAAGTTGTCGATGAAGACTTCTAACTCGGAAATGCCATGGGTCCAGATAAAGAAGATGTCATCGATGAAGCGGGTATACAGTGAGGGAAGAAGGTGGCAGGTTTGGAAAAAACTATTTTCAAGGTGAGCCATGAACAGATTGGCAAAGGAGGGAGCCATTCTAGTTCCCATGGCCGTTCCTTTGATTTGCAGGTAAAAGTCTTCATCGAACTTGAAAGCATTGTGTTTGAGGACGAAGGAGGCTAAGGTGATAATGAAGTCAGTGGATGGCGAATGAGGGAGTGGTCTGGAAGAGAGGAAGTAGCGCAAAGCGGTTAAGCCCTCACTGTGATCTATGACAGTGTACAACGAGGTTACATCCATAGTTACAAGGAGGATTGGATAAGGGGGAGATTCAGACAGGGATACACTTTTGATTTTATCTAGGAAGTGAAAGGAATCTTTACAGAAAGAAGGTTGACTGCTCACTAGTGGTTGCAGAATAAAATCTACGAACGCTGAAATTCGCTCAGTGAGACAGCCGTAGCTGGAAACTATGGGTCTCCCGGGAGGTGGATTATTGGGCATTTGAAAGGGTTTGTGGATTTTTGGCAGGATGTAAAAAGTGGGACAGCGGGGTGTAATAGGTGTGAGAAGTTGAATGTCTTCATCTGTAAGTCCCTCATGGTTGGCGTGGGTGTGTAGGAGTTGAACCAACTCTAGATGGAAGTTGGGTGTAGGATCTGAAGGAAGAGGCTGGTAAAACAAGGGATCCTGCAGCTGCGCCCGGGCAAGTCGCTGATAAACATCGCGGTCCATTAGCACAACTGTAGAACCCTTGTCCGCAGGCATAATGAGGAGGTCTCGGTTTCTTATGAGGTTTTTTAGTGACTTTCGTTCAGTGTGGGAAAGGTTATCAGGGGGATTGAGGGATTTTAAGAATGAAGGATTAGAAACTCTGTTGAGGAGTTGTGAAATAAATAGTTCCAGTGGATGGGAGGCTAAAAGAGGTGAAGGCTCATGATTGGAGGGAGGTTTAAATTTTTTAAGAGAGCTATGCACAGTGGAGTGGACAGATGATTGAGGGTCAGTCCGGGATTTCCAGTAATATTGCCAACGGAGGGACCTACAGAACATCTGTACGTCCTCTAGAAGTTTTAAAGGTTGGACTTTCGGAGTGGGACAGAACGAAAGTCCTTTTGAAAGGAGGTTTTTTTCATCAGAGGTGAGGGAGTGGGTTGACAAATTACAAATAGTTTTGTCTTGAGTGGGAGTAGGATCAGAGTTTTTTCTAGGAAATTCAGGGTTAAGGGTGGGTTGTGGAGGGGTTAAAAGTGAGGTCAGAGGGTTTTGAGCTAATACAAATTCGGGTAGTATGGTTGAGGTATGGTATGGGGTGTTATAGTGAGGGAGGTTAGGAAGTTGGAAAGGCAGGCTGAGACCCAGGCTCAGATAGCTGCGACATAATGAAGAAAATTTTTTTAGTGATGATTTCCTAAGTGAGTCTAAAACTTTTTGACCCGAAAGAAGATGTTGGTGGGACAAAGTCTGGAAACGGGGAGAAATTTTCAGAAGGATCTTAAGAGTGGAGAGTAATTTTTGAGAATAGGTGGTTCTTAAATTGATATAGTTGGCAAGAGTTATGGAGGACATATGAAGGGATGCTTGAAAACCGAATATTGCAATATTGTTACGGAAAGCAGGGGGTATGGCAGAAATAGGTAGCTTTAAGGTGAGGCCATTGGGCGGAATATTAAGGCGCAGACAATTGGATAAGAATTCTATATGCGCAGTGCACCTGGCTATTTTGACTGCGAGATAATGAATTTGGTTTAGCCAGAAGGTTGTGGGATTTTCCATGGTAAAATAACACACAAAAAACTAAAACTATTTGGAATTAAAAAAAAAACCTGGGATATTTACTAATTAAATGACTTATAAAACAGTTATTGGGAGCTATTACAAGTCAAAAAGTATACAAGTTACAAAGAAATATCGTATTGAGTCTTTAGTGTGTTATTTTATCTGTTTTTTCCTTCCTTTGTGTACTATATATATATATATATATATATATTATATATATATATATATATATATATATATATATATATGTGTATATATATATATATATATATATATATATAGTACACAAAGGAAGGAAAAAACAGATAAAATAACACACTAAAGACTCAATACGATATTTCTACATTCATTGTCGTAGGGCAGAAGTAGTCCCTTTGAGTAGCTGAAGCCTACTTCAAAGGGCAAAGGGCTTGTTCAGTACCTGAACAACATTCAAACAGTCACAATTTCGAAAGTTTCCCTAATTAATTAAGATAATAATAATAATTAATTAATAATTAATTTTATATTAAAATAAGTTAATTAATTACATAACCAATATTTAATACTGCAGCCAGTAGGCTTCAGCTACTCAAAGGGACTACTCCTGCCCGACTACGATGAATGTAGAAATATCTTATTGAGTCTTTAGTGTGTGCTTTTATCTGTTTTTCTCTTTCCTTTGTGAACTAGTAGTCCTGTTGGACCGATTAATGGTTTTGATATATACGAGTATATATATAGTTCAATATAAACAAAGAAACATAGAGAAATCAGAAGAACACACTTACAGTCTCTAATTTTCGGTTTGAACCGTCTTCAGGAGAGATAAGAGAGGGAAACCAAGCGCACTGGATCAGAGACGGTTGGGTCTCCAACCGTCTCTGATCCAGTGCGCTTGGTTTCCCTCTCTTATCTCTCCTGAAGACGGTTCAAACCGAAAATTAGAGACTGTAAGTGTGTTCTTCTGATTTCTCGATGTTTCTTTGTTTATATTGAACTATATTTGTCCGTTTTGGATCGTATTTCGAACGAAAAAAGTATATATATATATATATATATATATATATATATTGATAAAAGTATCGGCCGTGGAATAGAAAGAGAACTAAAGTTTATCGGGACTCGCTCAGTTCTTCAGGTTCAAATTAAACTCTCATTGCCAACGTTTCAGTCATTGTTTAAAACCTTTTTCATAGGCCCAGAAAAATAGAGGAAATATAAGAAATAATACTATCATTCAAAAATCAAACATACATAAAAGTGCAATTAGTAACAATTAAGAAATTACAATGGAAATTTTGACTATAGGTTAGTGAGAAAACTTACAGAAGTATGAATTTTGAAACAGAAAAACCATGCATCCTTAGTCAAGGTATGGCTTTTGGCCAAACCTCAGGCCGAACACGTTTCAAAACACCCAGGACACTTTTCATGTTGCTATTGTCCCAAACTCATTAACTACTACTACTGCTAATTGTTTGTACTCTTAAATCAATGTTATTGTTTTACATCCATTAGTATGATTGGATGAGTAGTATAACCCATCTAAAATAATTTGGACTTTTTAGAAAAAAATAGTTAGATATTACATAATAAAGTATGTTATATATATATATAAAACTTAGGTTTCTGACTCTGACGAAGACCGCTTGTTGTGGCTGAAAGATCTTAGTCAGAAACCTAAGTTATATATATATATAAACTTACTTTATTATGTAATATCTAACTATTTTTTTCTAAAAAGTCCAAATTATTTTAGATGGGTTATACTACTCATCCAATCATACTAATCGATGTAAAACAATAACATTGATTTAAGAGTACAAACAATTAGCAGTAGTAGTAGTTAATGAGTTTGGGACAATAGCAACATGAAAAGTGTCCTGGGTGTTTTGAAACGTGTTCGGCCTGAGGTTTGGCCAAAAGCCATACCTTGACTAAGGATGCATGGCAGGTCGTGCGTGACTAAACTGCATTCTTCGAGAACCAAGTCGCCCGTCATCGAATACTAATAACTAAAGACACATTCATTAAATCAGGGTATGCCAGAGAAATGGAAACTTGTGAGTACCTGAACAACATTCAAACAGTCACAATTTCAAAAGTTTCCCTAATTAATTAAGATAATAATAATTAATTAATAATTAATATTGTATTAAGATAAGTTAATTAATTATATAATCAATATTTAATATTGAAGCCTTTGCCGGTAAAATTAATTATTTTTTAACAACCCATATTGTTTTATTATAGCGAAAGCTTTTAGTAAATTAAAAGAAAAGAAATTATAAGGTTTCATGCAGAGAAAAGAGTACATGGGTTGTCGGATAAGACATGGTCACGACACTGACATTTGAGACTGTTGTAACACTCTGATAGTGGGGAAACGCGCAGACCTGCACACTACCAATGCTTCATCATCATCCATTCAGTTTCATATAAGCTCTTCAGAGCCAAATTAATCAAAATCCCTTTACAGATTTGATCATTATATTTCCTATAAGACTTTCAAATCAGAAGGTCGTTGTTTACTAGTACTATAGTAGTAGTGGGTTGTACAGGTCATAGACCAGTTAGACAAAGTAACTGACTTTATTCCGTCTAATTTAGACTCTATCCCAAGCCTAAAAATACCAAAATCTAATGGTGAATTTTTTAGAGAGGGAATTCAACATTGCCATATTAAGTTTGTTTGGATCAGGGAACTTTAAGAAGTGATGCAGATTGAGGGGCGAGTTATTAAGAGACTTCTTGAAATCCGCTTAAGTAACTGGGGAGCTTAAAGAATGTTTCATAAGTTATCAACCGAACCTGTATCTGAATTCGCTATTTTAGAGTCAGTGTATTTTGTATATTACAATTAGTTCTCAGTATCTTTACAAACTACTTTCCAAGCACATCTCTTGGTGATAAAGTTTATAATAATGTATATGTAATCCACATATAATTCATATAACTATAATTCATATAATTCATAATATAATTCATATAACCACCTTGTTCTGTTTTCACAGATGTCGTCAATGAATTTCTATATATCTTTTATAACTTAAAAGTCTCCCAGCACGTACAAACCTTGACATTTCAGATGAAGGTTTAATAGGAATATTTCTAACAGATAGCCTCAGTTCATTCTAACCGAATGCTTCTCTGACCAGTTGATTTTCACATCCAATGCATATGTACCTATTAAGCGCCAAGGTGAAGTACTTTCGTTAGTACGACAGATATCAAATTATCCAATAAGATTTGTCTGTAAATATGTTTTTTTTTATTAATGTTTTCATCATTGTTGTCCATTTAGATCACTCAAATTCTATTAAAATTGTATAATATATATATATATAAACTAAATTCACAGAAAAGAGATGACAATAACATTTCACTCACTACTATATTTCGACTGTCATGTGCCCATCGGTCGGCGTCCTCGCCGCGAGAGCGGGACAAAAGTTATGCTGATTGCTTAGACTGCCTAATAGGCGGAAGGCTTTCTGGCCACTGACCGACAGGCTGAGTAGAACCAAGGTCCGGACTTCCACCAGAGAGCTCTTGAAATATAGTCGGTACCACGGTGGCGGGGGTACCCCATGCTGGATTACCTTTTGTTGCCTCCCGTTCCCTGTCATTGGTGTTGACCTCGTGGTGGCTGTGGTTCCTCACCTAGGAAAGATACACTCTCTAGGAGTCTAGGGAATTCACTGTGTATCTTCCCGGGAGATTGCCCGCAGAGCAACAAGAGTGAGCTAGACCCTCCACCCTTACCACTGAGTACTGTACACCACTTGGCAGGTAGACTTGAAACTGATCTCACCCTGCAAGTGATTCCGGATCCCAGGGAAAGGAGGGATAACTAATACAAGAGATCAATTAAATCTTTGCTTGCTGCAATTGCTTTATTATTGACAAAGCATTTGAGCAATTTGATGAAACAGAATAGATAATGGGTGGTAAGTTCTCTTGGTTCAGTGAGAAAACCAAGTGTGTTTCCCTACAGTTCAATCTCGACTAAAACTAACTGATTTGAAACCACCATACGAAATAACACAAGTGATGTCAGGTCATAGAGAAGAATCATGAGAATATATATATTTCTATAATTAATTTATAGGTTATATAAGTCATTGCGAAGATGACAATCAAATAATTGATAATCTATAACTGCCAAGTATATGGTTATATTGGACAGAAGAAGTTGAGACAGAGAGAAGTTGAAACAACACTACATCAACAATGAGTAAAATAAGTCTGTTTCCAAGAAAGAGCTTATAGGAAAAGAACTCCGACACAAGTTCTTGATGTTTATTAACCATATACACATCAATTTACTCTGACATAAAATCGCCAGTAATTACTATTCGACAACCGCCATAACATGTAGAGTATATAGACTCTTGCCCGATGATCAAAGTTAACCAACATCAGGCGTATAATCAATCCATATATTAACTGTACCATATAAATATGGTATGTTATTCCTCAATTGTTACTACCTATTTGCAGATACCCATTGTAAATCCACATCAAATGAGTGTATTAATATGCATGTTATACAATAAAGTTTGTATATATTGAAAACACACATGCACACACCATCATAGTTATCAAGAAAATTTTAAATAGCGATTCAAAACTTACGGGGACCACAAAACGTATAAATTTGTAAAAACCTCGTTATATAATTCTTTTATGGTTTATTAACCTTATAATTAAGTGATAATTAAATAATATTGTCATAGCTTTCTCAAATTAGCCACGACCTGTACTGGTGGCTCCTGTTACGGTTGGCACCAGTTTAGGCATGGGGATATGGGGATACCAGACACAGAGTGCGGATACCTATTCTACCAGTCAAAACTGGGAAGTCACTCTTCTATTTCTATACATCATAAAAAAGAACAAAACCCCTTGTTAAACAAACCAAACGGCTGGAGTTTCACCATAGACGGTTAATTCACAAGTTCCTGTAATTGTTCTAAAGATGTACCTTTTCAAAAATTCTTAATTTTTAAAGATAACGAGTCTGATGTCTTTTTTTTCTCGTACTATACATGTAAAATAGGCAGTATGGTTAATATAAGAATTTTTTAATCGTTATTATAATACGCAAATAATTAAGTGGAAGTATACAATCAATGTATACATGTCATGATGACTGTCATTAGAACTAACCAAGTATATCATGTAACCCGGGGTGGGCAAACTTTTTGGCTCGCACGTCACATTAACTCAAAAAATTATTAGGCGGTCCGGAGTGAGAGACGGATCTCCGTCTTTATTTTTATAGATAACTTTTATTATCTATAAAAAATAAAGACAGGCATGATTTATATTTTTTATCTTTTACCCTCGTTTTGAATAAATGTGACAAATAAAAAAACACAGAGTAATTAAATTATAAATTCTCTACAAAACCAATTTCCTTTTATGATGTTAGTATGAAAGCCAGTTCTGGTATCTCTGAATCATTCACCACTGTTAGATGTCCGAAAAAAAAGTTCATGTACCCAATATCCCTTCCATTAATCACATAAAATTATTGATCTTAGTTTTGTATTCTTTCCACTATTATAAAACCCACACCTCTTTATCACAATGTCCGATGTGATATTTTACTTTTCAAAAATAACTTTCAGCAATATTAATAACAATATCCTCTTCTCGAGAAACTCATTGTATTGAACCTTGCCAAGGGACTGGAGAGGAGTTATAACATTTTGTCGGGCTACTAATATACAGTAATTTAAGTATTTTTAGGATCCATGTTTTCGCAACTTTTACCAAGTATATATAGCGAAGAAACCTCCACGAGTTTAACTTCGTTTGTTATTTACAAAAACAGGTTTAACGTATACTGAGATCTATTTTTATTCAAAAAAAAGTAAAAACCTGAAAAAAATAAATACGAAAAAATTTAGCTCGCGTTTATGGGCTATAAGTTTCGAAGAACTACTGAGCCAGATTACTTGAGCTCATACCAACGGTCCTGATATGGTTCGCGGGCAGTAGTTTGCCCATCTCTGAATAAAAACAAATTGCATGAATCCTCGGCAGCTGCACCTTAGTTTTCTGCTCAACAGAGATAGAAAACTGGATAACAAAATCTCTAATGATAGAAGACCTAAAATAGTTGAGTTGTAAGAAGAGTACGAGGTGTAAACTAGGTGAACGACGAAGGAACGCTGTGGGCGAGGAGCAATTAGAGCAGACTGACCTCTGCGCACTCCTTGACTCCCCCGACCTCCTTCCGCTGACTCACCCTAGCTATTCGCTTTCCTTTCCAGTTTAGCATCCAACCAACTTCGCAACTCAAAACTTTCGCCCTCTTCAGTACCTTAATAACCCAGGAAGTAAAGTTAATTGCCTGGGTAAGATCCAGCTAATTTCAGGTAGTATCAGGTATCTGACCCCAGATCAGTAGGATACTATAAATGAAGATATTTCAACTGATTCGTCATCAAAAGAAATCATCTATTGAAGAAGGAAAATAAGGGTACTCGTCTCATGTAGATTGTATTATTCTGACCTTTTATTCTTCTTCAACCGTTTTAAAAGTTTTGTATAGCTAAAGTATATTTCTTACATAACTTGTATTAATAGATCAGAACTCTAAATCCTCTTTATAGAAATCGAAATATTATAATTCACTTTCAACCAACGAGAATAGATCACTCCAACATTTTACTTTGTTAGAAAATGATTTATCCACAATTTTGCCTAATTTTCAGCAACTGCTCACCGACTGCTTGAATAATTCCAAGAAAAAGAATTGACCTTTTTTACTCAATTTTGCTCTACCGTTCCATTAAAATGTTCAAGATATTGATATTTTTAGTTTGTATAAGGTTTTATTTAATTTTACAGTCCAACTTTATTTGAGATATGAATATAATATATAATATTTAGACGATATATGAATTAATCATTTAGATGAGATATGAAGTTAATATGGTAGTAACAATAGATCATCAGTCTGATAAATTTAACCAAATACAAAATAAACAAAAGTTTCGTGTTGTCAAATAGAATGCATCAGCACTAGCTTCGTACAGGCTGTACTGAGAAACGGGTTCTAGGTAGAAGGAGGTCTGTGAGAAGACCTCACACAGGATATACGCTTGGTTTAGGCTCTAACTCAAGACACAAACCGTTACAGGGATCCAAAGATTTCTATATCAGCTACAGTTTTTAACTGCGGCAAGGTGTTCATTGGAACGGATGTCATTTGCTTGGATTGGAGTTTCTCGGATCCTAGAGTTTTGGAAATGAAATTGTCTCTTATTAGGTTCTATCTTATTGGAATATCTTCAAATCACTACCCACTCTGGTCCGTGCAAACGAAAGTAAAACTCTACGCTATTACCTAATAATACCAATTACAGAAATCATTGTTCTTTAACAATATTTGATAAATGTTAACTATCTATCTATCTGTCCTATAATAAGAATTTCGAAGATCACCCTAATTTTGCATTAAAAAGGAAAAAATACTCATCATTTTTGACTCTTCTTAGCCCCTTTTAATACTATATGTTAAACTAATGCATCAACGGAAGAAAATAGTCATTTGCGTTGCGATGTAATTTTGACTCCACATTGTCTTCAGGATAAACGGTTTCCCTGGTATGGTAACATTTTTCAGTGTTATATTATTGGAAAGCTAAAACCTCTTTTCTATTTTGCAATCAGAGTTAATATGTTTCAAAATAAAAGGGAATTATTTTCAAAATTTTACTTTTTTTAATATGCAGTGAATCATCCACCGAGACCAATGTCAATCCTACGTTTAACCTCAGTATCTTTTAGAAAGTTTGCCAGTGGTTGTTGTAAAAAAAAAACAAGAAAGACTACAATAACATTAAAGCGGTAACACCTTCCGGAAAGAGTTTCTCCTGCATAAAAAAGCACTCTCTCTGTCATTTGCGGTATATCGTAAAAAATGATCTCCTTTTTTGATCAACATTTGCAATAGACTTCACCTCAAGCATAATATACTCATCTCTAATATAATAATATTATCAATTGATAATTACATTTACAGATTTAAATTCTCAGTCACAAAACGATAAAATAGCAACCATGTTTTAGCGGAACGATTTGAATTGTAGCATTTGATTTACAAGAGTTAAGGATACGAATCGACAGCACTGTTGATATAAGAGTAGTATGAGGTAAGATTTCACCTCATTCGCGATACTAACATCTAATCTTCAAAAGTAGTGGTATACATTCTAAATAGGTGGATTTAAATGTTATGTAAATGGTTAAAATCCTATATACTAATGATAAATTTTAGCATTTTAACTAGCTGTCACTAGAAGCAATGGATAGCTAAAATATATTTCTAGTCATATTCATTTATTCATGAAGTAAAGTCAATATATAATAATAGACGTATTTTTTTCCATCATGATTTTGTAACAGTCTTTTGTTTTTTCAATCTTATTAGCGTTTTCAATTGTATTGAGCATAAACAAAGGTCTTGTAATAAGACAGACGGTAAGGGTGTTTTACACAAACCAGCAGACCACTGGTGGATCTGTCAGGTTAAAGGAAAAAGGTAAACATGTTTGCTGTTAAAGGTATAATTGATTATTTAGAAAAAAATATTTTCAGTTAAAAGAGCTGGATAACACGATGTTTCACAAACGAACTCATAGGTCAATATCAGAAATGAAAACTCAGAGGAATAACTATGAAATAAAAAGAATATAGCTGATTGAATTAAGGAAGATGAATAAATTAATGAAGAAATACAATAAACAAATCCATTCAAAAAGTGGACAGAGTTTAATGAAGAAAATACTACAAAAAATATCTGTGAATTTCTGACCTGCAAGGAAAGACCTTGACAATCCAAATATATGGTCAACAGAATTTAGAGTAAAGGAGATAACACGTTAAAAACGAGAGAAGAGAAGAAATGATAGATGTTGTGACTATGTCTACAGAAATTGGAGTATCTCAAATTGGATAGTGTAATTTATTTGACCATTTTAAAAAAAATACAAGAATTTTAGCATAAATTAGGAGATTTTCAAACAATTTTCAACAGACAAAGGGAATGTAACAAAGACTGCTGAATTGAAACTTTTGAAGTGTGTCCGATAAAGTCACTGCGAGTTTGTACCTATGTTTAGATGATGACGAGTAGAACTGCAGTTATCGCAGCTGATGATATCGAAGGATATATGTAGATTCTCTATATTGCTGCTAGGGGATAATCCCAGATTATCCCTGGAGGGCTACTTTATCAGAGACATTCAGAACTTTGCTATGATTGAATACATATGTTGTTCGTCATGCAATTAAAGAGAGGAATACTGGATTGTGAATGATATACAACAAACTTATAAATATGGTTTGCAAGATATATAATGGAATGTTTGTAAATGTACATTCACCACCTTTAACAGTTAATAGAATAAGACAGGCAGTAATTATTGATATAACGAGTATTAACAGGTAGGTATCTCTTTCTACGAGAAAGCAATGCAGCTTAAAAACGTTGTATACTCTATTCATCGGGTAATGCATATACAATTAATAACATAAGTATTCGCATAATCCTTTTGCTTAGTTCAATAAGATTTATATTTATCAGAAAGCAACTAAAATAGATAACGATCGCAATTTTTAGGAGGTTGCGAACCTCTTCTAAGGAGTAAATTTGATGACGACTCACAAGTACAGAGTAGACCTGAAACAGTTCGTAAGTAAATAAAAATGAAATTTTATAGATAAAAAATAAAGCGATGTATAGAAAGTGAATAATATATTTATAATATTTATTACCTTTTAGGAGAAATATTGCGCCAAAAAAATAAGAAAAATTCTGTCCCATAGATTTCGATCCTAGACGTTATTGATGTATTTCTCAATGCATACATTGTTTTAACTAGACAGTATAAATAAAACACAAAATAAAAGAACAATTTTACTAATAAAACATATATAAACCAATATGGAAATAGGTATAAGATTGACTACAATATCATAATATTAATAATTTGATTCACAAGATAGCATGGATCCTACATAGGACTTCACACTTTTCCACGAAATACCGATTTAAATAATTGCCTGGTACCAAATTTTCTGGGCAGAATTACAAATTTTCCGCACCGTACAAAACTCTTATTAATCATTTGCCCTCCTGCCTATCGTGTTAGGAAAGATTAACAGCCACAACAAAGGCTGTTGTCGGCAACTACGTTAAGAGTCAAAATGGTAAATTAATATCGAAGAAACCAGCATAAAAGAATCCTTTCCTCCAGCTGTAGTCGGATTGAGAGGTCTAATGCTGAAATAATAAACCCTTTTCATTAGTCCTAGTAGTAATGAAATTGAATGATAATGCCGAGGTAACAGTAGAGAATAGACTGAATAAACAATATAGAATAGACAAGTTAACCGTTCAAAAAGAACCTTTTTCAACAGCTGCAATAGTAGTAGGATGGATATGTCAATGAGCGTTGTATAGGTAGTCGACCTTTTTCGCCTGTGCGCTAGTTTTATGTTGGGCACTTAGAATGATTATTAGACGAACAGCATAAATATTTTATATAAAGTAGTTTTTGCATAATAAAATGACCTAGCGACACATTAAGAAAAGGATCACTAATGACTAATATCTAGAAAATATGTAGTTTAGTTCACATCTTTAGTTCACATAAGTTATGGTAATTGTTGATATAATATTGATGTATTAAATAATAGATGTGACGTATTATGAAAAAACTATATATATATATTGTACTCCACGTAAATGTAAAATTATACATATTACGGCTGCTATTCTCAGCACACAGCGGTCAGATTCCATTTTTAAAAGTGAAGATGAGCTGCAAGAGAGCCAGTATTCGTCGTATACAGGCCACAGCTCGTCACGCTTCGACGTGAAACCGTAAACCCTTTCTTACTCCCCTCCGCAATCCACTTCTTTAATAACTATCACGATCCGACTTAACTCTAGTTCGCTGGCATATCCGACAGGTGACCCTTCTGGAATTGCGGTCGTTCCAACTCAGTGGTCACATAACGGTAGCCTATCAGGCATTTTATCAAGGGATTACAAACAAGTACATTAACCTCTCTACAGATTCTGCAATATTTCTATCAATATTTTAATACATTTTAAAATATTGAACCCAATTAGTGTTGTTTTTTTATATTACAATTTTTTATATTCTTTAAAAAAAAGAAATATAAATTATTACAAATTACTCTCTCCCACTCTCTCTCTCTCTGTATATATATATATATATATATATATATATATATATATATATTGTTATTTAACAATTTTATTTAGCTTACTGTTATGTTTACATACTTGTTCGATGAAAATAGTTTTGTTTTGTGATGGTTTAAAATAATTTCTGAAGATGGTTGGAGACAGCCGAAACATGTCAAATGTTAATCAATAAATATTGATGGCCAACGAGAGTTTTGCTCAAATAATTCACAAACTAAATCAAGATGATTTGAAATTATCAAGAAAATATGAAAAACTGCTCAAAAGAAAGGTATGTTTGATTAAGGCAATTCAGTTTAACACAATTAATATATATATATTATATGTATTTGTATATAGTATAACATTTTGAAACAGAAAAACTAAGTATTACATTAAAGATTTTTTGGAAGGAAAATACAGTGTGTGGATTTTAAAAAAACAACTGTCTAGTTCGAATGAACACGTGACACAGTGTCACATTTTAAACCACAAAAAGAAATGAGAAAAAAGACTTTTAATCATAACAAGCGGTCTTCGTCACATTCCAACTGATTGACTCTGACGAAGACCGTTTGTTAAAGTTGAAAGATATTAGTCGTTATTCCCATTTCTTATTGTGGCATGAGGGTTGATTATTATTTCATGGGTTTATTGTGAAATCTTGTTTTATATATATATATATATATATATATATATATATATATACAAAGTTAAAGTTTATCAGGACTCTGTGAGTTTTTCAAGTTACCTGAAGGAATGACCGAGTGCTGATAAACTTTAATTTTGTTTCTATTCCACAGTCGATACTTTTCTCAATATATATATATATATATATAATAATATATATATATATATATATATTATATATATATAACACGTTTTATTAAAAGTAATGCCCATTTAACTTTTACACTTTTTCTTATCCGTTTTTCAAGTGTTCTCATACTTGACTTCCATGGTTCTGGAACTAAAAACATAAGTTCACCAAAATTTTTATTACTATACACCGACATGTTTCGGTCATCGTTGACCATTTTCAAGGTTAAAGAATATATAAAATTATTAATGATCGAAAAGTGAATAACAATTAAAATAAACTAAAATAAACATAACGAGTCCATAACACATATTCACAACTAGGGAGGTTATCAAAGGTAAAGGTATGTTGAGGTTTCACCAGGCTCTTGGTTACCTTCCATCCGTCATTTGTATCTGGGAAGGTAATCGATTAACTTCTATACCTCTCCCAGACTGGTTCGCCTTCTGACTGCCTTCATATAATTTTAGAATTCTTGAAAATCCTCCTCCTTGGCTGTTAATACTAGGTTACTTTTCGAGGATCAAGATAGCTTCCAAAATTTGCAATCTGGTGTGGTCATGTTCTTGTTGTAATATTACAGTATTGTCTGTTAACATTTCCCTGGTTAATTGCACTCCATGTGTTAACCTAACGTGCTCTTTGGGTCCTCCGGATGCCAGATGCATGGTGAGCCTTCGTGAAAGCGTGGTTGTGGTGGAACCAACATATTTCGAGCGTAGGGACTCGCAGTTCCCTAATTTGCAGTTAAACTCGTATACAACATTAGTTCTCTGAAGGGTTGCTTTCTTTTGTGGGTTGTTCGTAATTACCATTCTTGAAGTGGCAGAGTTGGCATAGTAAATTCGTAATCTAATCTGTCATCTGGCTTGAGGCATGATGTATTATTCTTAATAATTCCTTTAGTATACGTTCATCCGTTTTATAAGCTTCCGAAAATTGGTTTTTATAATATACTAAATGTGTTGCGCCTTGTTTTCGGGATTCTGTTGAATATCACTACCATGAAGTTTGTTCAGGCAACCTTTCAAGATGGAATCGAATTGTCGATTACTATATCCGTTGTTAATAAGGACTTCTTTGAGCCTATCTGCTTCTTGTTTGAATAATTCCCAACTAGATGACATCTTATACGCTCTTCGAATGAGGGTTTTAATCATGCCGTCCTTATATCTGTCAGGGCATTCACTTTTAGCGTTTAAAAGTATTCCACTATTCGTAGACTTTACAAACACTGAAGTGACAAAAGTCTGGTTTTCTCCATTACTCTTTATTTTAACATCAAGAAAGTCTAAGCTACTGTTGGTTTCCATCTCGTATGTAAACTTCAAAACCGATTCAGCTTCAAAAGCAGATTTAATCTCATCTATATATTCCGGCTTATCCATCATCACAAAGCAGTCATCAACGTACCTACAATATATATGAGGCTTCCAGGTTGGATTTCTAGCGATAATCGAATTCTCTAGGTTGCACATATAATAATTTGCAAATGTGACCCCAAGTGGGGAACCCATGGCCTACGTACGAAACCGCAAAAACCCTTAATAAAATTATATCTGTTTACCTTCCAGCAAAATACCTCCTCAAGTCTAGCGATGAATTTCTGGAAATTTTAAAAGCCACAAAAGCTAAAGGAACTATGGCTTCGCTAGACGTTGAATCACTGTTTACCAATGTGCCAGTTCTAGAAACAATAGATATTATTTGTAATGTAGCCTACAACCACGCTACGCTACCCCCTCCACCATTTAAACAGAAAATCTTGAAAGAATTACTTATAGCATGTACAACTAAAAATCAATTCTGCCACATAGACGGGAGCATGTACTACCAGACGGATGGCGGGCCATGGGTTCCCCACTTGGGGTCACATTGCAAATTATTATATGTGCAACCTAGAGAATTCGATTATCGCTAGAAATCCAACCTGGAAGCCTCATATATATTGTAGGTCGTTGATGACTGCTTTGTGATGAGGATAAGCCGGAATATATAGATGAGATTAAAACTGCTTTTGAAGCTGAATCGGTTTTGAAGTTTACATACGAGATGGAAACCAACAGTAGCTTAGACTTTCTTGATGTTAAAATAAAGAGTAATGGAGAAAACCAGACTTTTGTCACTTCAGTGTTTGTAAAGTCTACGAATAGTGGAATACTTTTAAACGCTAAAAGTGAATGCCCTGACAGATATAAGGACGGCATGATTAAAACCCTCATTCGAAGAGCGTATAAGACGTCATTAGTTGGGAATTTTCAAACAAGAAGCAGATAGGCTCAAAGAATCCTTATTAACAACGGATATAGTAATCGACAATTCGATTCCATCTTGAAAGGTTGCCTGAACAAACTTCATGGTAGTGATATTCAACAGAATCCCGAAAACAAAGGCGCAACACATTTAGTATATTATAAAAACCTTTTTCGGAAGCTTATAAAACGGATGAACGTATACTAAAAGGAATTATTAAGAATAATACATCATGCCTCAAGCCAGATGACAGATTAGAATTACGAATTTACTATGCCAACTCTCCACTTCAAGAATGGTAATTACGAACAACCCACAAAAGAAAGCAACCCTTCAGAGAACTAATGTTGTATACAGTTTAACTGCAAATTAGGGAACTGCGAGTCCCTACGCTCGAAATATGTTGGTTCCACCACAACCACGCTTTCCGAAGGCTCACCATGCATCTGGCATCCGGAGGACCCAAAGAGCACGTTAGGTTAACACATGGAGTGCAATTAACCAGGGAAATGTTAACAGACAATACTGTAATATTACAACAAGAACATGACCACACCAGATTGCAAATTTTGGAAGCTATTTGATCCTCGAAAAGCAACCTAGTTTAACAGCCAAGGAGGAGGATTTTCAAGAATTCTAAAATTATATGAAGGCAGTCAGAAGGCGAACCGTCTGGAGAGGTATAGAAGTTAATCGATTACCTTCCCAGATACAAATGACGGATGGAAGGTAACCAAGAGCCTGGTGAAACCTCAACATACCTTTACCTTTGATAACCTCCCTAGTTGTGAATATGTGTTATGGACTCGTTATGTTTATTTTAGTTTATTTTAATTGTTATTCACTTTTCGATCATTAATAATTTTAAATATTCTTTAACCTTGAAAATGGTCAACGATGACCGAAACATGTCGGTGTATAGTAATAAAAATTTTGGTGAACTTATGTTTTTAGTTCCAGAACCATGGAATCAAGTATGAGAACACTTGAAAAAAGGATAAGAAAAAGTGTAAAATTAAATTGGGCATTACTTTTAATAAAACGTGTATAATTGAAGGCCTGCTCCCCAAAATATATAATAATTTATAATAACAAGATTTTGTTTGTGATAATAGTTTATTTAAGTCGTTGAATCCTTTCAACCTTTAATAGTTTATTAATTATACATATATATATGACAGTTTAAAATTGAAGATTGGTAGCACAGAAAGTAAAAGAAACACACTTACAGACTCAAATTTTCGGGTAAATCGTCTTCAGGAGAAAAGAAAAAGGGAGACCAAGCACGTTGTAGACGCAACGGCAAGTAACTCATATATATAATTGATGTTATTATTTAGATGTTTTTTTTATTGCTAGAATTGTTACCTTCAAATCCTCATCAGACGCAGGGTGCAATAGCTAGTTAATTAAGACAGAAGAGTTAAGAGTTTGCATCAAACAAATTGGGTTTACGTTGGTGGAGCTGATTTTAAGGATGGAATCACTAAAAGCATTTGCCTTTGAAAAGTTGTTAGCTGTGTGCAATATGATAGGGCACACACCATAGCAGCCCCATTAGTCAGCCGAGAGGATAACGTTCCACCAGTAAGCACCCATTCAGACAGGTTCACTGGAATAATTATGAAGGAAACGAGAACATTACCGTCCATTCATAAAAAGCGCGATAAATTAATGCCGTCATTAAGTCAGCAGTAACGCCTTCAAAATTAGTACTCTGAATTAACCATGGATTTATTCATACTAAAAACATAATTCTGAAGGCAATGTCTGTTTAGTGCAGTGGTCACAAACTGCTGAGCAAGGCCCAGTCTGCAGCTACCTTAAGATGTGATCGAAATAAATTGTGTCTTAAGTCATTAGCTTTGAAAGAATTATAAATGAAGACTTCCGATTACCAAGAACAATATTGCTGACAATACTATTAGTGAAAAAGTTATAAATATTGTTATTTCCCTATTTGGTTTCACAGTTTTTCAGTAAACTACTTTTAAAGAGAGTACTTTATTAAAAATGATTCGAAATACTCTTATTGATGAAAACTTTGAACCTGTCTGCAACTAACGGTATACAGCATAAAAACTTCACTAACCCAAACTTTCAAGGAAATGACATTCCATTGTAAAAATACAACAATAATTTCATATAACAATAAAGTTACAAATTTGTTATCAATTATTGCTTTCATTAAGTTAAATTCCTAGTTTTATTCAGCACATGTAGTTACGATTGGTTTTAAAAAACAAAGTATTTGAAAAAAATTTACATTAAAAAGAAATATAAATCGCTGAACAGCTGAGACTTTCTGTTATAAAGACGAAGGGTTCAGAGGCCCAATAAATCTGTTTTTTTTATTTGCAGAGGAGGAGTATTTAATATTTCTAATTGAATACATAAATAAGTACAGTTATATTTCAAACAACATACTTAAATACTAAGTATTTATTCACTATACGGAATAAATAATAGAAAATTAGAAAGGAAGCAGAGACTTTGGAAAACTTACTCCTATTCTGTACTTTTTTCTGTACTTTGGAAAACTTACTCCTATTTACGATTGGGTCATCGACCCCAAACTGACTTTACCACTTAGGTGAAATCAACAGAACAAAGCAGTGAGTATTATCAGCTCCAAGCTTCGATTTTCCTATGCCATATCACAGTAGTGTTACGTTGAAAAACAACTATAATTTCCCAGTCAGATATTAATCCATATTTAAAAGGTTAATCTGTCAAGAGTGCCAGAGATGGGAAGTCAATACAACAGCTATCGGCTTGGAAGTAAATAAACGGCTCTGACACACCCACGATCAATTAGCGTCAAAATACGTCTGGAACAGAAAATCAAATTCTATATAATAATACTAGGTACATAATACATGTAGTAAAGAAAAAAAAAAGGTAAATGAATGATCTGTAATAAAAAATTGAGGAAGCGTGACTAATAGGGTTTTGTTATCATTGAAACACAAGTCCAATGCAAACAAGTAATATCAGCTTTATCAATCGCATTATCTCAACTATCTGCCTGTGCGGCGGCAAGCAACCCAATGAGCTCTCAGTCATAAATACGAAATCCAATCATTCTTGAAAACAAACTGAAGTCACCAAAACATTACAAACCTTATTCAAGGATAAATGAAAAAGTAGTATTTCATAATTACTGTTAATTAAAATTGTTATGAAAATTAATTAATACATCAAAATGGGAATGGTCCACAGGGACACTAGTTTAAATAGTAGAAAAAAACACCGTCAAACCTCATTCTTCAAAATTTTTACGTTAGCAAAACTGACAAGAAAACATTCAGTTGTTCTTCCTACTCAAGAGAATCATTTCTATTCTTATAATATATATTTTTTTCGATGAAAATACGATCCGAAAGGAAAAATATAGTTCAATGTACATACAGAATCATCGAGAAATTAAAACCACACACTTACAATCCGATAGACTGTGAGAGCGTGTTTTTAATTTCTCTATGTTTCTTTATATATATATATATATATATATATATATATATAAAGACTCGGTCTCCAACCGTCTCTGTACCAGTGCACTTCGTTTCCCTCTTTTATCTCTCCTGAAGACGGTTCAACCGAAAATTAGAGACTGTAAGTGTGTGTTTTAATTTCTCTATGTTTCTTTATGTACATTGAACTTTATATATATATATATATAATATATGTATGTATAAATATTGATAAAAGTATGGACCGTGGAATAGAAATAAAACTAAAGTTCATCGGGACTCGGTCAGTTCTTCAGGTTCAAATTAAACGCTCATTGCCAACGTTTCAGTTTTTATTTAAAACCTTTTTCATAGGCCTACAAAACAGAGGAAGAAATAATTCAATCATTCAAAAATCAAACATACATACATAAAATGTGCAATTAGTTACAATTAGGAAATTAAAATAGAAATTTTGACAACAGGTTAGTAAGAGAACTACAGAAGTATAAATTTTGAAACAGAAAAACTATGTATTACATTAGAAATTATTTTACAAAGAAAAATAGTATGCGGATTTCAATAACAACTGTAGTTTGAATGAACACGTGACACTGAACTGAAATAAACAAGCAAGGTAACCAAATTTCACCAGACAACCAAAGAGTCACTAACAATTTTTTATCCATCAACAATGTTTAAGTTAACACACCCGAATAAATACTATTTAAATTTTAAATGTCACTTCTATAATTAACGGACGACTCGTCCTTTGTAATATATAATATTTCCAGAGTTTTCCTTCTCTGTTCATCCATTTCTTTGGCTATTATTTTTATTTCATCAAAATCAAAATTATGGCGGTCTTCATTAATACTGTGTGCTGCTAATGCAGTGGCATTCATTTTCTTTTTTTCTTATAGAATAACTGTGCTGGTAAGTCCTTTCCTTTAAAAAACGACAGGTTTCTCCATAATAAACTTTGATACAGTCCTTTCACTTTATTGCATATATAATATTACTCTGTAATTCCTTTGCAAGCTTCTCTTTTATATTTGAAAATAATGATTTCACTTTTCTTTTGCTATAAACTTGAGGTAAATTAACTTGAGTAAGTGTCTATTGAAGACTTTTTTATTTGGTTGCGACAATCCTTCAACATATGGAAATTTAAAAACTTTCTATCTTGAACTTCTAAGTCAGTATTTGTATCATTTTCTAGCTCTTGTTGTTTCCTTAAATATTTTGACAAAAAACATTCAATTAAATTGCCTGGATAATTATTTTTCTGTAGTAACTCTTTTACCCTTTTCTTATTTGTATGTAGGTAGCATGATGAACTTACTTCTACAACTTTTTTCACCATATTCTTAACGCAATTTAATTGCTGATTCATAGGATGGGAAGAATAATAATTCAGTATTCTTCCAGCACTGGTAGGTTTCGTGTACCAATCGGTTAAAATATTACCATTTCTCCTCTTATAACTTTTATATGCAGGAATTGGAGAATTCCATCTTTTTCTATCTCACATGTAAATTTAAGTCGATTGTGATATGAATTAAATACATTTAAAACATTATCCAATTCTCTTTTTTCAATAATTAGAAGCAATATTTATATATATATATCAATCAATCAATATTTATATATACATATATATATCTTTTTTTTTTGTAAAATAATTTGTAATGTAATACATAGTTTTTCTCTTTCAAAATTTATACTTCTGTAAGTTGTCTCACTCATCTTTTGTCAAAATTTCTATTTTAATTTCCTAATTGTAACTAATTGCACTTCTTATGTATGTTTGATTTTTGAATGATTGAATTCTTTCTTCCTCTGTTTTGTAAGCCTATGAAAAAGGTTTTAAATAAAAACCGAAGCTTTGGCAATGAGAGTTTAATTTGAACCTGAAGAACTGACCGAGTCCCGATAAACTTTAGCTTTGTATATACAAAGCTAAATATAGAAATATATATTTCTGTGTGTTCTCTTTGAGTATATATATATATTTCTGTTTGTTCTCTTTGAGAATATATATATATATGTCAATGATCAAACCACAATAAGAAATGGGAAAAAATTCTAACCTCATTCTACCATAACAAGTGTCCTCGTCAGAGTCAAAAACCCAACTGAAACACTAAAAGCAGAAACATCATGGTGAGGGTATCAGAGGAGTGAAAGAGAAGAGTGGTATTTTAAAAGGGTGTAAGTGCAGGAAAGGACAATAATCGAGGGAGGGATATTTGGTAAACAAAGGAATAAGTAAGAAAAAGGAAAAAACTATCCGCTAGCTGTCAACCCACTTGATGAGGTTATTGTCCTCGTTAGGACAGAGTCAAGTCTAGACAAACCGTTCAAACTAATGTTTATAATATTTGACCGATTAATTAGATCAACCGTTTGATAGAATAGGTGAATTATGTAGGTGTAGAATAGGTGCAGGATTAGGTCAATTTTCTAGGTTCGAAAATATGATGGGGCTTAAGAATAGCCTACCTCATGTTTTTTACACTGCCATATATATATATATTATATCTCCAGGACTATGTTCCCCTACAACTTTATCCTTATTTATCCTTATACTTTATCATATTTATCCTTATTTTGAATTAATGGTATGAAGAACCATGAATATGACATCATATCCAGCAGAATATGCCGTAACCTAAACAAACTGTATAAGGGAAAAATGGGTATCCTGAAAATAACGAACCAGATTTAATGGAATATGTATCAAGGAAACTCCGCTCCCTAAATACATATATGTTGATTTGACTGTCGTTCTTCCGTGAATCACTTCTTCTCCCGAGGACGACAGCCATAACGGTCGAAATATTGAAAAGTGAGTCTTCTTATACGTGTCTTTCTATGTATCCCAGTTTATTTTAACTGTTATCCAGTCTTTCTGGACTCTTCGTCTTCTGATGACGACGATTTTCGATGCTTTGTGTCAGTTAAATGGAAGGTGATCGATCCATTTTTAGTCTTTTCTGAACTAATGGTAGAAATGTATGATTGATTTATATGGTTGACTTAACGCACTGCATAGTTCTGTTTGTATTTAATCTTACCAGCAACAGATTTATCGGTCGAAACTTAAAAGGTTCCCTGATTTCTCAACTACCTGGTTTTCGTATGCATATTTAAAACAGGTAATAACATTATTTATTTCTATTTTTGTAAATTTTATATATCCAAAGGTATCCATTACTTCTCCGATTTCAGTTCTCTTATTTCTGTGTTTCCTGTAGAGTTCATTGGGTTTCCTAAGCGTTAAAAAACTTAATATAAAGTGTTATAATTGCTATTACAAATTTTATTTACGGGAAGCAACTTATTTCTAAACTTCCTTTAGAAGTCATTTACTTTGACAGATATTTATGTAAAATTCTTTCCATGATTCCAGCATTGATAACAAGAGACATTTTTTGTATTATTTTGAGTTTGATACTATACTTTTTTCCGGTTCCAACAGTTTATTATCATCAATAGTAGGATGACATTTTCTCCTAAGGCGATTATTGGCCTTCTTTCGTATTTTACTGAGTTCTTCAGACCACCTGTCAACAGTACAACGATATGAAATCCCTTTTTGATTTTTCCTGGCTTAAATACTTCTTAACACGTTTTTGCTCCTTTATAAAATAGTTCAGAAATAAATCCTTTTGAATATGACAGTATTTTTTTAATCATGAAGTCTACGCAATTACTGCAGGGTAAAAAAGTTAATGAAATAGTATCCTCTTATAGAAGTTTAATAATGTACATAACGCGTTTCGAACACGTAGTACTCTTCTTCAGCATAAAACCAAGGATGAGTTTCTGTGGTACAACTGCACGCACTAACTTTCAGAGTCGTCTAAAATACTGAAACTGGAAACAAGTTTAGCCTCTAGAACTTATTTCATTTTCATTTTACCTAGCTTGCTGTCTTAGTCAAAAATTGAGTCTCTTCTAGATAAATCTAAATGAATATATTTTCCAAAAGGCTACTTCAACTTCAAATTAATGTTGATATATCCATATTCTGATAAAACTCTTCTCTTACTTTCCAATCTTGAACTCTAGCCGATAATCCTATGCTGGTCTGCATAAGATCTATGCAACTCCCTGCACCGAGATTCCCCAAAATAGGATTTCCTTGCAGCCACTCAATAAATATATGTTCCTGAAGCAACACTTTCGTAGCTTTACTATTGTTAAAGAGCCATTCCTTTAAACAAACCTATAGTTACAATATAAACATAAACAATCCTGATTAGTTCGTGGCAAGCAACAAGTCTAGTAAAGGTATTTATCTTTTAATAAAATTTGCAAAGAGAAAATAATTATAATAATTATAAACAATTATAATCCCCCCTCTTCAAGTTCTACTTCAGCCGTATCTCTACCTATTGTTTGGATGGGTGGGTTGGCGGTCGTGGACATGTTGAGGTGGGTGTATATCCAAATGTTTGTGAACTCTCTGCAGGTCGCAGTTTAACAGATCAATTGATAATATACACAGAAATAAACCTTGTATCATAGATGTACTGTATAGTTTTTAGGCGATATTACGAAATGGGAAAATCAATTTACTGGTCATTGGACCAATTTAGATAATTGCTATTTCTTTTGATTTACTTTAAATCATTAAAATCTTGAAAACAATATAAAAATAAGAATGGTTAAAAAAAGAAAAGTTTTTAGATGACGTAAAATGTCACAGTTGCATAAAATTTGAAAATGTAAATTTATGATTTAAACTAAAAGAGTTGGTTCATCATTAACGATGAGATGATCACAAGGTGTGAACAAAGCACGCTGTGTTTGATCAATATCTTCTTTGATCCTCCATTTTGTATACTTCTTGTATACCGATCTCTCATGCTGTCAACTTATAATTAAACATTTTCGAGCAAATAATACGTAGTTATTTCTAATAACTTCTAATATAAAGAAGTTGAGGAGAGTTGAAATGATGTCGTAATTGCTACTGACGTAAAAAAATGTTGCCATGAGTTACAATTAGCAATATTCCTGCGGATATAACAACAGTAAATATAGAGGGTATAATAAATAATGAGGCGAAATCCATAAGTAATCGATAATGATAATTAATTATTAATTGTAATAATGTTTAATAGAGGTATTACATTCATTATCAAACGAATTACTGCCTTAAACTATAAAACATTGTAGGCAATGTATCCGTATTTCGATACATCAAATACGATAAATACAATCAGCAAGGGAAGACTGTAGTGCAAAACTTAATGTAATATGCAATAATTTAATAGACTCTTTACAGAAGATTCGTACAAGGTTAGGTGAGTGGCATACAGATAGTACTCAAATATTTGAATACCGAAATAATTAATTCATAAAATTCTGTATAAAGGTAAAATGAATCATTCTTTACGACACTTATCTTGTAAAATCATAAATACTTATTTGTTATTCTTAATTGCAGCAAATCGAGGTCATTGAGAATGAAATTATAGTCTTCAGAGTCATTTCCACGGTTAACAATAAAGATAATTGACTAGAGAGTTAGAAGAACTTAAAGTGTGTCTGACCTCGGTTGTGACCTTACACTTAAGTCAGTGATATGCCAAAGCTATTTACTAATGAATTACATATCTATGAATTACTTGTGCACATGGTAATATAGTAATGCAAGGGTTCTAGAAATACAATTTAGTATATTAAAAAACATCATGAAGAGAACTTTATAACTCCTCAGATATATGTGTATGTTGTGAGTGAGTCTTCATGTGTTTTCCATAAAGATTCTATCATGATCTAGGCAAATACGACACACTATTATATAATATACAATAATAAGAGTTTGAAAATGTCATGTATAAAGGTTAGCAATGTTTTGTACTTGTTGATTTCTAATAACAAAGTACTCCAGAAGACCATGGAGTGGTAATGTGCTTTGTTAGATTTGTTCTACTAGAAGAAAGTACATACTTCATAACTGGGCAAACTACATTCCAAGAATTTAGAAGTATATTCCAAGAAAGTAGAGTATAAATATACTGATCCTTAATTGCAATATCTTGCGCAGAGCACCTTGTTAAAAACGCCTTGTTAGGACTGTATTGCCAAATAGGTTAAGCAACACTCACTTTCTGGAGAGCATCATAACTCAAGACACCAAGGCCTCAGTCTTTCCTGCAGTGGCATACAATTCAGAGAATGACATAACTCTGTTTTCTCACTCTTATATATAAATATCTGCGATATTTTTTATCTTCAGAGTTTAGTACTAAACTTAAGCCACAGTACAACTTCAGTGCCGGCTTAGGGTTGAAAAAGCGTAGCTTATTTGTTAATTGGCATCCATTCTAGTTAGGTGCAAGGTACATTAATGCTATTTTATACAGGATGCATAGTTAAAATGATGTAAATTGAGGGATAGGCACATTTGAAGTTAAAGACGAGTATAAACTAAGGACAACTGGGTATTCTTAAGCGACGTGCATTGTAAGGTCTGAGCTGAGAGGGCGTTATGTGGATTACAAAAGATGAAAGTGAGTGGGTTGTTTCTACTTTACACTCGATTGAGTTAAGCGGATTCGTGAAGGCTTTGATTGGAGTATGCGCACAGAGATTAGCTGCAAGCGCGTGTGATGTAACACCACGAGACAACCGGTTCTCGCAGCAGTCACCGCGCGCTCCAGTCCAGTCTCTTTACTTCCTTACCAGTCCAACACTGCTATGCATATGCCATCGCTGGGTATCCCATAACACAGACCGAATAGTCACCACCTTCCTCGAATTGTGAGCAAAATATTTAACTGATTTAAACCGTAAATCTACCAATTTTTTTTTGGTTAATAACTATTTTCCAAGTGAAAACAGTTCAAGTTATCTCAGTATTTGTGAAATCAATTTCTCACAGGCATAGGGTTAAACATGATCTCAATTTAATAATCCCTAGCTCTACTAAAATTATAACAAAATAATTTAGGAAAAATATATACTGGAAATAATATTTAGGGAAAATAATAAGTTTTGGCTTGCAGTGAACAAAGGAGGAGTGGGAGAGGCCGACGAAAGCAAAGAAGAATGGCAGGAGTGAGAGCAAAAGGGATAAGAAAGAGGAGCAAAAGAGGGGGAAGGAACAGAAGTATAGGATGAGATACCTAACCAGCTCTAACGAAAGGTAGAGATATATCGTAAAGTAGAGGGGGGCATGGGAGAGGGAGTTAGTGGAGTGAGGGAGGGAGACCCTATAAATATTCCACCAATATCCCTACGTCTTTTAATCTTCAGCACGATCTCACTCTATCACTCTCTCTATTTACCTGTACCTCCCTTTCACCATGTCAACGTAGTCATGTCAATGTATCTCTCTCCTTCTCCACTTCTTTATTCCTCCTTCTCTCACCTCATCTCTTTTCATTTCCCCACTATGGCTTCCTCGTAAACGTTTCTTTTTCTCTTCTATTAGTACAAGAATAATTAATTTTTTTCTAATTTTATAGGAAAGTAATATAAAATCGAGTTCAAATCCTATTCTTCATTTCAAATATCTTTTAAGAACATTAAGCAGGGATAATTTCACTATACCAGTTCAATTCATGAAGTGGTTTAACATGGCTTTATTTTTGACTTTCAAATATAGATTCGTAGGTTTAAGCTAAATTTGAAAAAGTTATTAAATAAAAAAAAACAATATTTTTATTGTTTCAATTCCACAAAAAAATATTTATAATCACAAATGATAGTCATATTTTTTGCGTTGCTTTAAGAGCATATAACAACGGAATAGTCAGCTTAGAACAAGCATAGAGGAACCTACTTTAACATTTTTGCAGTTAATCACTTTTTTCAACAGTTAGTCAAATGACGAATTCCAGGCTAAATTATACCAAATGCTACAAAATAGTCACATTATCCAAAATTATGCATATAATCAAAAAAAATAGAATATTAAGATTTTAAAGTAGTGTATCAAAACAGGAGAAATTTCTTATAGAAATGTTTTTATCGATCAATGGTGGTTATCATTCTGTAATACGAAAATGTTATAATTCTCTTATAACTAAATATTAGCTAAATTATAACTAATATTAGTTATAATTATAACTAAATTATAGCTAAAAAAAAAATTATGATAATTAGTGCATTCTATAACCAACATTTCTTATCTCATGTTGGAACACAGATTTATAAGTTGATCATAAACCGTACAGCATTCAATTAATCCTTTCTATCGGCCGGGGATTGTATATTATAAATTAAACATTTATGTAGGACTTTTGATAATGGATAGTTTTAAATTCTTCAAGAGAATGTTTACCAGAACAAACTCGGCAGCTCATCTCTCTAGTGAAATCTTGGTTGTTGAATTTGTTTTTGAAATAATACAAAATAGTCACATTATCCAAAATTATGCATATAATAAAAAAAAATATTAGTATTTTAGATTTTAAAGTAGTGTACAAAACAGGAGAAATTTTTAAAAATGTTTTTACGATAATTGGTTCATATTCTGTAAATATTCTTGAGATTCACTACATTATTTGCTGTAGCCTCTTCAAGTAAATTATATTTTAACACAGGGTGAATTTCATCATTAATAATGGTAATGATTAACCTCTTACATATTCCATCAATTTTTGACTTCTTAGAAGAATCAATTAAAACAACGCCATTAGAAACAGTTAAATGATTCAGTTTCAACGTTTAAAGAAGAAGGGATAATTTTACTACTAATATAGTTTTTTTTGTTCGCTCCGTCCTTTGTTATGTCATAAAAACAACAATAGCTCTAAAAGAAGATATTAAATGACTTTATTGTATATTCTATACAATGATCAAACCACAATAAGAAATGGGAAAACAAGACTAAGATCTTTCAACCGTAACAAGCGGTCTTCGTCAGAGTCAAAAACCCAACTGAAAGATCTTAGTCTTGTTTTCCCATTTCTTATTGTGGTTTGATCATTGATTGTTGTTTCACGTGTTTATGTGAAATCTTTTTATTCTATACAAATCAAGAGGAGTTACACAGTTTCTTTTCTACGGTCGGAAATAGGTTATTTATCAATGAAAACATTTATCATTTTCTTAGATAGCTTAACTTTCTGAGAACACAAGCAGAATCCAGTATTTTTATTTTTTTTAGATCAGATCTCAAATTTCCTCTCACTCCTGTCACATCTAAGAACGTTCAATACCTTTTCATAAGTCATTGACCTCGTTGGTCATTACTGTATCCTCTTTCTCATTCACTACAGCTGTTAGGTCACTGGGAGAAACAGGTAGAGAGGTCATCATACCCAAATAGGTCCAGAGCACCCCAAACACTACATAACTCACATTAATATTATTATACTATTACTTATAATTATTATTTACAGAAGTAAATAATAATCTTGTGTGTTTGTTTGTCTGTGCGCGTATGTGTGCGTGTATTTGTGTATTATACTTAGTTTTGGTGTGGATCTAAAAGTTTTGTGGACCTGATAAAGTCACATCGCTTGTTGAATAAAAGTAATATTATACCCAAAAATAGCCTTTATAGCAACTAATATTCTTAGAGTTGACTATTGCAGTTAATATTTAACTAATATCACTAATAAATGGATAAAATGTCAGGTAGGAATAATAATAAAATGCTAATTTCAATTATTGTTTCAAGTTTGATATAAATTGAACATAAAAATAGCTCTCCTTAACGTATGATCTGTCCAATGTATTTTGAGAAATTCCTCTAATGGAAAGGAACATATTGGTACAGTTTGTGAATTCAGAAATGTTTTTGTTTCTGCTAACTAATAACACTCAAAAACCAAAATGTTCCATATGAATATACCTAAAGTTAGCCTAAACTATAAATAGTATCAAGAATATTTGAAAGTGTTAAGAAGCAATATAACCATAAAAAACATGAAATTCATCTTACAAAAGTGATAATCTGTTGTAATTGTTGGATTCGATAATATTAAATTAGAAAACTAGTTACTCATTAAATCCTAAAGTGCTTTCAATTAGTTAACTTGGCATGTAAAATGTATAATATTTTTTACCTATTAAATCGAATCCAAGCAGAAGTACAAATTTTGGAACATTATTTCTGATGTATATGTTGCTTGAACGAAACGTCACAGCTACTTTTACCATAATTAGACAAATAGGTAAATTATCCTGCAATAATTATAAGTATGTGTGATGTATATAGTTATAGATGTAGAGGAGCTTATTATGGTACGTAAAAGAAGTTACATTTTCTTAACTATTAAATGGAAAGAATGATTTTTAACAGTACTTCTTAACATTCACATGATTTTTTTTCATCCACATACTATAAAGCAGAGTAAAGTTTTGAAATTTTTATGAATTTACACATTTTCAGGTTCATTGATCGCATTTTTCACGATTTTCCCTGTAACAAAATCTGTGTTGTTCGAATACAAATAAATCTATGTTTTTCACTGCTTAACAAAACCTGATAACATATGACAAAAACATAGTTTTTGAGGGATAAAGAACACTATTGTTTTTGGGTAATGAAGGAAGAGAAAATTAGTTATAGTATTTCACGTCAATATGGGTTTTAATTTCAACGAACTATTACAGTATTTTCAAAACTTTAATTTGACATTATTTATGTTATTAATATGTTCAAGTTATTACTTGAAACAACTTTCAAAAATGTTATTATTGTATGATGAAATTATACATGGCAAAAAATAACTATTAACTCCCATCTGTGGTCACTTCTAAGATTGTGCTACATTAGTGATTGATTATATTTACATTATAATTGATGGAACTGAAATAACAGCGTTCAAAAAAATAGCTTACACTCTGCTTCTCTACTGATAAACATTATACCACACTAGTCCACAAGTAGTGTGGACGAAAATAAGTAGTTTTCGTACTTATTTTAATATGTCTATCATATAGACGTAATTAAAACTCTGTGATAAATATAATAAAATCCATATATACATAATAATTATTTCATTTGTTTTAATGTTGCTCTATCGATTTTATCAGTTATTACAAACCTAAACTCATTGATCTAGATAATATTAATATATCGATATATAATCGATATATTAATATTATAATACGATATATAATATATATCGATATGATATATTAATGTCATTATTAAACTGAGCCCCTCAGAAAGTATATCTGATACATTAGGTACTTATCCAATTTAGCTTTGGAGTTTAAAGAAACTCCAAGGTAATCACGTACTCTGAGAATTCTAGTTTATTAAATGGATATTGTGATATAACAATTATGACATTTTCGAAGTGGTTGACAAATTTTTATAGTCATAATAAAATAGATATGTCAGTTAATTTAATTGATTGTCCATGAGTTTTAACATTTAATGGTTTCGAGGTTATAGAATTCTATGAACGTTCCAGTTTTTAAAACAGTAATTTACAAAAGTAGAAAATAAACCAGAGCTGAAGCAAGTACTAAGGCCCAGTTAACAATGGCTTTCCTCCTGCAAATAGACTCCGCCTAATTCCCCTTTGTTTCTTAATCTTAACTCACTCTATCTTCAAATTGCTTTCTTTTTTAACGGTTTTCTATTCTACAAAGAACTTTTCCTATTTTACGAATAAAGACGGCAAGAAATTTAAAATAAAAAATGTTCTTTAGAATATCCATAATAGAAATTCTTGAAAATTATATTTTATTAATAAAACAACGTGTTTTGAACACATTGTGTTCTTGAGGTAAATCTGCTCCTGTGGAATCATTATAAGGACTGAGTCCTTCGACGTGGAATGTTTTATCAATAAAACTTCTTTATTGGAATTCTTCCTGTATATATCCCAAGAATGGGTAAATACCACAGAGTAACGACTGTACAGTTAATGACCCATTTTATATATAGTACTCAGCCAGACTTCTTATTTACTTACACCAGGTTGTCTAAATAAAGCCATACATGGAAAACATATCTGTTGACTACTTTCTCATTTCTAGATATTAAGCAAAGTAACAAAATACGAGTATATGAAAAGTAGAGTTCAGAACACATAAACTCAATACACTTAAAGAAAAATCCGTAAACCTAAGAATTTTCCTGATTGTGTTTCAAATAGTCATGTGAAAACTTTTATCATTTAAATAAAACTTTTATTTAACCTTTGTAAAACATTTTTTTGACTCATTTTTTTGTTTATAGTTAGTTTTTATTAATTTGTAAATTTATTTCTTACTTCATAAAAATTTTTCTTTCTTTCTTTATTTTTATTATTTATCTTTCTCTTCTCTACACTGATTGAGTGTCTCTTCAGTAGGACTTCAATTCAGTCCTTACTTGTCTTCGGAGAGACTCATATCTTTCAATCTGAAGATGAGGCAGTCAAAATTCACGAAAATAATACACATAGAAGAGATTCATTTGAATTGAGACTCATTTTGGCAACAGAAGCTCCAATATAGTTTCTTAACATAAAGAAAAAATGACAATCTTCACATCTATTCCTACTGTGACATTAGGAAGGAGAAAAAACATAGGTATTGTGAATAGAGCAGTACTCGGTGGATGAAGTGAACTGGACTTTAGACTCAAGAATAGCTGGGAATATCAAGTATCCCCTTACGTACTCATTCAATTGTTTAATATTACGACACCTAACATACTTCCTATCATTTTCGTAAACTGGTTGAGTACAATTTTATTACAGTTTTCTACTTAAAGCTTTGTTTTTCCTTTATGATGTAAGTCATGAATGACATGATATAAGAAAGCACTCAACTTTCTCGACAGTATTTGACAATAGAACATTGATCACTATTATTATGAAGAATATAAAAAAAGAATACAATTTCTATCATTGGTCCAGCTGGCCAATTTGAAATATATGATGGTTGGAACTGGAATACTCCTGGTGTAGGGTACAAGCTCAACCTAGGGTACATTGTAGTAGGTGTAGGGTACAAGCTCAACCTAGGGTACATTGTAGTAGGTGTAGGGTACATTTTTCTCAACCTAATCTTCCTAAGCATTAAACTTGGTCAAAACTAACTCTCCTTTTTTATTTGTTGTTGCTGTTGTTTCTAGCACACACTAGGCTTTCACCTTTTAATGTTGTTTTCTTTATTAGACTGAATTCATTATCTCACAAGCTATGCAAGAGTTATTGTGTGGTTTACTCATCATTAGAGAGGAAAAGAAACATTCCCACAAAAAAAGGATTTAATCAAACAACGCGTTTTAAACTTTTAGTTCAAAACAAAAATTTTTTGTATTGTAAACTTTTTGTTTGTATTTAGATGTAACATGACTATGAACAGTAAGTGTTCGAAACGAGTCATTTGATTAAATCCTTTTTGTGTGTAAAGATCTAGTTTTTCTTTTCCTCTCTAATCATGAATTCATTATATTGTTTTCTCAAGTCCTCCTTCGTCTTTCTTCAGTTTATTCTTCTTTTTTGACCATCCTTAATATTCTAGGAATATATCAAATATGTCCTATTCTTAATCTTGCTTCAGTCTGACTTATTACTGTTAAACTCTCATTCTGACCTCATAGTAAAAAAAAATCACATCAAACCACCACAGAACAGGATCGAATATGTTTTCACAAGAAATAAAAAGTAAACACATAAGGTTTTGTGTTACTTTACTATAAGTAAAGTATAGCGATCACGAAAAAATTTGATCTCGATATTTTGACGGAATTACATGCTTTGAGGTCCCAGAAGTTGTTTTATGAAGTTTTATTGATGATGTCTGTGTGTATGTGGGTGGGTTAATAAGTATCCCAAAGTTTGTGGCCACGCTACGGTCCAGAATCTTTGATGGATCAAATACACAAAAATTGGCCTCATAGTGTGCATGAGCCCTTTGTTTGGGAGCAATCATAGATGACGGAAAAGTCACTTTTTTTGTTAAAAACCTTTTTTTAGACATTCTTTTCCCCCTAAACTACTAATTCTAGAGTTATGCAATTTTGCCATTATCTTTAAGGCTACAAAATCAATAAACGAAAAATATCCTCAGATTTTTTAAAACAATAGGAAATATTTTTTTTTATAATCGGTATGCAAAATCTTATTTCACTTAAATTTTTTGAAATGTTACCTACAACTCGGGCAGTCATCCAGGTAATATGGATGAGATCAGCGTAAAGTAGGGCTAAGCCTCCTTATTTAGATATATCTGTTATACAAGTACTTATCTGAAACAATTAATACTCTTATACTAAACTTATATCTACCTAAAATAGTAAATAATATAATAAAGTTACACTTTTGAAGATGGACCCTCATCATTCAAAATTCATTCATATAGTTATTTCTAACAATATACAATAACCTCTGGGTGGCCAACAGTCTTTTTCAGGTTTTCAAGGAAAGTAATTAAAAATGATTAACCAGAGTAGTTCATATGAAAGTAAAGAAACAAAATCAAAGTTCTAGGGGTGACGAAGGAAACTGCATCAGTAGCATTTCATCTAAGAATTAACTAAGACAACCAAACGAATTAACCTTCCATATGAAGTAGAGTAAATAACAATATATATTCTGATTCAGGAAGATTTGTAGTTATGTATTTGTTGATATAAAATAATTAAACAAAACTGAACTGCTTGCTGCCCTCGCCAGACTGAGATGGGTTTCAGAAGTGGGAGAGCTTGCTACAGATCTCTGAGACATTGATCACAATTCTCTCCGCGATTAATGAGAATAACCATCACAAACAAACAACATAGTTAATATCTACCAGTACCTATGGCTATACTCGTGATTAACGCTACAATAATATGTTATATATAACTTAAAGTTAATTCCAATTATAGTATTTATCCTTTCACTTCCTTCATAAAAAAGTATAAGGAAAAACTTAGCTAGAGTTTTATGTCCACTAAATTAGATCGGTTTACACTCAACGTTAGAGTTTCTGTTTTCCCTCCTCCACCTTCCACGATCTCCATATATAACAACCTATCTTTCTATATATTTCTCAGTAAAACTGGCTCATCCTTTGTGAAAAGTAACGACATCTTTACAGTGAAGCCACTTTGTGCTATATGTTGGAAAAAATTTAATTAATTCTTACAGAGACTTCACTGTTAGAGGCTTTCGAGGCAAAGTGAATACAAAGCAGGTTCAAAACCTTAATAATGAAAGGTATGAAAAAAGAATGACTGAAAGATTAATTAGCTTGTATATCGTGGTCAGACGAAGTTTATAGGACAGGCTTTTGTGGTGAGATTCGATAAGGGTTCAAGAAGAACGGTTTCACGTTAGGACGGGTCTGCAATCGTTTTGATCCGTATCAGATTGCCTGCAGCAATACGTCATTAGAAAGTCGTTGCATTGTCTGGTCCGGATAAAGCTGATAATCCAATGACTCTTTTATTACCTGGGATGGAATAGCTTCGAAAGCCTCATGCAAGAACTCTAACAACACTGAAGCATTTTTCCATTTTAAATTTCAATAGAACTTATGGAAAGAACTTGTAATTGCATAGAGAAACAATTATCTCTACAACAAATAACTTATATAACACAATTAGTGTAAGAAACCTAGGAAGTCTCTTAGAGAAAACACCTGTAACTTCACCGTTGAAAACGTTTGTGAATCTCATTAAAAAAAAAACAACTCTCTATGGCAAAATAATGGTGAAACATTCATTCAGGACACATATTTTCTCAAAGAGAACACTTGTAGGATTTCACATTTGTAAGTCTCATATTAAAGACTTTATATGAAAAGTGTTTCTATAAACAATCATTTGCGAGGATCAAATAAGTTTCTAATATAAATCACCTTTCCTCTATCACTCTCTCTATCTACCTCACCTACTGTAGATAGATTTTCACTTGATATAGCCAATAATTTCTGAACATCCCTACTAATTATATATATATATATATAGTTAACACATTAAAGAGAAAAAACAAATAAAGATACACAGAAAAGACTCACAACGATATTTCGACAGTCGTCGTCATCGGGTAGAAGTAGTCCCTTTGAGTAGCTGAAGCTAACTGAGAGGTAGACCGAATGCAAACGAACACGCACGCACTCTGTCGGCCATCCTAGGTAAGCTACTAACTACAGAGAGAAAAATAACTAAAAAGAACAAATAAAAGCAAATAAAAATAACAGAAGGAGAAGAATAGTAAATGAAGCAATAAACAATTTAAAAAAAATAAATAAAAATAAAATAAAAAATAAAAAAAAAAAAATAAAAAATAAATAAATAAAAAATAAAATAAAATAATAGAAATAAAAATTAAAAATTAAAAAAATAATATAAAAAAAATAAATAAAAAAATTAAAAAAAAATTAATAAAAAAATAAAGATTAAATTAACGGTACAAGTTAAGGCCAGGAGGAGAGCGAGCTTTGAGAAGACAGATAATTGCCTCCTCTGAAGCTCTTAAAGTAACCCGAGAAGACGGAACAGGGATATGATTAAGGACTTGGACCCGGAAGCAGTGATTAAAATCCAGTCCATGGGAATTAGAGTGGATAGCAATAGGGAGGTTTTTGCGTTGACCAACGGAAGCCCTGTGACCATTCATACGCAAGTTGAGCTGCGTGGAGGCCATACCAACGTAGAATGCATCACACTGGGTGCAGTCCAAACGGTAAACGCAATTAACCGATGTGCATGAGGTGTGGGGAGGACAAGGGTAGTTAATGTTGCTATGGGGGGAAGTAAAAAAGGGATTAGGGTTTATGATAAGACAGGTTTGGCATCTGCTCCGTCCGCACTCCACCATTCCCCTCCCAAGTGCAGGGTTCAAGGGAGAGTGATGGGAGAAAATGCCTCTGAGGTTCGGTGGTTTGCGATATGATAAGGAGGGGGCTTCAGGAAAAATAGACGAGGTAGAAGGAGAAGAGGAGAGCAATGGGAAAAACTCCTTAATAACCGAGCCAATCCTATGAGCACCAGGGAAAAAAGTGGATATCAGGAAACACTATCAGTGTGGTCTTTTCTCGGTACGTGCCGGTGAACTATTTCAGCCGGCACGACACGACTATCAATGACATTAGAAGGGTAGCCACGATCAACTAATTTTTCCTTTAAACTGTTAATATGGGAACTACGGTTTTTCAAGTTATTACAAATCCTGTGGATGCGAATGGAAAGGGATCTGGGGATTGCTTTTTTGATGTGGGTGGGATGGCAACTACTGTAGTGGAGGTACTGCTGTGCATTCGTAGGTTTTATATGTACAGAGGTGGAGAAACTGCTATTGTTGAGGGTGACATCAACATCAAGGAAAGTAATTTTATTGCTGGACACTTGGTGGGTGAAGGAGATGGAGGAAGAAAAGTTTTGGAAGGAAAGTAGGAAGAGGTTTAACTCATGGGTACCATGTGGCCAAATGAAGAAGATATCGTCAATGTAGCGAGTATAAAGAAGGGGAAGGAATTGACGATCAGATAGAAAAGATTGCTCTAATTTGGCCAAGAACAAATTAGCAAAAGAAGGAGCCATAATAGTGCCCATCGCAGTACTCTTGGTTTGAAGGTAAAAGGCACCATCAAACTGGAAGGCATTATGCTTCAGGACAAATTCGGCTAAGGAAACTAGAAAATTGGTAGAAGGAGTGAGGGGGGGAGTTCTGAGTTCAAGAAAGTAACGAAGGGAATTCAGTCCCTCACTGTGTTCAATATTAGTATACAGAGAGGTGACGTCCATAGTAACCATGAGGAGGGGATGGGTGAGGTTGGGTGGTATCGAGAAGTTATTGAGGAGATTGAGGAAGTGGAAACTGTCTTTACAGTAGGAAGGCTGACTGCGGACTAGGGGTTGGAGGAAGTAGTCAACAAAAGCAGACAGTCGCTCTGTGAGGGAACCATAACTGGAGACTATGGGTCTTCCAGGAGGAGGTGAATCAGGCATTGAGAAAGGCTTATGAATTTTGGGAAGGAGGTAGAAGACAGGACATCGGGGATTGGAAGGTATTAAGGTATTAATGTCTTCGGGTGATAAACCCTCAAGGTGGGCCCGGTCATTAAGCAGCGATTTAAGTTTAGAGAGGAAATCGGAATATGGATTATTAGGGAGAGATAGATAAAAGGTGGAGTCAGACAGCTGCCTCATGGCTTCACGGCGGTAAACATGACGGTCCATGAGAACAACCGTGGAGCCCTTATCAGCCGGCATAATTAACAAAGAGCTATCACACTTCAGGCTTTTAACAGCCTTTCTTTCGTTGGGAGTTAAATTGTCACGGGGTATAAGGTTATGAAGAAAGGCAGGATCAGAGACCTTACGGAGGATAGACGAAATATACAGTTCAAGTGGATGTGAAGCCAGAAGCGGAGGAGGTTCATTAGAGGAGAAGGGTTTGAATTTAGAGAGGGAAGGGTGTATTTTAGGGTTGGGGTCGACAGGTCTACTAGCACGTGTTTTCCAAAAGTATTTCCAACGTAAGGACCTACAGAACATTTGTAGGTCCTCTAAGATTTTAATATGATTAATTTTTGGAACGGGACTGAAGTCCCGTTAAGTAGTTAGTAGCTTACCTAGGATGGCCGACAGAGTGCGTGCGTGTTCGTTTGCATTCGGTCTACCTCTCAGTTAGCTTCAGCTACTCAAAGGGACTACTTCTACCCGATGACGACGACTGTCGAAATATCGTTGTGAGTCTTTTCTGTGTATCTTTATTTGTTTTTTCTCTTTAATGTGTTAACTAGTAGTCCTGTTGGACCTTTTCAAGTTTTGATATATATATACATATATATTAAAAGTAATGCCCAATTTAACTTTTACACTTTTTCTTATCCGTTTTTCAAGTGTTCTCATACTTGACTTCCATGGTTCTGGAACTAAAAACATAAGTTCACCAAAATTTTTATTACTATACACCGACATGTTTCGGTCATCGTTGACCATTTTCAAGGTTAAAGAATATATAAAATTATTAATGATCGAAAAGTGAATAACAATTAAAATAAACTAAAATAAACATAACGAGTCCATAACACATATTCACAACTAGGGAGGTTATCAAAGGTAAAGGTATGTTGAGGTTTCACCAGGCTCTTGGTTACCTTCCATCCGTCATTTGTATCTGGGAAGGTAATCGATTAACTTCTATACCTCTCCCAGACTGGTTCGCCTTCTGACTGCCTTCATATAATTTTAGAATTCTTGAAAATCCTCCTCCTTGGCTGTTAATACTAGGTTGCTTTTCGAGGATCAAGATAGCTTCCAAAATTTGCAATCTGGTGTGGTCATGTTCTTGTTGTAATATTACAGTATTGTCTGTTAACATTTCCCTGGTTAATTGCACTCCATGTGTTAACCTAACGTGCTCTTTGGGTCCTCCGGATGCCAGATGCATGGTGAGCCTTCGTGAAAGCGTGGTTGTGGTGGAACCAACATATTTCGAGCGTAGGGACTCGCAGTTCCCTAATTTGCAGTTAAACTCGTATACAACATTAGTTCTCTGAAGGGTTGCTTTCTTTTGTGGGTTGTTCGTAATTACCATTCTTGAAGTGGCAGAGTTGGCATAGTAAATTCGTAATTCTAATCTGTCATCTGGCTTGAGGCATGATGTATTATTCTTAATAATTCCTTTTAGTATACGTTCATCCGTTTTATAAGCTTCCGAAAACTGGTTTTTATAATATACTAAATGTGTTGCGCCTTTGTTTTCGGGATTCTGTTGAATATCACTACCATGAAGTTTGTTCAGGCAACCTTTCAAAATGGAATCGAATTGTCGATTACTGTATCCGTTGTTAATAAGGACTTCTTTGAGCCTATCTGCTTCTTGTTTGAATAATTCCCAACTAGATGACGTCTTATACGCTCTTCGAATGAGGGTTTTAATCATGCCGTCCTTATATCTGTCAGGGCATTCACTTTTAGCGTTTAAAAGTATTCCACTATTCGTAGACTTTACAAACACTGAAGTGACAAAAGTCTGGTTTTCTCCATTACTCTTTATTTTAACATCAAGAAAGTCTAAGCTACTGTTGGTTTCCATCTCATATGTAAACTTCAAAACCGATTCAGCTTCAAAAGCAGATTTAATCTCATCTATATATTCCGGCTTATCCATCATCACAAAGCAGTCATCAACGTACCTACAATATATATGAGGCTTCCAGGTTGGATTTCTAGCGATAATCGAATTCTCTAGGTTGCACATATAACCCTCATTCGAAGAGCGTATAAGACGTCATCTAGTTGGGAATTATTCAAACAAGAAGCAGATAGGCTCAAAGAAGTCCTTATTAACAACGGATACAGTAATCGACAATTCGATTCCATTTTGAAAGGTTGCCTGAACAAACTTCATGGTAGTGATATTCAACAGAATCCCGAAAACAAAGGCGCAACACATTTAGTATATTATAAAAACCAGTTTTCGGAAGCTTATAAAACGGATGAACGTATACTAAAAGGAATTATTAAGAATAATACATCATGCCTCAAGCCAGATGACAGATTAGAATTACGAATTTACTATGCCAACTCTGCCACTTCAAGAATGGTAATTACGAACAACCCACAAAAGAAAGCAACCCTTCAGAGAACTAATGTTGTATACGAGTTTAACTGCAAATTAGGGAACTGCGAGTCCCTACGCTCGAAATATGTTGGTTCCACCACAACCACGCTTTCACGAAGGCTCACCATGCATCTGGCATCCGGAGGACCCAAAGAGCACGTTAGGTTAACACATGGAGTGCAATTAACCAGGGAAATGTTAACAGACAATACTGTAATATTACAACAAGAACATGACCACACCAGATTGCAAATTTTGGAAGCTATCTTGATCCTCGAAAAGCAACCTAGTATTAACAGCCAAGGAGGAGGATTTTCAAGAATTCTAAAATTATATGAAGGCAGTCAGAAGGCGAACCAGTCTGGGAGAGGTATAGAAGTTAATCGATTACCTTCCCAGATACAAATGACGGATGGAAGGTAACCAAGAGCCTGGTGAAACCTCAACATACCTTTACCTTTGATAACCTCCCTAGTTGTGAATATGTGTTATGGACTCGTTATGTTTATTTTAGTTTATTTTAATTGTTATTCACTTTTCGATCATTAATAATTTTATATATTCTTTAACCTTGAAAATGGTCAACGATGACCGAAACATGTCGGTGTATAGTAATAAAAATTTTGGTGAACTTATGTTTTTAGTTCCAGAACCATGGAAGTCAAGTATGAGAACACTTGAAAAACGGATAAGAAAAAGTGTAAAAGTTAAATTGGGCATTACTTTTAATAAAACGTGTATAAATGAAGGCCTGCTCCCCAAATATATATATATATATATATATATATATTTCTCTCAAAATTCGAAAAAAAACGATCCAAACTGGATGCAAATCAGCTCAAAAACGAAGAAAAGCAACACACAGAGAAAGAGACACACTTACAAACATGATCGAAGATCTTTCGGAGTACTAAAAAAAATCTGTTTTTAGTACTACAAAAAACTATTTAAAAAATCTGTTTTTAGTAGTATGTTCTTGAGAGCATTTAAAATTTGCAGTGCAGAGTTTTTAGAGGAAGAAATAAAAACTACTTATAGCATATAAAGTTCTTTAAGGTATCCAAAATTATTAATTGATAATATCAAGAAAAGAGTGAAAGAATCCCTGACATCAACAATGAAGAACAGCTCATAGAAAAGAAATATGTAGTCATTCCATATAACACCTGTTTCAAAGATCTGCCCTCATTTTTGAAAAAGCTGGACCTCTCCGTTGTGTTAGTAATGATAGTAATTTGTTTAATAGGCATGTTAATAATAAGGGAGAGGAAAAAGATAGTTGTGTGTATAGGATACCTCGTACTGATTGCCAAATGTCTTATCTTAGACAGACGAGTAAAGGTCTCTTTACAAGAGTAAAACAACACCAATATTCAATTAGACGGGAAGATGAAAAGAGTGCCTTGTTCTTATATGTAAGGAACAAAAATCATGATAAATTTGAGTGAAGCAAAGGAATTAATTTTTGTACCTTTAAAAAGGAGGAGAAATAATATTGAAAGTCCACTCATAAAGAACTTCTATGGAAATTTAATGAACAATAATCCGGGACTTTACAAACTAGATGAAATATTAATAAAAGAAATAAGTAAGCAGATCAAGACTCCAGTAATTTTAGGAATATTAAATTCAGACAGAGATGCCAGCAATCCTGAAGACTTCAAACCAGGTTAACTTGTTATTATATTTTTTGTTTGGTTCATTTAGCTCTCTGATGATATTGGAACGAAAGGCATTAGAGCATTGTAATTAATATATATTTGTTTATTGTGGTGTTTAATTCATATATTATATCAAGAGTTATTGTTGATTATTAATTTATATAATATATTATATATATATATATATATATATATATATATATATATGTGTGTGTGTGTGTGTGTTCTCTAATCGGGGTTCGGTCAATTTTCCAGGATAAAAAATCAAACTCTCGTTGCCAACATTTCGGTTTTATTGTTATTTTATTGTAGTTTTATTTTATTTTTATCCTGGAAAATTGACCGAACCCCGATTAGAGAACACACCTATTCTATCAAACGGTCGATATATTATTGAATCTGTATTATATTATATATATATTATATATATATATATATAATATATATATATATATATATATATATATATATATATATCTGATTGGTTGATGCGGGACCAAATAACATTGACCAAACTGGTCAATTTTTCACTCATTTTTCTCTTTTCTCCAGTTGAAGGCTTCTAGCTCTCATCGAAGTCACGTACAGCGGTTCTTCTCATCCATGGAATCATCTCCGCCAACACAGCAAATAGTATAAGGGCTCGCACTCCCTCAGAAAATAAACAGTTGCCGTGCGATGTCGACTTTTCCACTTCGAGTTTTCCCGGTCCGGTCCTGAAAAAAGCCATAATTCTGCTACTGCTACCTTGTTGAGACTGGTCACAGCATGATGAACCCGCTGCCGGCCTGCCAGGAAAGGATAAGGGCTCACACTCCCTCAAGAAACACAAATACTGGCGTTGGGCATTGGCCCCACCATGCGGCGAGGTCTCATTAGTTGTATTTTTGGTTGGTGGGTTGGTTGTTGGTGTTTGAACGGCTATTGTTGATGTTAAATGGATATTGTTGTTAACTGGTTGAAACTGGTTGCTACGCGATGAAGCCGCTGTCGTCCTGCCAGGAAAAGTTAAGGGCTCACACTCCCTCATACTGAGCCCTTATACTATTTGCTGTGTCGGCGGAGATGACTCCATGGATGAGAAGAACCGCTGTACGTGACTTCGATGAGAGCTAGAAGCCTTCAACTGGAGAAAAGAGAAAAATGAGTCAATGTTATTTGGTCCCGCATCAACCAATCAGATATCAGAACCAGACACCTCATGTAGATTTTCAATATATATATATAGTTCAATATATAGCCAATGCTCCTTTTTATGCGAGAAATGTTGATATCCAGCGTGATCTAAGGATGGAACCAATACAAGATTATATTAGGCGTCTGACTATCAATGAAGACAGAAAACTTCCCGTACACCCAAACCTGCTAGTAAGAGCACTCTTACCTCAACTTCCTTGAACCCATCCTCCTCCGAATAATTGGATCACCAAACTCACAACAGACTCTAGGACTGTAAAGACCATCCGACCACGAAACATACTCACCCTAGACAGGACAGAAACTAACATACCGACTTACCTGATAGACCTGCACAGTTAAAGCAGTACTAATAGACAAGCAGGTGAAAGCCTCTGGCTTGGAACTGCCTGACTCCAACGTGCAGCATTGCACGGAAACTCTCGTTGGTCGTTGGTAGACAAAGAAACATAGAGAAATCAAAAGAACACACTTACAGTCTCTAATTTTCGGTTTGAACCGTCTTCAGGAGAGATAAGAGAGAGAAACCAAGCGCACTGGTTTCCCTCTCTTATCTCTCCTGAAGACGGCTCAAACCGAAAATTAGAGACTGTAAGTGTGTTCTTTTGATTTCTCTATGTTTCTTTGTCTATATTGAACTATATTTATCCGTTTTGTATCGTATTTCCAACGAAAAAGAATATACATTATATATTATATATATATATATATATATAAACTAAATTATGTAAAAACAGAGCAAATAACTTTCTTCATAATATCTTAGTTTTTTTGTACAAAGAATTTCGGTATATTTGTAGCATTACTGACATACACTTGCTGTATATAAGCTCCATATACTAAACATTTATTAACGCTAGTACAACACGTGATCCAAAGCAGCACAGATCTCCATCGACCCTGGTAAGAAGCAGTTGCGTGCGCGGTCGACATCTGTGAGACGTAGACTCGTGGTGAGTAAGTAAAGCAGTGTCAGGTGAGAGTAGGAAGTCAGGTCGAGGCCTCTGACGTCACTACCCTTCTCTACCTGACTGACTCATCAGACCTCTTCTATTGTTCACTCCCCTTACACGCTACTGTTGTCTCCTTATTTTCCCTTAACCAGAGGTCCACTTAACATTTTTGAAAACTTAGACCAAATTAACTTAGACCGGCCCTCTTATTGGTCTACCATTTTCAAGAATAGGTACAATAATTTCAAAAACTGATTTATGGTTAAACTAATATTTGATACCATTATTTCTCTATTTATTTATAAAATATATCTCTCAGATATCTTTTAATTCCATCCTCATGATGATCTAACGTCAGCCAAAATGATTAGGTACTGTTCTATTTTTTATTTTTTTTATGGATTATAGTCGCAAATTAAATTTAAATTTAGAAATACAAAAGCAGGAAGAAACATTCACGTTTCTACATAATGCTTCATCATCAATCATCCATTTCTCAGGGAGACCCTTCAGACTCTGATAATATCCAAAACGAGAGGCAAGGAAGATGTTGTAAACCCTCTCTAGGTGCGAAAACACAGAATCAACGTTCTCAGAGAAGGGATGCTAAGTCCGCAGTTGGCAAAGGCTGCAAAGAAGTATGTCGTAATGACATTCGGCGAGAGTTTCATCCAGCAGCGGCCTTCCATAAAAATACAATTATTTTTTTGCAACCTGCAAGATTAGCAAAGAAAGTTAATTTTTCAGAATCTTAAAGACTGCCCACCAACAGATACGCTTCTGGGGCTTCAGAGGAAGCTTAGGTAATTCTCTGAATTAGAGTGGGAGATGGAGATGAGAACAGCCTATCCAACCCATGGACTAGGTTAGATAGGCCGTCTCAGAAGAGAATCGATATAGGCCATAAACTGGCCCATTGTGATACCACAACCCATAGGACGAATATCTAAACCAAGATACCGGCAGGACATTTTTTAATAAGCTCGGCAAAAGATGTCATGAAAACCCACTCACACTTCACCTTTACTTTTTAAGTTGGTTAGATGTTGAGTGAGTTAAGGTGATGTCCGAGATCCTTCGTCGCCAGCAGATGAAGTTTCACCACGTAGGATAGCCTACGTCGAGCAGTGTCCTTATCAAAGTATATCCCAATATATAAATATCAAAATTTATGAAGCATAATATCTACCGTAACATGTCGTAAGAGTTAATTCTTACCACCTATTAGCTTAAGGGGCACTTCATAAAATATATAATTACAACTGAGGTAAATTTGTAGTCATGAAAATTCCATTTCATTCAAAGACTTTTCATAGTGAAAAAGAGCATATTTCTTTTAAAAAAGAGACTGAAAATTTGCACTACAGAGGTTGGGATTAACAAGAATTATATATATATATTATATATATTTGTAGTGTATTTTTGTGTTTCTTTCCTATGTGTTAAAGTTTATATATATACATATATTAGAAATCTGACTCTTCTACCTATGAAAAAAGCTGTAAATAAAATTTAAATCACACACGACATAACTATTTGGCATTAAAAGGTAAAAATTTGATTATATATATAACAAAGGAATAAACACCTAAGAGGTCTTTTTAGAACATTGTTAAGAACTTATTCAGGGTGAGTTCATTTATAATGAACAATCAAAAAACTTCCAAAATGGTAGTAAAATTATTTAAACAGTCAAATATATTTGTTAAATAACTCATTAATATAAGTGATCGTTTAGAATGAGTTACATTGGACTGAAGTGAGGCGGCTGAAAGGACAGTATACCAATGCAGAGTGGTGAAGAAGTGTGGCGTGAATGTGACTGAGCCTTCTATTGTGACGTCATCGGCGAATCACGCTCACTGACCCACTAACCTATGAACAGCAGTTCACAGTGAGTATAGAATTCACGAAACCATGAATAGAACCTTCCAACAAATATGCAAGCGAGCCAACATGTGTAAATTGCCCAGATTCTAAAGCACGAAAATCCATAAAATACTTTCATTTACTAGCCAAATAAAAAAATAAAGATGTGAGAGTAAACTAGCTTCCCTTTGTAATTACATAATGCTTTACAAACGCTAATGGAAACATAGTGTCTGTGAAACGACGCCATCGCATGGACAACCAGGCATCCGTGGGTGAAACGGCAGGTACCGATGAAGATATGAAAAAATGGACTGACAACAGCTGGGTCACAATATGGTAATGGCAATAAAGAATAACCAGGAACGTACTCTACCTGATAGAAAGAATAGTTTTGTCAATATTCCGACTAAATACCTGGCCCAAGTATCCTCCAACTTAAGGATTGTCTTCCCATCCCATGTGGCTTCCCACGTCACTAATGACGAATATGGAATTTTTTGGTAATAAACGGGGTCAGTTCCAATTTTTTATGCAGTTTTGCCAATAATTTCCTGCAATACTTAACTACATTGATTTTAACATAACAGAAGTGCGAATACCGAAAAAAGGGAAGTAATGGTCTATCAAGTTTATTACCATTGATTTATCCTACTTACTCAAGTCGCTAAATTCTTACCGTAAGTCTGAAAAAATATTTAGCTAATAAAATAATGTAGGAACGACTGTTTATTTATCATACTCTTCGTAGGGTCTTAGCCATGGGCCCCCATAACTAAATATAATCTGAAACCACATGAAGAGGCTGTTCAGAAATATATCTTGCATTCATATCGTACTCTCAGTGTGTCTGCTATAAATGAACCAAATTTCTATCATTAATTAGGTCTCAAAAAACTCTCTGTAGACGACTTTTTACTTTGCACCTACGTCCAAATTTGTAAAACTTATGAGCTAAAGAATGTATAAAAAGCAGTATAATAATCAGATTATTTTTCAAACAAGTATAACTTCAGAAAAAAATTGGAAAAACATATTCTATTACAGCTTTTATCCTTATATTATTCCTTAAGAAACATTTTTCTTTGTTATATCAGCGAATTCATCGTAACCTTAAAAACCTACAAACGTGTAAAAGTGGCCTGCTTTTGCCATTTCTTTACATTTTAACATATATTTACGAATGATGAAGTCATTATGACTGAGCAGTTTATAATTCTTGTTTCTTTAGGAAGATATACTGTTTGAATCGTTTGCACTTATTCTCATTGGTGAAATTTAAAAATGTATGCTAACTAAGAGTAATTATCACGAAGTATTCTATATAAAATCACGCCTGTAACTATGCATGCGAAAACAATTATTAGTGCAATAACATAAGTTCGTATTTGATACTTTAATTCTAAAAATTTTGATTCACATGAAATTTAACCCAGATACTTTACAATATGAAAATTGCAATTATTTCATTATTTTTTTCATTTATGAAGCGTACTAGAAGGCTATTATTAGATTATTTACAATGTAGTAGTAGTTAGTGTCTTAGATTTTTTTACCCGTAAGGTCATCCGTAATCAAACTTTTTGGAATATTAATCATTATACACAAGGATAAATATACTGAAGAAAATATTTGTAATGTACTTATTTTATAGTTCTAGATTTCAGACAGTTCAGCTTTTTTAAAAAAAATGTTTACATATTTTATTACCAATATGTTTCCAATACAACAATATAACCCAATATACAATCCATTGATCTTTAAAAGTTTTTGTCGAAACATGGTTGAACGACGTATCTTTTATTTCTTTTTTCTAATGTAAATTTAATTTCAATCAATCAATCAAACATTTCTTTAAGAGGAAAACAATATTTATCAAAGGAATGGCTCAAAACGAAAAAATGCGTTAAATGCTAGTTCAAATTAATTCAGATTACATTAATAGAAATGAAAGTAGAATTAATTCGTCTCTGCCACATGATGGTTCCCATTTCTACCTGGCGTGTGTCAAGGATCATGGGCGATGACTTCCTGGAGGAAGCCGGTATTTAACAAAGCACTGTCAATTCATCCAACATTCAGAAATAGCTCTTTACCTCATCGTAAACAAATTTATTACTCAAGGCTTAAAAACAGTACTCTATACCAGGAGCTTCAAAAAGAACTACGTCTTTCAGAGTAGAATAAATGGAAGCTCATTTCAGTAAATTCTTCAACACACTATGAATAAAAAATATGTATATACCATGATAAACGAAAAACGGTCCGGCAAGACAAATAACACTTAAAATAAACTGTGACACATAGACTGATAGTCACTTCTTCTCCTGAGGACGACCGCCATTAGGTCGAAATATTGAAAAGTGAGTCTTTGTTATGTTACAGTCTATGTGTCACTGCATATATATATATATATATATATAATGATCAAACCACAATCAGAAATGGGAAAACAAGACTAAGATCTTTCAACCGTAACAAGCGGTCTTCGTCAGAGTCGTTGACTCTGACGAAGAACGCTTGTTACGGTTGAAAGATCTTAGTCTTGTTTTCCCATTTCTGATTGTGGTTTGATCATTGATTGTTGTTTCACGTGTTTATGTGAAATCTTTTTATATATATATATATATATATATATATATGCAGAAAAATCACAATAAATAAACACATCACGCAATCAATGAAGTTTAACCACAATGGAAAAAGGAAAAGGATAGAAATAAATGCTCTGAGGCCTTTCAATTTATGACATCAGAGAGCAAACAAAGTAAAAACTGAGAAGCTAACATAAAAGTAATGGAGAAGGAAAGTAACAAAACAGCTGGAAACTCAATATGACAATATAGGTTGATAAGAAAAAATACCCAATAAAATAAAACAGTAAAAGTCCAACAGTAAAAAATTGAATTATAATTCAATATTAATTAAAAATAAATAAAAAAAAATTAAATTTAACAAAACATTAAGCTATATTATTTGAAACATCAATCTGCTCGGAGTTCATGTCCAGAGATACCCCTACATTTATGTTAGCTTCTCAGTTTCTACTTTGTTTGCTCTCTGATGACATAAATTGAAAGACCTCAAAGCATTTATTTTTATTGTTTTCCTTTTTTTCCTTGTAGTTTAAACTTTATTGATTGCATCACAAGTTTATTTTTTGTGATTTTTCTGCAAATCACAGGATCCTCAAAACGTACAAATCCCTCAATACCGAGTTTAGTTTTTTTGCCACTTTTGTGTTCAATGTATTATCCTAAGTATAATTTGCCAGATTGTATCAAAATTTTTACATTTCTTGTTCAAAACTCATCTTTCTTATTCCCGGAAAATTCATTCATTGTTAACAATTCTTCAATTTGAATTGCAAAATTACAACTATCTGGAAATGTAGGTTCAGAAGATGAAAAAGTTATTTCTAAAAACACAAAATGGGCAAATAAGGGAACTTTCCATGAGACAGCATTGTCCAAAAACAATAAGGGTCGCCTACATTATAAGTGGCATTCCTATGTATAATATTCACTTGACCTATTAAAGGGTCTGACCTGTAGCGTGTCCACAAACTTTTATACTACACCGCACACGCAAATAGAGACATTATCCGAACTTAAACATAAAAAAAAAAAGACTCAGGGGATCTCATAACGTCTAAATCCGTCAAAAACTCGAAATACCATTGTTTTATGATTAGTATGTTCTACTCATAGTGCAGTAAGAAAAAAAAGTTCTAGCGCTTGTAGTTTTATCAGGTTGGTTCAAATTACCTCTTTTGCTTTCAAAGTTAAACTACTGTCATCACAGGCTGCGTGTTTGAGAAAAGATGGACTTTAAAATAGTGATTGAAGAAAAGACTATTACTGTTGGCGTGGATAACGACCGCAGTAAACACACCGGTTACTGCGTTTATCGACGGGATATCTGAGACACTAAAACGAATGCAGAGAATAAAAAACACAGTCCAATATAGAAGGCACCGCATTTGTTACATTTCAATAGGTAAACACAGTTCCTAGAAATGAAAAAATTACTATAATAAGTACGACAGCTTTTGGTAATGTTGGAGAAGGAATATTAAGAATTAATAACAGGACAAAAAAAAGAATCAAAGTTTTTTGTTATATTGATTCAGACTTCCACTGTCTCCAAACTGTCCAACGGAGCTAACTTCTTCGATTTGATAAGATATGATACCAGAAACTACCAATTATCAGGCTCATCCTACAACTGAACTTAGCTCTTCTCCTTTTCTTGCTACCTCTTTCCATTTACCCGATTATGAATACGAATTTTCCTACTCCAACTGTAATAGCAGTTATTTCATCTCTTGTAATATGCTCTTTACTTTCTGGAAGAGCATTTATAGATAGCAATGTAACCAGTGGGTTCCTTCTGTATTAATCACTATTCAACTCTTGAGCGTTAGACTGGCAACGCAGTCACTGCATGGTAACAAGTAGTAGTCATGGCTTACACATTAGTCACTGCTTGACAAATACACTCAAAAACAAACAACCTTCTATTACAATCGTAGAACTTTGAGACCATTTGAGGTCTCAACCAACACTGGTACCAGTCCATACTTGGTTACCTGAGTCAAACGTAATATCCACTTTCACTATCAGAAGATGAAGACAAACAAAAATGAAGTTAAGTAAAAGACAGAAAAACAGTAAAATAAATAAATACCTACAAAAAAGAATATGAAAACATATAAATAAATTGGATTGATCAACATTCAACATATAAACATCCTATTACAATTCATTCACATAAATGTAACTATTCATAAAAATTTAGAAGAAATCACAGATACAATTTAAATGTCATTTTCTAAGCAACATTTCTTCAACAGATCTTCATATTTTTGACTTTATACCAAAAAATATTAATTTTAAGACATTAATTAATACGAATTTTGAAGTATATAGAATCACTAAAGATAAGGTAAAGTTAGTTCCCGTTTTGGCATAAAATACTAATATACACATTTCCCATGCTTCAATATAACCCAAATCTAATAGGAGGACCTTATCACATAAAGAACTATATTTTCGTCAAATCTCATAAGAATTGGTTAAACGGAGAGACCGCAGATTTGTTACAACGCATTGAATAGACTCACACTGGGCTAAAAGTAGGTCCACATACTAAAAATTGAGTTCAGTTTACCTCGAAGTGTGTTAATCAGTAAAAATTTAACTGATTCAGTAAATCACTGTATGTTACTGATTAGTGTAAAGTTTGTAATATAATAATAAAGTGTAATATAAATATAATAGATCTTGAAGCTTTTTATATTATGTTATATTCAGCAGTAAGTCTTAATTTTGTCATACCAATTCTTCAACATAACTTTGATTTTTAAGTAGAGTCAGTTCAGCTCCTTTTCCAAATTGTTTCTTTCCTTCCTATCTTGAAACTGTATCTTTTTCATGTAATGTCTATTTCCGCACACATTTACCATGCATACTATTCTGTTTATTTATTTTTCTTTTCATCGGTTTTTTGCATCAATCTCAACTTTTTTATGCAATCTCTATTTCGTTTTTTTCTTTTTTGTTTAAAAGAAAATTCCTGATATTTTTCTTCAATCGATAGCACAAACACCAACTTTTCTGAGTTGTATTCCACTTCCTTTAAAATTCTATAACTATATGAAGTTATTTGGACTAACACAAGGACAAGCAGAGCCAGCCCAGGTAGTAACAACAACCCCTTACAACACTCAACCCTCAGCTGTGAACAAACATCTTTAATCCTCCTAATTGACCTACAGTGCCTATATAAAAGTGAAAAACATTTAAGAATCATTATTATCCTGAAGATGACTCAAGGAAAGATTAGAAACATTTTGACTAAACTAATAACTAATGTTATCTAAACCAGACAACTAATGTTGTCTAGTTTAGTTGCAATAACGAAGCATTATTCAGAAAGACAGATAAACTTAACAAGAAGAAAGTTTCTCCAAATTATGGTGATGTTTTTAATAAAATATGCTCACAGGAAGGACTGCTAACCAAATTTGCAGATATATTTTTATATATGTATGTATATATGTCTGTCCGTATATGTGTCTGTGTATGTAGTATATTTTTTCTTCAAACGAAAATCGTAATAGAGAAGCCTATGAGTGGAGAACAAGTAGCAACTGAGAAATGCACAAGAAATGGCTGACCAAGAAAAAGAGAGAGAGAGAGAGAGAGAGAGTACAATTGTGGAGAGGAGAAGGCTGGAAAAGACAGAAAGGAGATAGAGCGAGCAAAGAGGGAGTGAGTGAATAAGACAAGAGAGCTAGATTCCAACCCTTAAAATCACTAAAAAAATATTTCTAAGAACTAATCTTTTTACTTATAAATTGTTTAAATGTTACACCACTAGAACACATGAAACCTTAAACGAATCTAAACAAAATGAAAGATAACCTAATAAATTTATGTTTAGTAGGATGAGCAAGCGATGGAAATAAGTTAGGTTGAGAAGAGGTGAAGCGAGCTCGTGACTGGTTGCACCAGGAAGAGACCTCCCTCGCAACTATCACACTCAGTCTTCCTTCTTTCACCCTCTCTTTCTCTCTCTCTCTTTCTCTCTCCCTCTCTCTCTGTGCATGATTCTTACAAACGGTTTGTGTGGCTTGATATCTACTCCTTGGATCCTACCTAAGAATACTCTATGATAAAAAAAGTGGAACATAGATATGGGTTAAAAGTTTACTAAAAGTTACATGTTAAATGCAACATTTATAATAAACATAAGCAAAATATTAAATTCATTTATTAAGTCATAGTAGTATGAAAATGCCGGTACTTATACAAACAGATCTTCTTGACTCTGCCCTCTGATATTAGGAGCAAAATTTACTTAATTGTCCTTGCAGATTCTAAACAGACATTTTTTTATAATTTTTGTGTTAATGTTCTACACCAGGATAAGAAGAACAGAAAACTCACCGTGCCAACAGAATAGTGGTAAAAAATCAATGCGCCTGCTCACGGAAACAAATCGGTTTAAAAAGAAATTTTAATAATAGTTGAAGAAGAATTTTAGACCATTTTAAGGGTTAGAATCTATCTCTGTTTTCCGATTTACTCACTCCATATATGTGAAATCTATCTCCTTTCTATCTCTCTCTGTATATATATATATATATTTTGACAGAGTCAAAAACCCAACAAAAATCAATTGGGTTTTTGACTCTCACGAAGACCGCTTGTTACGGTTGAAAGATCTTGGTCTTGTTTTCCCATTTTCTTATTGTGGTTTGATCATTGATATATAGTTTATATATATATATATATATTATATATATATATATATATAAGATTTCACATAAACACGTGAAACAACAATCAATGATCAAACCACAATAAGAAATGGGAAAACATTGTTTTCGCATTTCTTATTGTGGTTTGATCTATATATATATATATTTTATATATATATATATATATTATATATATATATATATATATATATAAACTACAGTTTATATATATGTCAACTACATTGACATAAAGAACACACAGAAATGAAACAGAAACTTACTACTATATTTCGTATATATGAGTTTCTGTTCCATTTCTGTGTATTCTTTATATCAATGTAGTTCATTTAGATCGTCGAATCGTTTCATTTAATTGGTTATATATATATATATATATATATATACAAATTTGTGTAGCAGTCCTTTTTGCAATAATTTATTATTAATATTCTTCATAGGGGAAAAAGAAGATAAAAATGAAGAAAATACAATAAAATGAATAATAGAAAATCTAAAAAAAAAGTAAAACAAGTAGGAATAACAATAAAACTACAGTCGAAACAGAAAAAAAGAAGATCGTAACATGTTTTATTTTTGAAATATTCTACTACATACGCACATGCATAAAAACACAAACACAGCTCGAAACCCTATTCCTGTGCCAATTTTATTGTCTCAGGGAACCCTAAAGCGGTTATTTCTGGTGAATCAATATCGAAATTTTGACACGATCGTGAATCTTTTCCTTTCATTAATCCATATTTTAATTGATGTCAAATGAAAGCAACAACTACCGCTAGCTGCAACAGAAAGAATCTTTCTTCCGTATATTACTTAATAATTGAACTTAAAAGCGAAATGATTAGCAATGAAATGACAACTGCAACGATTAAAAAAAAAAGATGACTAAAGGAAATGATTCAAACCAAACAAGGAAGTAATTACAACTGTTCATTATTTATACATTTCCCAGAATAAGCACAATACGAAACTATTATTCCTGCCGTGAAAAATGATTCACAAAAGGCAATCATTCGGTTTTATAAATACCAAAGCTTGCATTAGAAAAGTAACTAAATACTATGTCTAACATACATAAAAAATAGAGAACCGGGGTAAGTCAAACACGGATGAGCTTTTCAAGCATAAATCACTAATATTTTCACTAAGAAATGATTAAAGCATTTTTACTACTTTTTAATCATACTAGAACTGAATTGTCTCAACCAATATGCGAATAACTAGAAAATGTTCAGTTTACTGAAGTAAAGTGTAGTAGTAATAATTAAAAACATACTTCAACTTTTTAACAGAATTTCTATTAGTTAATTTTAATTTTTTTTGTGTGTTGATCAGTAAGTTGGTTTTAATCATATTTTTTTTGTTCTCTTTAAGTTTGCGTTTGTGTTACTCCATTGGAGAAAGATTTTTGAAGACCTTAAAGCAATTCATCCTATAAAATTTCGTCAATCTAAGACGTAGAGTATTTTAATGAGTTAGTCATAGAAATAGTGTTGTTAATTTCATTGACAGCTAATAGTTTCCCGTAAAAATTCAGGAAGTAAACTCTCAATTCCTTCAAATATAGATATCCAAAAAGATATGTTAACATTTCTGGGATGGCAGAATAAAATACGTCACAGCAAATACATTGGTCGGTAATGGCATCCATGAAGGGGAATTAGCAATCTATTTTCCTTTCTATTTTGGACTATCAGCCCTTATGAATTTAATTTTGTTAGATAAGCACCTTTTTTAATAGATTTGGGATGCAAGAATAATATTATATAGGAACCATTTAACTTAATTACGTAGAATTGAACTTAGTATTTTGGTTTAAAAAAAAATCAAATGTAAATTACTCAGTAGGAGGGATACACCCATAGAATAATCAAATTTTGAATGTAAAATGTGTTTGGGAATTGAAATTTAATCATATTGAAATAGATATATAAACAGGCGAAACATTAGCTTTCCTGCAATTTAAGACCATGAGAAAGGTAACTCATATCAATACAAAACTCCTTCTTTGTTTTCCTTGCAACCATTTTTTTTTTAAACTATGCTTTTAATTACTGATTAACTATGGTTGAAACTTCCTTCTATTTGATATCATCGCTGTATATGTATTTTACGGTAACATTGTGAGTTTTTTTTTTTTTGCTTGACAGGAATAAGTATTATGTACTATGACAACTGGTAAAAGAAAACCCATCACTTAGTTCAGGTTGTTGAATTAAAAATATGATTTTCGACGAAGGAACCTTGAAATGACAAGAATGGGTTTACTCTTGAATGGAAGAAAATAATTTTGTAAAAAAAAAATGAAACCAATAAATTAATTCAAAACGAAATTATATTTCTCTATTTAAATTTAAAATAACAAATAATAAAAGGAAGCAAGACCCAGACAATTTGAATTAAGATGTGGTATTGTAAGTATGGTATATCACTTTGCCTCAAGGATGTATTGCTATTTTATTTATGGCTATAGTTCACCTCATGTACCTCAGTTCATACTTATACATACAGAAAAGTTTCTAGCATAAAAAGTTAAAATACTTTATAGTTTAACATTTAAGAAGAGTTAAAAAATGTTTAATTGGCTAGTGTAGTGATATTTTCAATTATTACTCACTACTTTCATAGCATCAAAATGATTCTAGGGGAAAATCCCCAGGAGGAAAAAAATCCCCAATCAAAAAGCAATCAAAAGATAAACTAATACTAAGTTTTCCTCCTTATGTATGTATGTTTGTGTATAATTTATCATTCGGCGATATAAACCAAAGAAAAAAAGAATATGATTACTTGATCTAGGATTCTGTGCATTCTCAGTTAATGATTTGAGACGTAACTTTAACATTAAGACATTATACTTTGACACTATTGTTTACATTGTTTTTATTTGGATGTATTTTATTTTTCTCAAATGATTTTTTCATTCTTATATCGAAAAATTTATTGGCTATTGTTTTAATTTATTTTATTTAAATGATGAATTTGATTACACAACATTTTTATACTGTGCTATTTTCTAGTTTTTATTTAAATAAATATAATGACCTGTAAAAATTATTTTAATTTTCCAGAATTTTTTATATTTTTTGGTATTGGTTTAATGTACTACTTCTAGTCAAAAAATCGATGCATTTTATTTGCTTTGAGGGAGGAGGTGGAAGGATGTTTCCCTGCATCGCATCAAAATAAATCAGACATTATAATGACGTGAGAATATAACCAAAATAAAGCAGTGTGTTTCACTTAGATATTTCACTTTAATGCTAAAAGAGTATCTTAAAAGATTATATCATTTTCAAATATAAAAAAGGTTATTGAGGATTAGGTCCCAAAAATTAATTACTTCAGATTACAAGCAAACGTTGGATTGCGATCAAACAAAATTTGTTTGGCACTTTCAAGTCTAAAAACTATCTGTTGAAAAAATTGTTACTATTATAAACAAAATCACTGAAAACAAATATCTTCACAAAATATCAACTAACAGACAACAAAAACACAATAAGCAATAAACACAAACAAAGTAAAAGAAGACTAAAAATAGACAGTGTTATTGTTTTTATAGAACAGACGTGTTCCTAACATACTTTTATTAATTATTAGAGATGAAAACAATTTAAACGATTAGTAATACTGCAAAATAACTCCGCGAGGATACCTCCATAGAATATTCAAAGAACAGAAAAGAAACAACACAATAAGCAAAATGCAAACATTACAAATAGGAACAAAAATAACAAACACAGAGCAAAAAAAATTTTACAAAGTTGTTACCTTTTTGTAGGAACTATTTCACGCATTATACACATGTCTTCCTTTATATATATAGTTCAATGTAGAAAAAGAATCATAGAGAAATCAAAAGCACACACTTACAGTCTCTATTTTCCCTTTGAACCGTCTTCAGGAGAGATAAGAGAGCGAAATCAAGCGCACTGGTTCAGAGACGGTTGGAGACTATATTTATCCGTTTCGGATCGTATTTCCAACGAAAAAGTATATATATATATTTATATATAAACTATATTGACATAAAGAACACATTTAATTAACAGAAACTCACTACTATATTTCGATGGCCTCGTTATCAGGAGGATAGAAACGAGTCTCTCCGATATATATATATATATATTTATATATATTATGTTTTGATATTGAGGGCTAGGTCATATAAAAAAAAGGAAATAAACTCCTTCCTAGGCCAACGTTTCGATGTATTTGTACATCATCTTCAGGGCGAAAAATTAGAGTAAGAACTATAATACATTTGCCAAAACAATCTGCAACTCACATAGAGAACTAACACAAATTATTGAGACCAACAGATACATACAAAAGGTTATTTCATAATCAGAGTTGTTAAGTACACATCTATTTCAACTCTGATTATAGAATAATCTGTTGGTCTCAATAATTTGTGTTAGTTCCCTATGTGAGTTGTAGATTGTTTTGGTAAATGTATTACAGTTCTTACTCAAATTTTAGGCCTGAAGATGATGTACAAATATACAGGAAGAAGTTTATTTTCTTTTATATGACCTACCTCTCAATCAATAACAAAACATACAATAGAATAGAAGAGGTCAAGAACAATTTATTGAGATTATATAAATATTGATAGAAGTATCGACCGTGGAATAGAAACAAAACTAATGTTTATCGGGACTCGGTCAGTTTTTCTGGTTCAAATTATACTCTCAATGCCAACGTTTCGGTTTTTATTTAAAACCTTTTTCATAGGCAGAAGTATAAATTTTGAAATAGAAAAACTAAGTATTACATTAAAAATTTGTAATGTAATACTTAGTTTTACTGTTTCAAAATTGATACTTCTGCCTATGAAAAAGGTTTAAAAAAAAACGGAACGTTAGCATTGACAGTTTAATGTGAACCTTAAGAACTGACTGAGTCCCGATAAACTTTAGTTATATATATATTGTTAACAATAAATTTAAACTAACATGGAATTTTGTAATATCAAGGATCACATATGATATATTATTGAACACCATCATAGCAGACACGAAGCAAAGGGAGGTTACATAACCATGAAACAAAACAATCCCCCCTCCAGAGTCCATAATAATTACTATAATAAGGATCAAAATAAAAGCAGATTAAGTAAAAGGAACGGAAAAAAGTAAAAATAGGACACTAAATAAAGGAAATAACATTACATACTAGTTATCCAACTATACAGAAGATTAGAATATGGTTAGGTATATCGGATCTCTTATTACAGACTATTTATGCTTTTATTATACTCATAATTTCTTTGAAGTTTCTTCTTTTGTATGTTTTTGATATTCCAGTATTTTAGTGTCTTCAAACGTAAACGAATGTCCTTTGGTACATGTATGTTCCCTCAATGCATAACCTGCCTTTTTGTACCTGATGTCATTCTTCTGTTGAATTATCCTGTTTTTCAAGTATTTGTTTGTTCAATATATACTACATCACAATCTGAACATTTCTCTGAGTAGACATCATTAATGTTACTATTATTGGCAATACTACTCTTCAACTTTGTAAATATCATGTTATGTGTGCTCTGGTTTTTGTGTCCTAATTTACAATAAATTTTATTAGATACTTTTTTTTTCATTGTTCGGATAAACCATGGATGTAAACCATATTCCTATATTTAATGGATTTGTTTAATGTTAGTTGATATTCTGTGAAGGTATTTGTTTTCAGAGATTTTGTTTATAATAGTATCAATTTTTTCAATACATTGTTTTTAGCCTCAAAAATGCCGAATGAATTTCAGCAAAACGTTACCTTGCAATCTGCAGTAATTAATTTTTGAATCTAATCCTCAATAACCAATTTTTCATTTGAAGAATAAGTGGTCGTAAAGCTGTATCAATACATCATTTTCATTGTTGGGCATTACTTGGAACACCTCTGTGGAGTTCCAATGGCCAAATTTTAACAGGTTTATCCTTTTCGTTTTAAATTATTATTATTTAAAAATAATACGTTAAGAAAATAAAGCTACGTAGAAAATAAAGATAATAAAGCACGATAGAAAACACTTGGTTTTTAAAACTTGCCCATAACATTTATTAAATGTTATACACATGTAATAAATAGGTAGTTTTCTTAAATTACAACATTACAAAATAATGGTAAAAATTCCACTTGAATCAAATGTTCAAACATTTAACCTAATGTGTCCTATAAAACCTTTTATATGTTATTCAACATAACTGACGTTTAATACCTCTAAAATATGTTTAAATTAAAAAAAAATTAGTCAACCATTTCTTTCCAAAAGTACTCTTGAAAGTGTTAATGATTAACCTGTTTATATTATTACTCATATCTAGGATTCTATGAAGCTCTCACGATGCAATGCTACAATTGCGTTCTTTTAACAAATCAAAGACTCGCGTAATTTACTGTCATCTGTATACTCTGAAAAATGTTTTATGTTTGTATATTAATGTTGACAGCACCCGTCTATGGCCTGTCAGAATCAGAGCCCCACACCATACCGAGTGCTAAGTCACCCTCTGATGACAAGTTGTGACTAAAGGCATCCGAGATGTTAGTCAAGCAACTGTTTAAAGACAAAGACAAATGAAGGTGAGCGGGGCAGCGCGACCTTGAAGACATTCCGGAGCCTCCATCCACACACGCCAACAACCAAGACGTCTTAACGTCTCATACTCACGGTTCTCTTTCTTTTGTTTCATGATTAAATACGTTATAAACTGACTAACCCTTTGGTGAAATCTTTAAGTGGATGAAAAACTGCAGAAAATGGCGTTGGAATTTCATGATAAAAGTGTGTTCACAAAAATAGATGTTGCACACTATGTCATAATGACATTGCAAAACTTGTTACATGGAGCTCACAACAGTATAATAATCACAACATTTCAAGAATGTCGTCCTTCCAACCATAGAAGTGTACTTTTACTTTCATATAAGTGTCATCTTACGAATATATTATGAAAATATAAGCTATCAGTTCTAACGAAATAAGAATACATGCTCAAATATTGAATCGATTTTTCTTCTAAGAATTGTTTATATTTAGAAGTGGATTATAGTATAATTTGTAGCATGATCATTAAAATATCAGATTCAATAACAACAAAAGAATACAATCATTGAAATATCAAATAAAATTTTTACAGAGCACATCATATAATTATGTAAAAACCTAGATACGGTTTTTTCTCATTTCTGCTATATTTATTTCCTCATGGTAAAGGAAATAAAAAAATATTTTACAAGTTAGTTTTCCTACAAAATCCTACTTTTATAAAGTGATGTTTTACATAAAGGAAATGACACATCCTTCCCAGGAGAGATGTCATCACATCTCAAATGATTTAAATATTTCTATATTTAAAGTTCAGTAAACCGGAAATAATGAAAATATTTAATAAACTTATTAAACGCAAAAATGTATTTTATTAAGTTTAATTATTATTACTCAACCAAATGTAATACTGTAAACCTATCTGACATAAAATGACCAAAACGTAATGATTCATATTTTCATTATTCTATTAGAATAATCAATAATTTATATTTTAATTATTCTATTAAAATAATCAATAATTGATGAAAGAGAAAGATCAAAACAATGAATTCAGTCGTCGCCCTACGATAAAGGGTGGACTTTTATTGTGGAAATTATTATAATTCATTGTAAATGTTACATGTAAGAAATAACTAGTTTTCTTAAATTGATTACAACATAAATGAAATTACAATAAGCAGAAAATTTCCTTACCTAGGTTTAATAATGCTTCTAGGTACATCTTCTATAGTTAAATTCTTTTTTAACAAAAAAGTAAACCATAAAAATTCTCTTCTCAGTGATGTCAAAAACTTTAGCAAAGGCGGCTTAAAATTAACTTCCCATGCCGGGAATCGAACCCGGGCCTCCTGGGTGAAAGCCAGGTATCCTAGCCACTAGACCACATGGGAGTACAACACCAACTGATTCTTATTTAGTACTTATACTAATTATTATCAGTACGTTTTAACTTTACGTTAAAAACAAGAATAACAATGATTTTTTTCAACTAAAACTAATTATATGAACTGTTTGAATAAAACATCTAAAAAATTACAACACTCCTATTTACAACCACAAACGTTTAGAACTTTTACAAATATACAATTAAAGTAAAAATGGTACAGATTGGAATAAAAATATAAAGAACTCTAATTACTAACTACCAAGTGAACCAAAATGTGAACAAAATTTACTTTATTTAGGAAAATTTTTGTAATAATTGCTACAGATGAACAGAAAACAAATTAGAACATTTAAATCTGATCTGTACTATACATAGATTTCTACGAACATTAGGATTACAGTTAGGCTAATATAGTACTTAATGAATATTAACTATTCATTATACAACTAAATTGTTATGTAATTAAAAAATTATGCAAGCTACGAATAATTGAAAACAGTTAAGTTTTTTAATTTAATAATTTTACTGTTTTTTTTACTGTAAAATATTTATATTTCCCGTGTTTTAAAAACTACACATCCATATAAATATGAAGTATCATATTTGTATTGCACTCCACACTAAAAACCTTCTTGTTCGTGCCATTCTAGAGTAGAAAGTGTGTGCTGACCTATTGTAATTTGCAGCTATTTTTGTTTAATGTGACCACAACAACATTCTGAATTACCACAACTGTTCTTTATTCAAGTTTTTTAGAGAAGAGTTCATTAAGGAATGCCTGACATCGTACAGGATCGGAACAAACAGATTTACGTCCTCCTCGAGGAAGAAGTGCCGAAGATTTTTCGAGAGTTATTCCAAAAGACGTAAACGGCAAAGGAAAGGAGGTAACTTCAGGCTGGGAAAGTAACGTTGAACAAAGGAGTTTGGGAAGAAATGAATAAAACACTATCCTCTAGACGTTAACCCTCGTAAGAGGGCCTCTGTTCTCGTTAATACTGAGTCCAGGTTGAATAAGCCATTACTAATGTCTATAGTTTTATGATTTGTTAAATCTAATTAATGAAAAATGGATAATATTTCACAACAACATTGATCTGTAATAACCATTTTACTTTCTGTCCAATTTATGTCACAATTCTTAATAATTTTAGTAAAAGAAGGAACTACATTGCTCACCTCTTATTGATGTTGTTTGATATGAAATTTTAATGATTTACTAAACTACTTCACACACTTCGTGCTCTATAAGTTTGCGTTTGTGTTACTCCATTGAAGAAAAATTTTTGAAGACCTTAAAGCCATTCATCCTATAAAATTTCGTCAATCTAAGACGTAGAGTATTTTAATGAGTTAGTCATAGGAATAGTTTTGTTAATTTCATTGACAGCTAATAGTTTCCCGTAAAAATTCAGGAAGTAAACTCTCAATTCCTTCAAATATAGATATCCAAAAAGATACGTTAACATTTCTGGGATGGGCAGAATAAAATACGTCAAAGCAAATACATTGGTCGGTAATGGCATTCATGAAGGAGAATTAGCAATTTATGAATTTTGGATTATCAGCTCTTATGAATTTAATTTTGTTAGATAGGCACCTTTTTTAATAGATTTGGGATGCAGGAATATTATATCGGAACCATTTAACTTAAATAAGTAGAATTGAACTTCATATTTTGGTTTAAAAAAAAAAAAGTAAATTACTCAGTAGGAGGGATACACCCATACAAGAACCAAATTTTGAATGTAAAATGTGTTTGCAAATTGAAAATTAAATTAAGCCATACATACTTTAATTAACTTGGTAAAGTGGGGATGAGTGGGGGGGGGGATAATAAACCAGTTTCTCCGGCAGAAAAGCAAGTTTTCTGCACAGGTACATTAGTAAAAAGAAATATTATATCAAAACCAATTAATAACCTTCATTTATATTGACACTCTTTAATGTATTAATTAAATCTACATTATTTTTAATATGGCTGCCAGAAGTATGACGAATTAATGTACTTAAAACACTAACCATTTGGATAGGAAAATTTGGAGGAAGGGATACTGAGCGAGAGGTAGGTTTAAAGAAAGGCAGGCTGTGTGAGAGAGTGGTATGGGGATCGAGGGAGGTACAAGGAGAATTTAACTCTAAACTTGAGTCTTATAAATCGATGCCTTTTTATACAAAAGATTGTATTTCAACCTTTGAATACAAATCGTTGAAAACAAAATTGATCCAAAGCTTTAAATATAAAAAAATTTCCGTCGAAAAGTAATACCACTTATAAACCCCCAAACTGCTTACGAGTACTTCTATCACTCGGACATTTGATTTTATTGTAAGAATAGGAGAAAACCAAAATCGGTTCTTAGGTTCTTATAAATCAATCAATCAATCAGAATCACAATTGCTAATATTTTTTTATATATTTGACAGTTAGACAGTCAGAGGATTACTTAAGTGTCAAAGACATTCGTCCCGATGACTGGAGATTCACCAATATAAACTTCTAACATTTGAACGTTGGTTTAAACTTTATATACTATTATTTGCAGTGAGCTTAGTATTATGCAAGCGAAAGTGGGCGTGGTTCAAGTTGGCATACCTGAGCAATAAACACTCCTCGTACGGTGATGCCTACAGTGGGGCCAAAGGCTATGTCGACACCAGCATCAAGCGTTAATTCGGCTGTCCTTTCCACAATTAAGTCTTCTCGAAGTACATACTTCCCTCTTTCAAGACGCATTCTCCTGTTTGAAACTGATCCACCAGGGATTTCTTTGGGCCCCGCTATTTCAATGTTTTGGCCATGAGCGCCAAACAAGGCGGACGTAAGGAACAACCAACACAACCTCATGACGAACTCATTTCGACGCGCACTGGCAACTGACTGAACCCGCTAGTTGATGGCGCCTCTCCCCCCTCTCCTACAGGTAGACACCTACCTGAGCGCTGGCCGCCCTGTTGTTTCCTGTTGCTAAGCAACAAACTAACTCAATTCCATTCAAAACATTCCCTCCATAATCAGGGCCGCCTTACCCAGTAGATCCAGGGCCGTTTAGGATCTTCAACGGTCGAACCACTTCTGCAAATCACAAGGCTTTTTAAGCCCATTCAATTTCCACGTTAGTCAGTTGTATACTTACGAGTACTTCTATCACTCGGACATTTTATTTTATTGTAAGAATAGAAGAAAACCAAAATCGGTTCTTAGGTTCTTATAAATCAAGCAGAATCATAATTGCTAATATTTTTTTTATATATTAGACAGTTAGACAGTCAGAGGATATATGTATGTTTATATATGTACATATATATATATTACAACAGTTTTAAATTTATTTATGTTAATACCAATTTTATCAATAATTACTATTTAAAATGTAAGATATATATCTATATATGGTAATTAAATGAAACGGACCAACGGACTTTTAAATTAAAACGAATTAAAAGGAAGGTATCATACAGATAGACAAAGGAAAAACTCACTGCTATATTTCGACGATCGTTGTCATCAGGAGGCGAAGATTCCTTCATGGAGGCAGGGCAACGAGGCTGAGTCACCTAACTCCCTCCCTACGGTAATATTCGCCTCCTGATGACGACGATCGTCGAAATACAGAAGTGACTTATTCCTTTGTCTATCTGTGTGCTACCTTCGTTTGAATTCGTTTATATATATATATCAATGATCAAACCACAAAATGAAAAGGGAAAAAAGATCATTGATTGTTATTTCACGTGTGCATGTGAAACCTTGTTTATATATATAGGTACTTGAAATAAACTCTGACACATAGACAAGAAACATAACAAAGACTCATTTTTCAATATTTCGACCGTAATGGCGGTCGTCGTCAGGAGAAGAAGTGAATTGACGGAGGGACGACAGTCAACTCAGGGACAGTCAATATATAATTTTTATATATATATATACAGTATTTGGTAAGTTTTTTTGAGATCTAGGCCTTGGATATAAAGTTCTCCTTATTACCAAGGATCATTCCAAGACCTAGCCCTCAAAAAAACTTATCAAATACTGTGTAATTGAGATGTTAAGAACTATTTGAGAATACATACATACATACAACACACACACACACACACACACACACACACACACACACACACACACATATATATATATATATATATATATATTATGTAAATTAGAATTTATGTTTTGTTTATTTAGTTTATTTAGTGTTGTTTATTTTTATTGATTTTATACTGTGTGACGGCAGGTTTCATTATGTCTGAAGTTATGATTTATGATTGTTTCCAAAAGTAAAGAAAGGACTTTTATTCAATTTGTAATTCTGTAATTTGTTATTCTTCAATAAACTGGACATTTATTCGATTGCTAAAATAATAGTTTTTATTAGATTCTTACAAGTATAAATAATCACAAAAAACAATGTATTACAATGAAAACTTAAGAAATAATGCGGTCTCTAAACTTACCTAAAATAATAGAATTGAATAAAAGTCCTTTCTTTACTTTTGGAAACAATCATAAATCATAACTTCAGACATAATGAAACCTGCCGTCACACAGTATAAAATCAATAAAAATAAACAACACTAAATAAACTAAATAAACAAAACATAAATTCTAATTTACATATATATATATATTTATATATATATATATATATATATATCAATGATCAAACCACAATAAGAAATGGGAAAACAAGACTAAGATCTTTCAACCGTAACAAGCGGTCTTCGTCAGAGTCAAAAACCCAACGTTGGGTTTTTGACTCTGACGAAGACCGCTTGTTACGGTTGAAAGATCTTAGTCTTGTTTTCCCTTTTCTTATTGTGGTTTGATCATTGATTGTTGTTTCACGTGTTTATGTGAAATCTTTATATATATATATATATTATATATATATATATATATATATATATATATATATATATATACAAAAAACGATTAGTACACCAACTTTGTAATACCTTAACAGACAGTAAAATTAAGACAGATAATTTAAAACAGAAATTCATAAAGCGTTGATATCTATGCTTTATCTATCCACGAAGACAGATGTCTTCTACATAGAGGTGATTGCAGTAGTTCGATTACAAAACGAAGGTACACTGACTCTACACGCATCTTGGCAGTCAGAACCGGAAATCAGAAGGCGAAAACAAACAAGTGGAAAAGTGGAGTATGGAGAACGATAAAAACTAATAATTATATAACTATATAAATAAATAAAATAGTGGTAGTAATGATGATAAAGTAATATTATTATTTTATATATCTGTATTACTTATTAATACGGTCTCCCATATTATTATTAATATACCAGATATTATTAATACAGGCCCAACTAGTTTCCCATCCCCTGTAAGTTGGTTACACTGATTGAGTGCCTCTTGAATTAGACAAACTTCAGTCTTAGCTTGTTTTCAGGGCGACTCATATCTTCTATATAATGGCGACGCAGTCAAAATATATAGATGACAGACACCTCCTAAGTAATCAGTTTGCAGGACCACTCTAGTATCCAATAGGATTTGGTCCTCTCCGAAGGGAAATGCCCATTAATGCGGGGCCAGGCCTCACTTAAGTATCAGTTTTCAAGTTCACCTGCCAACTGTTTGACTTTACTAATGGTAAAGGTCGAGGGTCTTACTCCCTTGAGTAGCTATTCAGGCAACCTCCTGAGAAGATACTACTTCAAAAAAAGTTTTGAAACGTCTTGGACGTGTGTTTCTTTCTGTGAATATAAATAGATTTAATATAACTTTACAATATTGGAAGATTAATGCTACATCAGAAACGACAGCTATCAAGTTTCATTGGCAATAACATACTCGTATGTTTCTGGTAAATAAGCTTTCTCGTAAGGCACAGCTTGACTGTAAGAAGGGTAAATCGACAGAATCAGCTCTAAAAGTATGCTTAACAATATAGAGATTTCTTTTAGTCTCAAAGATACTACTTTCGAGAGTTTATTGGATAAAGAAGAAACTTTTGATAACACACCTTCGAATCCAATGAATCGGAACTAGAGTATTAATCCAGTGACTACTTCTTGAATTTCAACAATACTAACCCACAGAATTACAGTAAGTATAGGGTCTACCACAACTGAAATTGAGACCACGAAAAACTGTCTTCAGGGAGGTGTGCTATAGCCCTTATTGTGTTCATTCGTTATGGACGACCAACTGGATACTCTAAATCAGGGTTTCCCAAACTTTTTCTGGCTGGCGCCCCCTTGTCTTCTAGAATAGACTGCCAGCGCCCCCTACCCCATAAAAATGGAAAGATATGCCAAAAAGCCTATCAGAACTAACCTATTCTATTCAGGTTAAACTTTTTTGGAGAAAGAAAAAATAAATCTCAAGTTAGTTACCTTCCGAGGTTTCAAATGTTTCTCTAGCTGCTAGACAGCTAGAGTCTAGCTGTCATGCAATCTACAGACACAATCTATCTTTACAGAATTGAGATTGCGGTCTACTGTTTATATAGGTAACGATCATTACATTCTTCTTATCTCGACCGAAAACTCATTTACTTCCGATCAAGGCTGACCTCTTAATCCATAGGACATACGTGAAAGAGCAGCTTATCTTTTTATTCCCTTTATTTTGACCGGAAACTCTCTTTTACTTTCGACCGGGGCTGACCCCTTAATCCTCAGGTAAAAGAGCGGCATATCTTTTGAAATTCTTATTTCTAATTTTTATTACTTGTATGGTTTTTGATTGTTACCGCCAACAGTTTGGGACGACGGTGTAAGTATTGTAGCAGCCAGCTGCTACATTAGCTACACTGTCGCCACCAACCATCTATTTTTTAGTTACCGCCCCCCAAACCGCATATTTTGCTTTACCGACCCCCAACTCCCTATTTTTGCGTTACCGCCCCCCCCCCCCCCCCCCCATATCAAACCACAGCCCCCAGGGGGGCGGTACCGCCCACTTTGGGAAACGCTGCTCTAAATAATCAAGGTCTTAAATACGCAGAGGCTTTCAGAAGGTCTGTCACTATAACAAAAGCATGGAGGTACTGTCATGAAAATTATATAGCATCCTTACCAACTTTAAAGATAAAGGTGAAGGAGAAATGGCTAGATATACATCCACCTAAATCTACCCTTCTACCTTTATCAAGAGGAGAGAAAGTAGGTGTCAAGACCTCTTAATTAAAAATTACGAAAGTTACAACTCTCAAAGTATTAAAATGTCTTAGAGTTTGTTTAATTGAAGGATTAATATAAAAAATTCGAGTAACAGATACAGTGGCTAAGGTCACAAAAGCAATGTTCTGTTGTAAGAAATTCTTCATAAAGCATGGGGTCTTAATCTGAAATTCATATTTTTGGCTCCAGATCATTATTATTACTGTAGTGATAAAACTAATAATATCACATGCATCGGTTGTTTGATATCTTAAGATAAATTAAATAGGTACCCAAATGCACCTGAATACATCACAAAGATAAACTTATCTAGGGATTACGGGAGCAAGACCACATGCCCTACATCCATAACTGTATGATTAAGGTGACAGTCTAACCAGAGATCGTCCTCTTAACTATTACTTATTTAGGGGGTCAGGCTAGCTCAGTGGTTACGTGCTCGCCTCTGATCTGATAGGACCGGGGTTCGATCCCCATCTGGCACTCGATTTATTCACGCGTTAGGTGAATAAATCCGAGCACGTCGTCCCTCGGAGAAGGACGTTAAACTGTCGGTCCCGAGCCTGTACGATGTCAGGAACTCGTTAAAGATCCCTACTCTAAATACCCTTGAGTTAGGCAAAATTTAGGACTCCCACTGTAGAATCAATCTTCTTTGTGTGGTATCACAAAGGGCCATGCTCGGCCTAAGTGTGTTCCCTTGTGGAACTGCCATTGCAACCTAACCTAACCTATTACTTATACAAACTGAAATTGATAACACAGGAAAAATACACACCTGTTTAGAGCGGCAGAAATCTTTGAAAAATGATATATGAACGCGAGGTAATCGCCTTTAAGAGATTAAAGGTTTTTGTAAAGTCATAGCTGAAAACCATTGCACTAAAGATACTTCTCAAAGGATAATTATAAAGTTCAACAACAAACTTGAAATCTGAAGTTGTTTTTAGAAGGGAAGCACAATCGGTCACATTTTCACGGTGCGAACGTGTCAGATGTGACTGAGGCCCTCAGGTTATAATAATACATCAGATTATTCTAGAACAATGTTCCAATTCTGTAAGAACTAGTAAAATGGATATCAATTAATTTATTACCTATGATTTCAGTACTACTTTTGCAAAAGGCTTGATAATACCTCTACTCGAGAGCCATATTAAAATAAAATTAAACAATAATTAATATAAACGAGTTTGATATTGTGTTCACTCTCAGGAAAGATTAGTATGGACCGAACCAAATTTTTATATATCTTATCACTTATAACATTTATAAGTATAAACGCTCTAAAACGACATCCAGTACAGCTTTTCAAAGCGTGATAATTAATAATTTATTACTAGCCTATTAGTAGAAATTTGACTGTATTCCTAAACTACATACTAGAAATAGAGTCTGTTCAAATGATTGAAAATAATATCGAAAATAGGATTACTCATAAAAAAATCTGGAGTGGCCTACACTCAACTTTACTATAAGTAAACTTAATATCAGACTTCTTGGGTATATAATATATAATGTCTCATTTAAGCATAATATAATCGTCTAAAATGGAGATGTTTATTAGTCTTTCATTCCTGAAGTAGTACAGATAGTGATTGATCCACTTTTTTTGTATGTCACACAATTAACAGTTATACAATCATTAGTATAACTACAGCAGTAATAACATTATAAAAAGTAAATTAAAAATTTGCTTGTACGAAATAATTTCCTACAAGAAAGCATGGCTTTTGCTCCAATAGCCAGCGGATCTCTTACATAGTTTATCTGATCTCCTTCTACATTTAATACTTAATTCAAATTTTCCCATTTAGAAATTAAAAATATTTTAAGTATATTAAAAGCACTACAATTTTTTTGTCTGAAATGTCAAAAATATGTAAGAAAAAATGTCGTTTTAAGATAATTTTTAATTTAAGATGTAGGTTAATTTCATTTATTATTATTAAAAGAATTTGTTTTTAATTCTGAATAATGTCCTACATTTTTAGTCTTTTATCAAATTATTATACTGGAAATGTTATGGTATGATAGAGTTTTTTAAAAACACTTTTCTTTCCCTTAGTCAAAAATCATAAAAATCCAATTTACTCTGAGCGAATGTTATTTTTTCTCACGTGCTGTACTCTACACTTTGCTGAAAATGTATATTGAGAAAAAATATGTTGGTAAATAGCGACTTTTGTATTCTCAAATCAAGTTCGAAGACGACTTTTCTGTACAATTTTAAATTTAAAAGCTGGAAGCTTGAAATTTTTAAGTATAATGGTATGAACTATTAGACAAGAATAGTGAAAAAATGGATATTAGTCGAAAACATAGAAGGTCTCTTACAGGATGAAAAAGTTCATTCCACAAACTTCAGTATTAACCAAAAATAATGTCATTCATAAACATAAAAAAATCAGCATCTGATATTAATCCTTGTAGAATGTTGCAACATGTAGATCGATTAGAACATTTTGTTAGACAAACTCATCATACCATGAAAAGAATCAGAAATTATATGTTTAATATGCTCTATTGTCGTTGAATTTTTACATATAAGAATTATATTCTTTTTATATCACATATAAGTCGTTAAATCATTTCAAAATTTTCATTATATCTATAAACATTATATTATTTCGGTCAATTCACTCAAAAAAATTCTAAGTCAACGTAAACAATGTAAAAAATTCAACAAGTATAGCACAGGTGATCCATTAGTCTGGGATAAACAAACAGTTTTTATAGCTTTATTGCACTTTGCCATGATTGAACTTTCATGATTTTTTTCTAAATTATTAATTTTTTGTTCCGTTTTTGGTAAAAATTTCATGGTTCCTTTTAAAAATGAGCCGTTTAACGTTAAAAAAACATTTTCTGAAAACAGAAATCGTACTTTAACGCCCCTTTGGCGAAATTAATTTTAAAAACAAATATCTCATTTCATTCTCCATACAATGATCTATTTTTAGGTACTGTTTGATTTTGATCGGTCATACGGCATGGCTTGTATGGCTCTCTTAAGCTTTGAGATTGAATTGAACTTCTAATTTTTACATTTTATTGAAAAAAAATATTTGCAGTTTTTTTAAATATTGAATATTTTTCTGTTATTGCATTTGTAACCTCAAAGATAATGCCAACATTTCAAAACTCTAAAGTTAGGAGTTTAGGAGAAAAAATGTTGTCTACAAACAGGTTTTTGGCAAAAAAAGTGACTTTCCCGTCATGCATAATTCTTCCCAAACAATAGGGATCATCTATACTATGATAGGGCCCATTTTTGTGTAAAATATCAACTTGATCCATCAAAGATTCTGGACCGTAGCATGGTAATAAGCAATGCTAACACATTCATCCACCCACCCACACAAAGACATCATCAAAAAACTTCATAAAACAACCTCTGGGACCTCAAAACATGTAATTCTGTCAAAACCTCAAGATCGAATTTTTCATAATCACTATACTTTATTTATAGTAAAGTAAAAATTGATAATAAAACGACATTTAACAGCCTGTATTAGAAAATAGGAAAACCCTCATGTATTCTTCTACAACAGAAGGTTGTCAACCTCAAATTTCAGTAAGGCAAAATTGAATAGTGAAGTAAAGTCAGGAGCCATATTTAATATTTTTTGAAAAACTAAATGCAACTGATATGGAATGTTCATCCTTTTTATATGTAAACAAACGTTAGTTTTGCTTAAACACAACTAAATGTGGTATTCAAACAAAAACACAGATCTGGTATTCATTTCTTATTTAAATAAATAAAGTATGTTTGTTTCTCCCCATATCCTTTCAAGTTCCTTTTCAAACTAAACCTTTTTCAAAGCCAACAACAAAAGAACCAAAATTAAAAATGACATTTAATAAAAATCCAACTATTAATATATATATGAAAACTATATTCACAAAAAAGAACACACAGAAATGAAACAGAAACTCACTGCTATATTTTGATGGCTTCGTTATCAGGAAAATAGATGTGAATAACTCTGAAGACTGGTAAACAACTCAGTGATCTATAAATATATCACGAACATGAATGTCCTAAAACAAAAATCACAACCATATATCTTAATCTATTCTTTGTGATATATATTTCTTTGATATAAAATATATATCACAAACAAATATACTAAAGTAAGTTAAGAAAAATGTTTTAAACATCTTGAAGTTTATTCGGTAATTACTAAAATAAACCAAATCCAATTTTAATAATTTTAAAAGGAAATTATTACCATAAATAAAGTTTCTTTTTGCTGAATTACCATTAAAAAAATCATTATTTTCATTAAAACAAATGCTCAAATAATCAAAATAAAGTGTTAAAAAGTCTAGAAATTAGAGAAATTTGGCAAATTACTTCTTTAATAAACATGATACAGGATTAAATTTAGTTTAAACACATTTAAAAACCAATTTCATAGATACTTAAATAGTTTTAATATAATTGTGTTGATATAATTTTTAATAATAAACATTTCATAATATCAAAATTATTAATATGATTGATCATATATAGAAACTATAGTTTCAAAGTATGAAAAAAAATATGTGATAATGCAGAATGAACCAAAAGTAAGTTTACAATTGCCCAAATCTTTTCTTTGCTACATAAAGATTTCAATTGGTGAACAATATAATACAAGTATTAAATTAATATTAAATTCAAATGGATATTAAATTTATATTGGAAGTTAGAAAAGAACAGAGTAAATTAGTTGAAATTAAATACAATATATGAATGTTGAATTGAACTATTGAGGTTTTTAGCAAGAGGAATTAGTATGAAATTAGTAAATAACTTAATTAATCTACCAATAGGAAGAAATATGACATTATAACAGATTGAACAAGTAATGAACATTTAAAGTGCTCAACCTATCATTTAGTGTTGATATAATTTTTAATAATAAACAATTCATAATGTCAAAATTATAAATATGACTATATATAGAAACTACAGTTTCAAAATATTAAAAATTTTCAATGTATTTAACAACTATATGATAACAAAGAATGAACCAAAAGTAAGTTTACAGTTACCCAACTCTTTTCATTGCTTCATAATGATTTCAATTGGTAAACAATTATAATACAGGTAAAAGAAATGGATGTTAAATTAATATTGGAAGTTGTAAAATGCTGAGCTTGTTCTATGGACAAGGTTATTGTAGCCATGGTTTTAGTCCTGTATTATGTTCTCATATTTTTTCTAAATCAGTTTTAGTTAACGTAATTTTCCATTATATGATTATAAAGAATGATTTTTATTCATTAATTAAAAGAATATGCCAGTAATTAGTAAAATGAACGTTAAATGATACATCATTACATTGTATAACAAAATTAATACTAATAACTGAATTGAAATAGTTAATTGTATTAAACATGAAACAACCATAATCATAAAAACAATGATAACTATTATTGAATTCAAACTGTAAGAGTTACACATAATATTAGAAAGTAATATATTCCATTAAACTTTAATAATTTAAAATTAAATTCTAATTATTTCAATAATTTATTTCTGGTAGGATATTTGTTTGACATTTTGATAAATAACGAACACATCATTCAGTATTTTTAATTAATTTGTCACATTGTGTATAAATATAGGTATGTATTATTGATTTTAATATAATTTTTTTTAAAGAAAGGACGCTAACCTATAACTGAAGTAGCCATTTGGTTAAACATAATCACTAAGAAATTGTCATCTAATTATTTATTTATTATTATTATTATTGAACTAATTTATTGTTAAAAATATACCTACAAATAGTTGCAGAAACGGTCGTACTTACGATTTGTTTAAATATTCAGGAATATTGTTCTTTTCAGAGAATAATATTTCATTATGGCGGATGTATTAGAACACTACAGAGTCGTATTCTGAACTGACCAATCACAGGGCATGATGTGCATGATTTGCTCATGACGTCACTCAAGCAACATCATTTCAATTACGTCATTTATTGGTTCACTTAATCTCTTTAAATAAAACACTATTTTACTTGTTTTTTTTAAGGAAATATATCGAATGACTATATTACTATATATATATTATATATTACTATATAGTTCAATGTACATAAAGAAACGTAGAGAAGATTCTCTACATTGAACTGTATTTGTCCATTTCGGATCGTATTTTCATCAAAAAAGTATATATTACTATATTATATACTATACTATATTATATATACTATTTGATAAATAACGAGCACATTATTCTGTATTTTAAATTAATTTGTCATATTGTGTGTAAATATAGGTATGTGTTATTGTTTTAATACACAAATCAATATAGTACTATAATATACTATACTATATATATGGATATTCATGATTTCTTTTCTTGACCCAATATTTATATGATGTAATTTTTTTTGAGGCTTGAGGTCTAATGATTTTAACTAGTCCTTTTGCCGACGCTTCGACATATGCTCGTATTTATGTCATCTTCAGGGCTACAACATGATTGTTTTGCAATTACCACTACTATTACTACTATTTTGGTTATTTATTACATTTTACATGTACAGAAACAGAAAGGAATTGATTCATAAATCAGTTATTTCGACTATGGATTTTTTTTCACAGTGACATAAGGATATTGATATAAGGATATGATTATTAGTCTTTCATTCCTGAGGTAGTACAGATAGTGATTGAAGGACATATCAATATATAAGATTAATTTTGTACATCACACAGCTGATGCAAATAATTTCATTAGTACAACTACAGCAGTAATAATATTTTTCAAAAACCAAAGAACATTTCTTGATACGAAATATTCTCCTACAAGAGAACATGGCTTTTCTTCAAATAGCTAGTGGATTTCTTACATCGTTTACTTGACATCCTTCTACATTGAATATTAAAGTAAAAGTTTCAAATTTAAAACAGGAAAATACCCTTATTTTCTCTGAAAAACATCATAAACAGTGTGTATAATGTGTGACTGGTATGAAGTTATTTATTTTAATAATTTTTCATTACAGGTGGTGTGTTGAGACTGCTGTTCATTGTACTGACAGTATTTTAGTTTAAAATGTAATTTAAGGAATATTTGTGTTTTTCAACATCTCATATTCCACATATATCAAGGCCAACCTTCCGATAGGCCTACTTTATTATAACTTATTTCATACCAAATAACAAGAACGACATGTAACAATCATGTGTGCATGATTTAGAACTAAAATAAAAAATCTAAATTAATAAAATTTCCAGTAAATCCATTCTCAAAATAATCATAAAAGAAAAAAATCCAAACGTTCTCAAACTTACTAGAGTATATAATACGGTCAAATTATGCGGCAAAATAATTCGTTATCCTTCAGGTTATCATAATCATTCTGACAGAATGAGGTCATTAATTGTATGTGCATATTGTTAGTACTACAGATAATAGTAGAAGTTCTATTAGTAAATGTCACTATCTTACTTTGCATGCAGGAGTAGTTGTTACACCAATTTTGAATGTTACCTCTGAAGTTTCTTAGTGTCCATCTTCAAGTAGAACCTATTAGTCACTGAGTCAGGATTTTAAATAACTTGAAAACAAGTGGTATATAATCAATGGCACCCAGATTTGATTTCATGTTACTAATGCAAGTTAATTTTCCATTTTTATTCATGTATATTCACCTAATTTGATTCTTTTATTACGAGTTCGTTAATAATCAATTTCACCATGACGTTTTTTCACTTTTATTAGTGGTTTAAATATAATATCTGTTTGGTGTTTAATTTGTTCATTGAATACATTAACTGTATTTATATGTTTGTATATTTCTAGTTCTAACATTTAATTTAATAATAAATAAATTGAATAAACGGTCCACATGGACTATAAAACTTTAAATTACACAAAGGACAACACAGAAAAAGTAATAAAAAGCAGACTTACTGAATTCTCAATATTTCGAACTGTTGTTCGTCTAGTTCAGGAGTAGACTAGAAGAGAGGATGAAGTGTTAGAGATCTGCGCTGCGTCCTTCGACGTGGGGAATTCAGTAAGTGTGCTTTTTATTCCTTTTTCTGTGTCAAGCATGTGTAATTTAAAATTTAATTTAATAATTCCTGTCTTAAATAACTCTATAACATTTTTCCATAACGGCTGGTTCCATGTTTATTAAGCATTCCACGCTTTGATAATGATTAGTATAGTTTGATTTCTATTAATTGATTACATAACCTAAAGTGTTTTGTATTTTTTTTTAGTCCTTCATGACACTTTTATATATCAGTTCCATATTCCTTCGTTTTACCTATTATTTATAGTAAAGATGATTATTATTTCATTAACTAAACATTTTTTGAAATTTCAATGGAATTATTAAAGACAGGATAACAATGACAATAACTTAAACTCCTATCAAATATCCCATTCGATGATTAGCCTATGCGAATCTGTCGAACCACTCATCGACAGTTTACGAGGTATATCGGAACTTTATAATAATATTACACTTAATATAACAAACACAAAACCGAAACAGATGGTGCACTCTAACGGTTGATATTGCGCTTTCGTAGCAGTTAGTTCCATAACTACTACAATTCATTTAAAGGATGATTTTTCAGAAGCTTCTCGTTTTTGTTGGATACTATCAAGTACAGAAGCTATGAAAATACAAGTTTTAGGATTTTTAACGAATTGATATGTTTTGTGGTAGACTAAATCCATTTTGCTCACCCGTGCTTGGGTGAGTCTCATATCACACCATTTGACAGAGACAAAGAACCCAATAACTTTTGATATATTGAAGGAATTGTATATCATGGTAATCCTGATAATGGAACATCACTTACTTACAGGACGGCTATAATACCACGAAGACTAAATAGGAAAAGTAAGGAGATACCATAAAAATGTCAAACATATTGTTTAACTGAATTGAAGTATTATTGGTTGGAGTGGGAAGCTGTCCTTTCTCTACAACGATTGCTCTCCGACTGCTCGCCGGGCTACCTGCCTAAGGGCCGAGCGGCACCCTCGACCTTCCCACTCCACACCTCTCTCAAATAACAACTAACATATATATAAAATAATCATTAGTTGTGCAATCCGTAATTGTGTGGAATTTACAAATTCTGAGGTAAAATGGATAAAGAACCAAAAGTCTCCACACAAAAATGGAGTTTTATTTAAGAGCCATATCAGCTACAGTCAGCACCACATCCTTGGGTATGTCTTGAATTCTCTTAATTGAATTTTATTATTTCACTCTAATTTTGTAACTGACTAGATATAATTTGTATTATTGTGTCTTCCTGATGATGAACACAAAGTGTTCGAAACGCGTTGTTGCTGTTAAATAAAACTTCATTTTTGTGTGTGTTTTTTTTAGATAAAAATTTAGATAGATAAAAAATTTGAAAAAACTTCAAATGGTTGTTTATCCATTTTACCTCAGAATATATTAAATAATAATTTTAAAGTATTAATTTTTTATAACAGTAAAAACTAACGACAGGTTTGTTATGAATTTTATAAGGGGCTGTATCACCTACAATTAGAGAGAACCTGCTTCTGCTTTACTAGGTGTAATAAATAGAAGAACTAAAATAAAACCAAAATTATGTTAAGTCTACAATTATGTAAAACTTTACAGTATAGTACAAAATAGTATATATATCTCAATATACATAAATAATGGTATATTAAAGGTAAAAACTCAACTGTAATTGAACAGGGAACATGTAACATACGTTAAAGTTTATATACAAATTATTGAATTTATTTGAATCAACAGAAATAGCAGTTAGCTCTACTATTGGATAAATATTGTAATGTTTCTAATCACGGCGACAGACACCTATAAGTCTGAACACCATTTGAGATCGAATGAAGAAATCCCAAGTAAACGCAACCATATATAGAGTTTTTACCATTTATTTTTTTAATAAACTAGTATTACTTTCCAAAACTACATAAAACAAACAATCAGGTGTATAAAATAATAAAATAACCCCAATATAATTTTATTTAAGTGTACAACTATGTAAAAAAATAATATTACAAAATACTTCATATGTACAATATACATATATGAAGGTATATTAAAAGTAAATTGTCTATTATTATAATACATAAATAAAATATATCTTATAATGTTAAAACAAATAATTCATAATATTAAATTAATAGTGTATCAGTATAATAAATGTAAATTAATATTATAAAAAATGTATGTAGGTATATAAAACAAGGATTTACCAACAAATACGTACAAAACAAAACAATGCATTTTGCTTTGCATTGTACATTGGTATTCGAAAACCTTATATAAATAATCAATGGTAAAAAAATGAATCGCTCCACTAGTATATGAAATCGAATTATAGGCAAAGTAATGCAGAAACTCAATTGGCAATATTTCGAGAATCATCATTATCAGTAGAAAAGTAATTGGCTTAAGACAGGAGGAAATCAAACTAATCAGTTATCAATTAGACTCTTAACAGTTTGTGGACAATGGGGTACCTCTGTTCTATACTTTTCAGGAAATTCCAAATGCTAATGAAACAACTTGAAGTTGTTAATATTTGTATGATACAAGCAGTATTAGTGATATACTGCAAATGATATCAGTTTTAGATGTAGGAGTTAATTTAAACGTTTTATGATTATCATAGGGTAAAATTTACATATTTTCTGATATTTATCATCATTCAATACATTTAATTAGTAAGAAAACTATTTTTTTTAGGAATTATTATCAGATAAATATGATGATTTCCTTCGGTTCAGTATTTAATTAAACAAACTCTTGGTATATCATTTATATGTTCAATTTTAATATGACCAACAAAATTACAATTCAATATATTTTTATCCTACAAAATGTATGGCAATAGGATAAACTAGAATACCGGTCACAAATGACGCGTAGTTTTTGAATATACGCATCATTTCACCCAAACACATCAAGATAATTACAACGGTGTGCGTGCAATGCGTACGACCATGAACATTAAGAATATAACTATTTCCTTCTGATAACGCCGATGACAGGAATATGTTTTGGTAATAAAAAAAATCAATTAGCCAAACTTTTTTCTTTCAAATTCACTCATTTTAACACTATTTTAAACTAATTCGTACTAAACTAATTAAATATGAACTAAACTAATTAACAAAACATTTTTCAGTCTCGTAGATCATCAACAGGCTGGTTCATAAGTTGTTATGAACAGAAAACAAAACCGAAGACAAGAGGGAAAAAGAACACAGAACAGTTTACAAAATCTTCTATAAAAATCAATTTTTCGGAAATCTGCAAACCTAACGAGAGAGAACTTAAGACTATGGTAAAGAACAATATTCAATGCAAAAAAAACAAGCAGAAGATAGTGAACATCATTATTTATAATAGAAGTAGAACCACGAGTGTCCTGATTATAAGGAACAACCGCAGAAAACATAAGCCCCTTCAACAAAACGAATTTTTCAATCATATTTCATTGAAACGGGTATTAGTTGAGACCTTCTTATTAACTGATTCTAACCTCCTCGCTATCTTCCTTTGCGTTGGTGGTATACTGTACAACAGGTCCGCTAATATACGAAAGTAAGATAACACAGAAATAAGGGTTCAGGAATGCAAGCTTCTTCTATGGTCAAGAGAATATTCTCCTATTAAGGGACCTTATGGCCAAGTCACCGAGGAAAACAGTTATTATTTAAGTTTTCGTTGTGAAGATTAAACAAAAAAATAACTAAACTTCACTAGTAAGGTAAGAGCACAAATCTATTTTTAACAAAAATAAACTTAATATATAAAATAAATAATTTCAATATTTTAGTATCACTTTTCATCTTATAAAGATATAAAATTTGCTTTAAGTGTATTGAGCGTTCAAACTGAACTTGGTAAGGCAACCTTCCATAATCACACTTCAAAATTACATACTTATTAACCTACGCTACAGGTTGAGAAATACAGTTATCATTTTTTATCTAAAGATTTTAAACAATTATACAAACTTAATTTACCATAAAATACGTTTATAAGTCTTCTAACTCGAAAGCATCATACCGAACGAGGTGGTTGAAATGAAGAGGTACAGTGACTGAGGTGTTCTGAAATTTACTTATACTGTCATTTCCTAGAATCTATTAGAGCTAAAGGCTTGCCTCTCCACCTTATCTGTTAAACTGGTTTGCTTAGGCCATATCTTGTGTAAAATAATTATTTCAAATATGTGTTTGACTGCAATATGAAAATAATTAATTAATATACATAATAAATAATTATGTTTATTTTATACCTATTGATAGCTGAACATATTCCTATCAATTTTACACCATTATATTTATATACCTCTAAAACACTGGGTAACATTCTGAATAATGTATACTACAATTGCAAGAAAAACCCTGTAAATGTCAGACTTACCGGTTTCTACGAATGATTTTAATTATAATAATTTGAGTAACAGTTAAAATTTGTCTAAGGATGGCGACGAGTTTCATAATGGAGTAAATCCTACTTAATAAACGAACACCTCGGGTCGTATTTCACCTCTCAAGATAAATATCTATCTTTTCATTAAAATCTGCTTTAAAAAGTACTGTTAATTTAAAACAGGAAATAACAACCTCAAATGAATTTGATTATGTGCTATCCTATACATCTTAAACCAAAATAAAAATAATAACGCAGCTTACAAATATTCTAGACAGTTTTTCCTAAGTAGCTCTTTTGTTAAAAAAAAGTTCTCGATCCTTGGCATAAACTTTACTAATTACTAACTATTTCAATATATATTAAATAACCGATTATACACAAAAAATTAGTAACCAAAAGCTTTAAAATATAATAGGAAATTCCAAGATTATTGGTTTTCAAATACATTTTATCAATAAACATTTTTCAAAACAAGTAAAATAAAATAATACAGAATGTATCATATCAATCATTTTGAAAAAAAAAGTAGTCATTATTATAAAACTTTCTTATATATTTAAATAACCTTAAAGAGAATTAAACGAATAATGTTTTCAATTTTTATAAAACGGATTAAGATTGAGCTATCCGAAAAGTCCACGTCCCTTCTTGTACTCGATGTTCAACAAGTTAGATTTGTTGACACTTGAAAATCTTCAATTGCTCGTTAGAACATACTTTAAAATTTTAATTAGGAAATAAATGCTCAACTTAACTTAATTTGTGTTCATTTTTACATTCATTTTCAAGTGGGGATATTTTGTTTCGGAAAAATTCTAATAGAAAAGTAATAACACAGTTAAAGGTTTTTTTGTTTTTTTTTTTTTAAGTAAAGTAATAAAGCAAAATATAATTTGTGACAAGTAACCAAGATGGTATTTAGAGTATTTATAAAGGCGCCTTCAATTCAAATTTTTTTTAACCAGATTTTTAGAAGGAAATTCTTTTAACAATCCTGTTAGTACAAGTTCAGCACTTCTCACGTACGGTGTGTTTATCAATATCTCGCATACAATAAAGTGATTAATATAGTCATAAACAGGAAAGAAGCCCTTGCAGTTGGGAAGTTCAGGATATATTTTAAAACGATTTCTATCTGTTTCCTGTGGACTCAAGGAGGCAGAAGTCGTCACTGACCATTCCTACAGTGCAACTGATTTTGAAAGTAATCGTGATCCATAATTAGAAGAAAATCTGCCTCCCTCTGAGTTAACAGCAATCTAAGGAAGTATTTTTTTTTTTAAAAAGTCGATCTAGCGTTTACAGAATTTTAATAAAAGCACTCAGGAGAATTTCAACCATAAATTAAAATTAATCCAAGATATTGATTAAAAATAATTCATATAGCACAGCGCAGAAATTGGTAGACACAAATATCAATAAAATATTCATGAGACCGTACTTCAAAGTACAGAGGAAAAAGATAAGATACATGCTTAATAAGACACTTTGAAAACAGTTTCAAAACGTAATCTGCAAGCATAGTTTTGCAGGCCATCAGGGTTGACGTTTTAACCCTCGAGGGGACCGGTTTTGTTTTTATTCTATTATTCCAATCTTCTAGCATGAGTAACAAAAATCAATTTCATCATGATTAAGACAAACAACATTAAACTTCGTAGAAAATCAACTATGAAAATTAATAAGTATTTCATAATATTATTAAAAACGGCATCAAGTTTCCAGTAATCTTATATTGCTCTAAAATGTACTATTACTAAAAAAATCATTTTCATTATATGAAAGGATAGTAATAGTAAATACAGGAGGGAAGAAACAAATATTTTCACAACATTTAATATAAACAGAGACAGAAGGTATTCATTTTAATTAACTCTTATTAATTGTCAATCACTCTATAATGACAGGCACATGCCACTTTATATATATTTATATTACTTTTTCAACACTTCTTCAGAACTCTCCAGGCCAGACTTGTTATACAAACAGGTTCAGTCACTTCTCACAAGGAGCGTTAGTAGAAACGTTAAATTGGATCCTCTTTTATTACTGCATATAGTAAATTTAATTAATATACATTTAATGTTTACTACAAAGTAATTTGAAATTTTACTTAACTCATCATGTGATACTTAGAAATATCACCATGATATGATATGAATTCATCTTAGAAATCTTCCCCGCTTATCAGCACACTTGATGAAAAGCACAATGTGTAATAAACTAAGCTTTTTGTTACGTTCTCTTTTATAATAAAAACTGGACATGGTAACTATTTCACTTTCACTTTTAAACATTTTCAGCACCAATATATATATAATATACTCCAATTCTTTTAGTATTACCTTTGTTTGTTATGTGTAATAGTTAATTATGCTAATAACGTTTTTTCCTGATGATGGTGATTTGTAGCACCGAAACGTGTCGAAGAATATATTCAATAACAAGAAATATGGTGAGTTAATTCAAGACCTAAGAAACCCGGATTTAAAAAAAGAGTTCCAGACAATTAGAAATATTTTCTACCAAAATAAATAATGTAAAATTGGACATTAATTTTTTAAATGTGTATATATATATATATACAAATATATCACACTTTAAAAAAAAAAACAGTTTTAATTGCTAAGTTACATTGAGTAAATATCACACTGATTTAAATATTACTGAAATAATAATTTAAAACGCACTAAGTAAACTTTTATAATAATAAAAAAAAATTATTCTTATTATCACGTAGAAAATAATATAATTTATTTATGATAATTAAACAAAATACTTGAAGGATAGTTTTCAAATGGTTAAAACAATTAAAATAAAATGATACAGAATGTATCAAATCAATAATTTTTAAAAAAAGTAGTCACTATCACAAAACTGAAATTCAGTGGATCGAAATATTTTAAAATGAATATAGAATTATACAAATTAATTTCCATACAAAATATCTACCTATAGTAATTTCGTATTATACAAGTTAAAATGACTGTCATTTTTGAGGCCTTACGAATGACATCATTCTTATTCAGCCATTGAAAACCGGACTTCTGCTACAATAACCATCCGTCCGTTAGAGTTATGTAAAATACGACACTAAGTAATTCTTATAATACTTATTAAACACAAAATTGAAGGAGGGAGGGTTAACTCTCCCCACTCCCTCTCCCTAATCATGAAGCATTAACAAAGTTCCTAAAGAGTCGTCAAGTAGTTAAGTTATCATCCCATCTCTGTTTGATGGTAATACTATTCTAGGTTGGCAAAAGGTCAACAATGCATTGATCTTACTAAGAAGAAAGTCATTTAATGAGGCTTAATAAGTTTCCTCAATCTGATGCAATTTCAAAATATGCTAAGAGGAAATGGCTTTCACACCTCTAACACACGTTCTCGATGAGGAAAACTATAAATTCATACAATATACGATAGTAGTACTATATCCATAATCCTTTTCTAGCCCTAGAAAAATTGTAGAAGTCTCCTTTGCCACTTACATGGCACATATTTATTAAAATGCTAGAGCGTATACCCATGCTATTATCATGAATTTTAAAAAAGAATGATTACAGTAATAAAATGGCGTCTTAGTTAAATCATTAGTTCTGCAATCCGTAATTGTGTGGTATTTACTCATTCTGAGGTAAAATGGATAAACCAACAAAAGTCTCCGCATAAATGAAGTTTTATTCAACGCGTTTCGAACACTTTGTGTTCATCATCAGGAAGACAAAGTGTCCGAAACGCGTTGAATAAAACTTCATTTGTGTGGAGACTTTTGTTGGTTTATCCATTTTACCTCAGAATGCATCTTAGTTAATGATGATTTGCTGTAAGAGAAAAATTGTGAGAGAAAATGAGAACCTAACCACATCTCAATCTTCCTTCTGAATTATATCTTTCACCGGTCTAAAGATCAGCTAAGGAGTACAAATTTCAAAAAGAAAAAAAATCGCGAGGTCATTTCCTACCAAATGAAATCATAAGGCTACCAATAGAGAATGACATTTTAGAAGGTAAGCTTAACAAAAATTAACTTCATTACAATTAGACACTTGTAAATGGGCTTGTCAAGAAGTAAAGAATTATATCTCAAAGTAGCATGGAGAAAACTATGTTCATCCTCTGAAAATGAAAAACCTTCAGATGAAGGACAGAAATTGGTTAAGCAAATCGTGGTAACTGTTCATGACTCAACTTTGAAGTAGAGGAAGATGTTAAGGGATTACTAAGAAGTATGACTGAGAACTAGCATTAGAAGGCTAATAGAGCTTTCTAAACAGCAAAGACGAAATAACTTTTATTTAAATGGAGCCGTTAACTATAACTTTTATTTAATTTAGGTTGCTGAAATTAAATATCTAAACTCCCAACAAAGTGGGAGGAAGTATAAAATATTCCTATGGATTGGAATCTAAACAAATTTAAGGTCACTCAAACTGCATATCTATTTAATGAAAAAGCCCATGTAGTGTTTGAGAAACCTTTTACAAGAGGAATAAGTAAGCAAGTAGTCATGTTTTTACAGGACCATCAATAAAGAAACTATGGGTAAGAAAAACTGTCATTTTGGCTACGATCTACATAACTGTATTCATGAACTATTAATTTTATTAATGAAAACTTGAAAAGAAATAAAAACGAATATTTCTCAAACGAATATAACCTCAAATTTCTATGATATTTAAATGAAATTGCCTGGATATATGACACGCACTAAGGACATGGGAAAGAGTCAGTAAGAAGTGGGGGAAAACACCTATTGGAAAATGATAGTAATGTTGAAACGGTATGCCATCGTTAGCCAAAGGACCACCGTATTTTTGAAACAAAAATGAAATATTAAGTGGAAAGTGGATAAATCATACCACTGGAATTATACAGGGAAGTGAAATAAGCTCCAATATCCTCTAGTGTTTTGATCAATCGCTACCAGATAACATAACAGACATTTGGATGTTTAGTTATAGAAATATACTCATAATTTGTAACCGAACTTGAAAAGTCCTGTATCTGGGAACTGATTTTACAAATTGTGCATAGTTGAACAATGGATTTGATTAATTATGTTTCTATTATTTCAAAGTTGAAAACTTGCTCAAGTTTTTAAGCAATCCACTTACATCTTCAGAAGACGTCAATATTTGACAGTCTGTTTAATAGATTTGCTAACACGTAATCAGTTAGATAAAATATCTTGCATGTTGAGATAAGTCTTTCATATTTTGCTAATAAGTTTACCTAAGATATTAAATTAAAATAAAATAATTTATACATCTTAATATTACCATCATTCGTTTTGTAGGAGGGGAAATATTATTTGTACAAAAATAAATTACTAAACAAAATTTCGTATAAAAATAAGAATATTCCTAACTGGATGTTTTAAAAGTTACTTGTGGTTAACAAGCTGGTAGAAATAACTGTTGGAATTCAACAGAAGGGTGTTAGGGTTCTCGAACTCCACCGCTTTCCCATCACTCATGACAAGCACTCTGAAGCAATTATCAAAAAAAACCAAATCAATCCATAAGAAAATAACATTCTAAAACTAGACTAACAATTAGATCTACTTGTATGTTCTATTATGATAAATATAAACTTGCATTTTAATACTTCAAATGCCATAAGGGAAACATATGTCAAAAAAATCACCAACTATTACTACATACATAAAAAAGTTCAAAGGGCCTTTGAATGTTTAATGCCAAAGAACTGGTATATATTCATTACACCTAAACCACAGTAAAATCATTCAAAATGGAACTAAGATGCTTTCCAATTTAGAAAAATCAAACTTCTGAATATCGTACTCTTGTTTAGAGGTTGATTGTTATTTCACATGCTGGATATATAAATATATAAACAAGATTCATAGAAAAAACACTCATAAAAGAGATCATAGAAACTCAATATCTGTTGACCACGTTATCATCAGGTAGAGAGAGATAAAGAGTCGCTCCAAAGACAAGCGACGAGCCATCTCCTCATTCAGGCTAGTCGATTTTTCAAAAAAAGGATCTATCAACACAATAATGAGCAATGACACAGCATTAGTCTACCCATGCACTGAATGAAGGTCACACATTTGATTTCGACGATGCAACTGTAATGGTTAAAGAAAAAAGAAAAACAAAGACGAACACATAAAATTTTGATATTAAACAAGGCTGAACGTGCATTAATAGCAGAAAGAATACAGGGTATTTAAAGAGCTGAGTGCATAAAATTTTTAGTGGTATTTCAGTGAAAATTAGTTCCACTGTAAATTTTGTGCTTAATGATCTATCTATTTGACTACACCTTAACGTTAATTTTATTTTAGTAATAAATAAAATAAAATTGTATTTATTGTTGTTGAATAAAACTTCATTTGTGTGGAGACTTTTGTTTGTTTATCCATTTTACCTCAGAATATTTTAGTAATGTAATTTGTAATAGTTTTTTCATATATTCTTAGTTTTACAGGTTTTGTTTAATTTTTTTATTTATACATCGGTCAATTTTTATTTTTCCTTTTAAGTGCATGATTACACATTGATTATAGAAGATTACATACGATTTACTTCATATGGATTGTATTTTATGGATATATATTTTATTTATATGGCTTTTGATTTTATGGATGATAATGTCTTATTTTCCTCCCTTTTGGTTGGGTTTTTGACTCTGACGAAGACCGCTGTTACGGTTGAAAGATCTTAGTCTTGTTTTCCCATTTCTTATTGTTGTGATTTGATAATATATACATATATATATATATTCAGACATTCTTGAAATGTGATAAATATACTTATAGAAATGGTGAGTACCAAAGACTCCAAACTTTTAAAATATCATACCTGTCGCTGTCTAGGACAGTAGACACTCTGTGTGCAATAGTAATCACAGTACTTTGTCTGAATGAAGACCTCACTGTCTCCTGAATTAGACGATCTGTTTCCAAATCGACATTTGCTGTCGCTTCGTCTATTACCACTATCTGAAATTCATTCCTTCATAAATAATGATATACATATTATAATATGCAATAAATAAAGTATAATAATTAAATTTTAAACAACAACTGAATAGAAATACTGATAGTCGACTAACAACAGTCAATTTAATCATTAGCTCCTGAAGACTGATGGGTCCCGAAACGAAGAAGGAAAACAAATTATGAATATTATGATTCCCTATTTTCACAATGTTTATATGATTTTGTATGTATTTGAAGGAACTAAACGGAACCTTCTGAGAAATATAGGGTGTCAAAGCCAAAGTTAGAGTCGAAAACTTTGCACATAACAGTCAGTCAGTCACAATTGCCTTGTATTTATAGCAATGCTATTGTGAATATCTGTTATTGAAACCTAAAGTGTATTCTTTAAGCAAAAACATTTTACCTTTACAAAGAGGTTTTGTTTTCCAAATATCACATGTATAGTAATATCAACAAATTCGTAAAAATCATACTAATTGACTTAAGGAACTTCATATAAGAAAATAAATACAAAATAAAAAGGCATTCTTACCACAAAACCTTATTTCTTAGGAATATATTTCAGCTAGCTGTGGTCGTCTTCAGACTATATTAAATAATCATAAATTTGCTTTTTAATTTCATCCGGTATCACAAACAAGAAAAATACTTAATAAAAATAATAAAATAGTTAATGAAAATAGCATTTCCCATGGTTGACATCATTTTTGCCATATTGGCGTTAAAGCCTGATACTTCGCACTAAAAAAAGGCAAACTTTGGCGTCACTTGTGCAAAAGGTCAAGTACTTCTATTTCTTTTATATATTGTGTGGACTAATACGAACAGAAATAATAAATTTTTGAATTCCAAAGTTCCTAATTGATTCTAAAAACATCAAATTTGTTTCATTTTGTTGTTGTTGTTATTCCTAAACCAGTCTTTGCAGTGTGAAAACATTGATTGTATAAATTGAAGAACATTAAATTGGCACTGAATGGAACCCCAATTTTTGAAAATTAAAAGAGTTATGATATCATAATTGCTTGTCAAAAAACAACTTTTTTTATTTTGTATGAAATATACATTTGATAATTTTTTGACAGTCCCAGACTTTAAACTGTGACACCAAATGAAATATATATTTCACAATAGTTATACAGAGTTAGTTTCTGTACTATTGAATTTTTAGCGCACATATGACCAAAACTTCAAAAATATCTTGAACAAAATTTTAACCCGACGGCTTATCTCTTATCTCTATACATGAGCTGATATATTTAAATCACTTTCATTTTGTAATTTTAAATAACTTTTAAATGAAATATAATTATTAACTCAATGGAGTTTTAATGGTTACTTATTAACTTATTTAAATACCTCCGAAAACAGTTACTTACCTATATCAGAAAATGTTTTGAACAATTTTGGAAAAAAATGAAAATTTACACACAACTTACCAGATAATAATGGTTATTAATGTATAAGTACGATTAATGACCAATTATATTATATATATTTTATCATGGACAATTTATAGAAAACCTTTATTAATGAAGAAAATATTAACAGTAATATATTTGATAGCAGATATGATATTTATATGAGTTACGCTATTCAGTTTTGCTTGTAGGTTCTGGGTGGTAACAGGTAGAGTAACAAGGCTGACTGTGCAGGTCAGCAAATCAGATCGTGGCCAGAGACAGTCTTCAAGCAACATCAAAGTAACTACTATTAATTGACAAATTATTACTACTATTTTGCAAAATTGAAGAAATAATTTTCTGAAACGGGTAACTATTATGGAAACTTATTTAATTAATACTATGAAGTAACAACTAAAAATCCATTGGGTTTAATACTTTAAATTTTTTTACTATAACGAAATAAAAGTCATTTAGATGTATCAGCTTACGTGTAGGCAGGATCGGGGCACTCAAAAAATCATCAGTGTAAATTTAATCTAAAATGAAAAATATAGTCTGGCTGTTACGAGTACATAACGCACTTAATTTTCATAAGTTTGGATACCATTTAAAGAAAATTTAATCTTTAATCAATGTAATCAATATTTTCACGATAGGCAGCACACGGTTTAGGAGTAATAGCAAAAAAAAAATTAGAAAAAATCAACATATTTTCTCTTGCTAAAAAGTTTCCACAGTACTTTGGTATTCGAAAATTTAGTTTCTTACCATTCGTATTAGTCCACAGGCCATATCAAAAAAATAGAAATACTCGAACTTTTGCACAAGTCAAAATTCTGGAAAGAATTTTTCAAAATCTATTTCAACTATTAAAACTGTTTCGATTCCAATTCATTCATAAAAAATGTAATTGAATTGTTAACGAATACTAAGAAACAAAACGGACAGCTAAAGTTCAATTCATTTCCACAGGGTCGTCTAATTAAGTGCTATAATTCCCCAACCTATGAATACAGCAAGTAGTTGAATACAACAAAACCTTTTGTTCAAACAGAGTCATTAATACAGTGTTATGATCTTAAATTCAAATCAATACCTTTGGGTTCCTCAAGATAGTTCTCGCAATGCAAATGAGTTGCTTCTGTCCAACAGAGAGGGAAGATGGTTTAATTTGGGAGTCGAGGCCTTCAGACATTCGACGGACTGCACTGTGCAGGTGAGCTCGAGCGAGTACATCCCAAATGTCATCATCACTGTGATTCCCTTCTGGGTCTATGTTTTCTCGTACTGTACCACCCCACAGAAAAGGATCTTGTGGTATCACTCCAATCTTACATCTACCAATCAAACTTAGATAATATTATCATGAAAATTTTTTTAAACATACTTCTTTGTAGAGATTTTCTTATATTAGCAGTTTGGAAATATAGGACCTGATATTCAATAGAAGCAAAATAAAACCAAAATGTTTATCAAAAGCAAGAAATTTGATTTATTTGAAATTAATTATTGTTTTATTATAATCTATTTATCGCACATAATTATTCCCTTCCTCCATCTCCTATCTTCTTATAGTTCACTCTCCCTCTTTATCACTCTCACCCCTCCCCCCTTCTGTATACCTCCCCTTTTATATACACCTACATATACAAAAGATTTTACAGTAAATAAATGAAGCAAAAATCAATTTCTAAATCACATTAAAAAGTTCAGAAATAATGTAGATTTTAAGTAGATCTGCTCCTTAGTTAATTTCAATCGTTAATTTTTCTTTACTATTATTTATTTAGCACTTTTTACGAAATGTTGTTTACTTATTTATTTTTCATTTATTGTTCCTTTTTTCTAATTTTTAATATTTTTAGATTTATTAAATTGTTTTTCTTTAACTATCTTTGTTAACATTTATCTTATTCATCTTGATATAGCTTCTCTTACTTCACTTACTCTTAAAATCAAACTGGGTTTTTGAGGATTTGGTCCAAAAATTAACTGCTAATTATAAGCCGACGTTTCACCAAAAATTGTTTAGCATTTTCAAAGCTTTTTTTTTTTAAGGAAAACTATTTAAGTTAGTTGCATTTCTCTAACAGGTCTGATTGATGCTGTTAGATAGTTAGATAATTAGTTTTTTTTAAAAAAAAAAAAAGTTTGGAAATGCCAAACAAATTTTGGCGAAACGACGGGTTATAATCAGTAAGTAAATTTTTATAATCCTCAAAAACCAAGTTTGAATTATCTTATTTATCTTTATTTATTTCATATCTCTTCGTAACTTAGCTACACTGATTGAGTGCTTCTTTAGTAAGATTTCACTGAAGTCGTCGCTTGTCATCGAAGAGACTCACATCCTTCTATCCAATATCCCTGACAGTCGACAAATAATAGTGAGTTTTTTAATGATCTCTTTTATGCGTATTCTTTCTGTGAATTTATTTTATGCCTATACGTATATATACATAAAGAAAATTACCACCAAATTAGAAAAAACAATTGAATTACTTTTTCAACGTTTACGGGCGCTACTTCGTTTTGAGAACTTAAAGAATAAAGGGAGTAAGGAGGAGGAATTCATGCTGTATATGAAAGAATATTTTAAGAACCATAAATTTGCAAATCACCCAAACATTTGCTGAGCAAAAAAAAAACAGGTAACAGGAGACAACTTGTCTGACACTTCATCAAATATTTATCTATGATTAGTAAACCAGGGCGGATAATCAAGTTACCTAAATTAATTTGAATGAGGCAGTATTCAATAATGTTATGATTAATGAAAAACTTTTCATAAAGTAGTCATTTTGCTGGTTATCTAACTGTCCTAAAAGTTTACCTTCGCCTATAATAAATTAAAATTTTATCCAAACATTAAAATTACTGAAGCTTACAAATCTGGGGCTATGGCAGTATTAAATGAAAATGATTATACTAAAAAAATCGAAGAACTACTTAAGGATAAAAAATGTATGAATTGTGACAAAGAACTTCTTAAAAATATACAGTTTACTGATAACAAAACAAAGTTTAAATAACTAAAAAAAAAAATAATACCAGGTTTTCTATCAGAATCTCGTTCTACATCTTATATGCATGGTGTTATCAAAACCCATAAATGAAGAAGGAACCCAGCATACCCACTGTTAGTTTCACAGGGTCAGTTATTTACAAACATTCCTAATGGCAATTGCTAGCAATAATAATAATTAGCTATAATGGCATACTTGCTGTTGTCGTACTTAGCAAACATTTTGTCTTAAATTGTTGTTTAACTTTTAATAATAAAGACTACAAACTAAAGTTTGGACTTTCAATAGACAATTACCTTTCTACCGTGTTAAGTAATATTTATATGGATTTTTTTTTTAATCAAAAATAGTGAGTAATATTATTCCCCCAGTTAAATTGTTTCGTTATACTGATAATGTCCTTTGTATTTGAACCATGAAATACAATATAATGTTAACTCATCTCTTAGTAACTTCAATTGCCTGGGTCTTGCTTAAAATTCGTTATTCAAACTGAAAGTGAAGGGACTTTGCCCTCACTTGAATAAGAAGGGAAAGGTTTGGAGGTGGTATCTCTAGTAAGTCCACTAAGGTGGCCTGCCATTATACTTCCCGTCCTACTTCTAGTAAGGAGTCTCTGTTCAAGAAAGCATTTAGGATCTGAGAAAGGAGTTTTTGGATAAGGAAATTAAGAGAACCTAATTAATTTCTGCTAAATTAAAGAACTCTGAATCCTAAACAACTGAACAAGCCACACTCTTAATAAAACGCTATTTTACTGTTTAATTTTCACCAAACGGAGAGACCTTTATTGCATCCACACGCTTTTAGATACAATTGTTAGTCAAAACGTTTACTTTTTTCTGTACAAAACTGACCTTTTCTTTTATAGAAAAATTCAATTAATTTCTATTAATTCAATTAATGCTAACATCTGTTCTAAATTAACTGCGAAATTTAACTCTGTAGAATTAGGAGTTCAGGACAAAAAAATTGTGGATATAACTCATAATGGGCAATATAAATAACTGGACTTCTCATGAGGCAATATTGCCCAAAATCTGTGCAGCCCATTAAAACTGAAATGGCTATTTTTGGGTGTAGTATAACAATGATCTATGAAATATCATGACTATTTAGTAGCGAGTTCACGAACTTTTCATACATACAAATCATAAAAAAAACCTCCCATAATAGACACAGGGACATTAAAACGTCTAAATCTGTCAAAATCTTGACAAAGAATTTTTTCATGATTACTGTCCTTTACTTACAGTAAAGCAAAAAAAAAAGATTCAATGATTCTCTTGAGAAAAGAAAAATGAATGCACATGCAAATTAATGGTAAAGTAGACTAGGATTACAATAATAAAATAAACTAATTGAAATAAACTGGACAAAATTACCTGAGTTTAGATATGCTGAGAAGATGAATGTCGACTCCATCAATAAGAATTTTTCCTCTAGAGATATCGTTAAGTCTGAATAGAGCGGAAATCAAACTTGATTTACCTGCACCAGTGCGACCAACTACACCAACTTTTTCAGCCGGCCCAGTCTCAAAATTCACCTTATACAGAGCAAATGGCAACTGCTCACTGTAAGATAAAGGAAGCCTATTTTAAATAAAAATATTCTGCAGAAGCAAAATACAAAAAAATCTTTAAGTTATGAAGTACTAACTGATGTTCCCATAATTTCCTGATAACTACACCAAACCCTACATTAATGAGTAGTTATGTAATTTTAAAAATGGCATACTGTTTTTTTTTTTTTTTAGTTTAATTTAATTAAAATCAAAATAATCAAAAATACATTCATAGTACATCAGGCAACACTGTGCATTAATTAATATATAATTAATACTCAGTTTGATAATAATCATCAATAAATTAATAATTTGTGTTGATTTATTTTTTAAAATTATAGAGTATGTAATTGTTTTCACAGCTTTTGTAGTTTTAAAACATTTATTTATAATTAAAATAAATCAAAATAAATTTAAAACTTTGTTTCAATTTTAGAATAAAACATTTTTTTAAAATAAAACTTCTCAAAAGTATACATATTTCACTAGCTGATAAATGACATAAAAGCCACATTATAAACCAGAATAATAAAAGCCACATTAGAATCGATAGTTTGCAAAAAATCATTCCCTGTATAACATGACAGCGATATTAGGGTAACTCCCAGGGCTTAATCTTCAGTTCCGGCTTCCTCCCAAGATGGGTTCACTTTTTCCTACTGATGACATCGAATATCGGAATATTGAAGTGATTTATGTTTAGTGTTGTTCAGTTTTATTGAACATTAGGAACAGAACAAAAGAAGTAATTGATCACATAAAAAAAGCACATCGAAGAGAACCAACAAAAACAGACCTTGCTTTTTCAACATTGAATGTGAAGAGTACAAGAAGCCATCACTAGGAAGGTAAGTCAGAACTAAGAAAGTGCACCAAGCTCTCCGTTCTTTGCTACTGACTTACAGCGGGGGGGGGGGGGGGGTGTCTCTTTTACCCACACTCTAAAATCAATCTTGCCTGGACAGTCTTTTAGACTTTATTTAGTAAGTAGAATGGCTAAACCATTTTCTACAATTAACATTTAAAGAATTTATAATATTTTATTGTTACACTCAAATAACCATATTTGAGTTTAGAAATAATCACTTATTTTACAATCTATCAGCAAAAAATTGCAGGAATCCGGACCCTGCACTCTATTTGCCGGCAAGCAATTCACAGTGGCTGATAATTCGTACATCCTAATTTTAAGAACTCCTTTAAGGATTTTTCTATTACATTAATACGTTTCATTAAACAATTATTAAACCACACCCAAGTTTACATTTAATCCAGTGATATTTGAGTTAACATTATGTATAACTAGTGTGTTTATAAGTAAAGGGAACCTTGTAATTTCGCAAGTTGTAGTAGTCTGACTGTAGTAAAAATGTATTTAAAGTATTTATATGTTGGTATCTACATGGTATGTTAATATGCTGTTAGCTGTAAAAAAAATCATATTTTTTTTGATACAAACTCAACCTCGATCTTTAGATCATAGCTTTCCATTTTCGGAAGGATGGAATATCCGTAGAAAGGCAACAGAACTACTCATTCAGGAATATACATAAAACTTTAGAATATTTAGATCAACATTCTTATATACAAGTTTTAATATTTAAATATAAAGTAGAAGTAAAACAATAACCCATATTTGAGGGAGACGTTGCAGAAGTTGACACAGCCCAAGGATGGCCAGGCAAAGGGGAGTGGTATACAAAGAAGGTACTGATTCTGCATGCTGGATCTTTGGTTCAAGTACTGATTGACTCTCTCCACGCTGACCATCTCACGTTCGGTTTCAGTTAAGGCGTTGATGACCCCGCTCAGTGAACCGGTGACGGTCAAAGCATAGGACAACGCTAACCCGATCCAACCTAAAAAATGGCACTGTGTAAAATAAGTGAGGATATGGTAGAGTGCAAGGAAGATGGAAGATAGGGTTCTAACACATAAAACGTAGAAGAGTAAGGGAAAGAGAGGGAAGAAGATGGGAAACGAAGTAGACAAACAGAGAGAGGAAAAGAGAGAGAGAGAGAGAGAGAGAGAGAGAGAGAGAGAACAGAGAGCGAGAGGCAGACAGAGAAATACTGCGGGGGGGGGGGGGGAATACATCAAAAACAGTGACTGACAGGTGATTAAGCGCCTCTAATAGCCTCTAACACTCAACTCCGACTTGAGGCCATCGCGCGGCTACGCTGTTAACCTGCTATATGCAGGAATAAGCGAAAAAGGGGGAGAAGGTGATCAGGGGATGGGTATGCCCACCTTCGTTTCACATCCTTCCTAATCCCCAAATCGCCTACTTTTATCTCAGCCCCAATCTAAGGTGTTATGCGATCCGAGCCGAAGGATGGATGATACAGGGGTTACTGTATTATGAACGGAGCCTCAAGGGTACCAAGCGACTCCCTTCAGTAAATGGTCTTACTCCGGTATGCGGTGCTCTGCTGGAGCGGAGAAAATACCACCGATAGAGACATAGGAATTTTCCCCTGTATGATACTAAGAAGGAAGTCCAGAGGCTATCCTCCGGAAGCGCAGAGGGTCTAAAAGCGCTAACAAGTGGGAGCCAACCTCCAACAAGTGCACCTAAGGACCCGAAGAAGACCCTCCCGAAGAAGGAGAAAGGTAGTTACTTTCTCCTGAAATATAGTGAGCCTGAATTGACATTATCGATGATGGTTTATACAGATTCTGTAAAGAAGAGGAAGAAACACTGTTGCAACTGCTGACTGACTGTAAGGCAACTTTGATGCACAGATTTAGGTGCTTCGAGACACTCAACAAAGGCATAGAAAAACTTTTACCGCTGGACCAGTAAAACTGCTGAGCTTCTTGGAGGCGTTGAAGCTAACTACTGGGGTACTTTAGTACAGAAGAGGGGAAGTGAAACAGTTTCTTTTTTTAAGACGCAGTGGCATAGTCACCCTCAAATAATAATCTACAAAAAAACCCATATGGAAAAAAGCGAGATAAATGGAAGAACTGAGAAAGAGATACAGCAGTACAGCTATTGCTGATACTAGAAAGCTGTATTAATTATTTCCACTCCCAAACTCATTCACCTTAAACCTCTAATTTAACAGTTCATTGTTTTTAATTTTTTAATTTTAAAATTGCATATTTCTTCCTATTAAACGGGTTTTAAATAAAACCGAACGTCTGCTTTGACAGTTTCTTTTAAACCTGAAAGGCTGCTAGATTCCTGATAAATATTTTCCTATTCTATATATCAAATCAACATAAATAAAACGGTAGATGGACTTTAGATAAAAATTTTAAAGAGAGCTACACAAAGATAGACGCACACTTAAATCACTTATATATTTGGAAAATCGTTGTCATCAGGAGGAAAAGTGGCACCTTTCAGGGAGGAAAGAAGGTGCCTGTAGTCCAACAGTATGACCCTTAAACCAGTGGTTCCCAACCTGTGGGTCGCGACCCCAAACGGGGTCGTGACACCAATGCTATGGGGTCGCCAATTGATTTTGACCCGAATGTGAATATTATATAAAACACGGTAAAAACAGAAGACAGTTAAATAAATAACATTAAAAAATAAAATTAAGACAATTATATAAATTCAGTAATATCAGTAGTAATATCAGAAATCGCAATAAGGAATTTATTGCCCTTCCCAACAACTTACTTATGTGAAACAGCCTTCTCCCAACTACTCATTCTTAAAAACAAGTACCGAAATAAATTAGATGTGGAACACGACTTGAGGTGTGTCATATTGACAACGGAGCCCAGGATAGAATTGCTAGCTAAAAAGCTACAATACCAGCCATCTCATTAAGGTCAGTTCATAAACATACTTTAGTAAAGTTACATAACGGTATGAAATTTGTTTGTTTGAATACTTCGAAATTGATTTGCAATTAATTAATGTTTTGTAGGAGCTTTGAAATTAATGAATAAATTCTATATTAATCATATATTTAAGGAATATACAGTTACTTCACTAAAAAAATTGCAATATATGCCAGTTTCTTATAGAAAAAATAAATGTATAAAAGATATTTTAACGATTGGGGTCGCTTCCTGATTGCTTGTTCTAAAATGGGTCGCTATATTTGAAAGGTTGGGAACCGCTGCCTTAAACAGTCAGTGATACCACTAAGTGAGAAAGGAGGGCAAAAGAAATAAAGGTCACAAACAAGAAATAATAACCAATGAAAAACATGAGAGTAAAAATCGTTCCAAACGTCGCAACCTTCTTAAAGCTATTTATGTAACTCTCATGACCTCAGTTTTAATTCTATTTCAGTGATCAAATTCTCAACAGATCCCCGATACTAATACTCAGGTTACTTTAAGAGCTCCTGAGGAGGTACATATATGCTTGCAGCTAGATTGTCTTCTGGACTCAACCTTTATCGCTCATTTTGTTTTAAATAAATTCAATCTTATTTTTATTTTTGAAAAAAAAAAACATATTCATATAATCGTTATTTATTGATTGGTCAATCAATTATTAATTCTTTAATTTTCTAAAAATTACTCAATTTATAAATGGTATCAAAAATTTATTATTATATTACCAAATATTATTTGTATTTTTATGTTTTTCAGTATCATTATTCAATTACAATTTTGCCATTAGTTTACTATTTTGTATTTGTGTTCTTTATTTCCTTCCTCCTCCCTTCTCGCTTAGTGAAGGTGACATCACTGACTCACGACTATGGGAGAGAAATCGTTCCTCTCATCTGACAAATTAACATTAACAATATAACCCACTAACAACAGAGCTATGAAATTACTATAATGAACTCGGCACATTACTGTATTTCAACTGGAAATAAAATCTTAGCCTAACTCAAAGCAGCCAACAACTTTGACAGGATAATGGTAATTCGGCCTTCCTCTGTCTGCTGAAGGAAATCCTGCCATCAACGTACATTCTCACCCCATGCCAAACATTATTTGCTTATTCCTCTTTCTGAATATGTAGGCAGAACTTCCCATTATTCTGCATTCTTCAGTGCATGTTCACTTTTTGGTCAGATCTTCTCCTCTCTTAATATTAAAAATTCGTCAAAAAATTGAAATACTGAGTTATAGTAGTGATTTTCTTTGTGATTTATTTAGTCCTCTCGGACAACTTCTGTTTGATTTATATACGAATCTGTATATTAAAACACAGAGAACAACACTTCGACATAAAAACTTAGATAAAGAACTGATATAATTTGGCAGATAAAGAAATTACATAGCTGACTTCAATATTTCGACATTGACGTATGGGTGTGTATTTTCACAGGCAGTACTGCTGCTAAGAGAGAGTTTATTTTCATGCTCCACTTTTTGCATTAAATATATTTGATGACATTCAGTATGATATTACAATATTTTAGTTACAATCAAAAATTGTAATCCTTCCCTTTACTTCTGTTATCTTCCCCTTCGTTGAGTTCCACTCTGCCTCACATAATCTCTAGGTTCTTGCTTTAACCCATTATAGCACATATGATCATGGATAAAAGGACATTATTGTTTTCTCTCGTAGTATCTTTGCCTAGTTGGTTGGTTGTTTCATTTCCTAGAATAGTTAAACCTATATGTGGCTAACCCATGAGAACGTTGGAGACCTTCACGTTGGGTCACTTCGCAAGAGCGCTTAGTGTCCCTATCTCTTCTCTCCTGATGACGGCTAAACCGAAAATTAGAAGAAACTGTAAGTGTGTTTTTCTATTTACTGTGTACCCATAGTCTACTCTGAAAGTTTTTTGTGGATCGTTTTCTTGATTATAATATATATATTTCACAAAGGATGACATTAAGGCAAGCAGTAAAATAATTCAATGCAATATTTCGACCAATCATCGTCATCAGGAGAGAACAGGAAAATCTGCTCGAGAAGTAACATTTCAAATAATGCAGTTAAACTAATTCAGTGATTATAACTTTAAAAAAAATAACATATGAATTACATCAGCAAGGGAAAGAAACAGTATTAATTATACAAATACACTATATATATATATATATACAATTATCCTTCAAATATATAATAAACAATTACCTGGATTGGCAACATAAACGTGATGTTGGACAACAGACAGGAACCCTATACCTGCGATGAGTATTACTCCAATCATCTGCAGTCTAAAAGAAAGCCATATGGAGGCGACTGAACAGTTGATCTGAGTCGTTTGGTTATTGTCCAAAAGAATATTGTACTCCCTTAATGCCCTATAATAGAATATTTTAATTATTACTTTAGCAGGCTACACCAATCACCTATAAATTAGATGCATTAATTAGTACAATAGCAATTATACATAAAGTGGAAAGAAGAATACTCGAGTCAGAAATGGAACATCTAGGAGCACTTCTTCACCAAGATCTATAGGTACTACAACATATCTATGTATATACCAATAACATGAAATGATTTCACAAGCTAAATAAACTAGATTCACAGAAAGAATAGACATAAAAGTTAGTTTTTATTATCTGGACCACATATATTAAACACTATTTTTCCTTATTGAGGTTTGGTCCAGCCTAGACATTAAAACACCTTTAGCCAACGTTACGTGTATATTTACAGACAGACATCTTCAGAGTCAAGGTCTTGCTCAGAGTTAAATCAGTCGTTTTTCTCATTTCTTATTGTGGTTTGGACGTTGGTACATATATCCATATCTTTATTATAAATATATGTAAACAAAATTAAAGTTTATCAGGGCTCAGTCAGTTCTTCAGGTTCAAATTAAACTCTCATTGTCTACGTTTCGTTTTTTTTTTAAAAAACATTTTTCATAGGCAGAAGAATAAGCATAAAATTTTGAAACAGGAAAACTAAGTATTACATTACAGGTTATTTTACAAAGAAAAATAGTCTGTGGATTTCAACAACTATCTAGTTTGACTGAACAAGTGACAATGTTCATTTTATCAATATATATATAATGTTAACCCAACTGGTAAAGTTCAAATGTCTCTGGCAAAATTAATTTGGGATTTACCCCAAAATGAAAGAAAAATAATCAGAAAATTATAGACAGTCAGTAAAAAGTCGTAAATGCAGAGGCTGCTGCATACTTCAATTCAACTTGTTTAAAAGATGATTTGCTGCCTACCTACTTGTCTCAATTTAATTTTAATTCTTACCCTATTCACAGTCCTTCATCCTGTATCTCCACTGACTGTGTTTACCTCTTGAAATGCACCCAATGTGATGCTTTTTACGTTGGTTTAGCATCTACGATGCTGAACCTTCGTATGAATAATTACAGGCTTTCGGTTAGTAAACGCAGCAGTCTCCCTGTCGCCACTCACGCTAATTCTTCAGCTTCAATGATTGCTTCACAGTCCAAGTTCTCAAACAAGTCCCCAGTGATAACTGACAAATTACTTTAAAAGCTTCTCAGGAAGCCCACATTTGGCTCCTAGGGGCACGCTCAAAACCTGGCTTGAATTTAAACGGTTAGTTTTTTCATTTATTTAATGTATTTATTTTTTTTAATTTTATTTATTTATTTATTTTTTATTTGTTTTAATTTATTTTTGTATTTATTTCCTTTACTTTTTGTTTTCTTCACTTTTATTCTCTTTTTTAAATAACAAAATTTTTTTTCCTTTACTCTCGACTGCTTAATTCCTTTTTTATTTTTCTCCTTTGCGGCAGCACTGCTTTAGCCCTCACCCAGTGAGTTCTTTAGTTGATGTCGTCCCTCCGTCAATTCACTTCTTCTCTGAGGACGACAGCCATTACGGTCGAAATATTGAAAAGTGAGTCTTTTGTTATGTTTCAGTCTATGTGTCACTGTTTATTTTAAGTGTTATCTGTCCTACCGGACCGTTTTTCGTTTATCATGGTATATATATATATATATATATATATATATATATATATATATATAAAATTCAATAATATATCAACCGTTGGATAGAATAGGTGTATAATAAAATTGGGATTCGGTCAATTTTCCAGGATCAAAATCAAACTCTCAATGCCGACGTTTCGGTTTTATTTAAAACCTTTTTCATAGGCAGAAGTCAGAATTTTCGAATTAGAAAAATGATGAAATTTACATTATATAAAATGAAGTAACAATAGATAGTTAGTGAACTAACATCTTAACTGGTCAAAAACTTGGACCAGACTGGTCCAGTCTGGTCCAAGTTTTTGACCAGTTAAGATGTTAGTTCACTAACTATCTATTGTTACTTCATTTTATATAATGTAAATTTCATCATTTTTCTAATTCGAAAATTCTGACTTCTGCCTATGAAAAAGGTTTTAAATAAAACCGAAACGTCGGCATTGAGAGTTTGATTTTGATCCTGGAAAATTGACCGAATCCCAATTTTATTATACACCTATTATATATATATATATAATATATTATATATATATATATATATATATATATATATATAAATTCTAGAATAAACTAGAATTTAAAAAGAACACATAGAAAGGAAATCACTGAACTCACTACTATATTTTGATGTCCTCGTCTTCAGGAAAAGAAGTGAATCGCTCCAAAGGCTGATAAGGACTGACTTGGCGTTCGAACTGAAGCACTCAAACAGTGTAGCCAACTTTCGGAGGAAAGGTAGACAGGGAAGATAAAGAGATACAAGCCAAATAAAAATTAAAAAATGAAAACATTTAACTAAAATAAAATTAAAAGCCTAAAAAATAAGAAAAAAAAATTAAAATCAACGATTGAGGTTAAGCCCAGGAGCCGATCTACCGCCCAGAAGACTAATAAGTGCTTCTTCTGAAGCTCTCAGAGTAACTTTCGAATTAGTCTGATCATAACATATATATTGTATATATAGATATATATTATTTTGTTTACTTTATTAGATTGTTTTAAGAAAAACTTACATGTCATTGACCTTGAGAGCCCTCAGAGTGATGAGTCCACTTAAGGTGTTAGTAACGTGGCTATAAAGAGGAGACAGTGTGATGGTGTTGAGTCTCTTCAGCTCTCGTGAAGCGTGTCTGTAAATGTTTTGAATCCAATGATACACAGGAATTAGGGGAACCAGCAGCAGGCACAACCAGGGCAGACTGTACAGAGTCATGAACAAGGTACCTGGAAGAAAAGACAAACAATTCAACACTGCTATTAAATCGAACAATGTTTCTTCTTAGAAATAAATCGAATAAATTATGAGTAGTCATAAGAAGAAAGTTTTTATTGAATTAGTCATTATTTTATAATATTAAATGATAAAATGTTTGCAGGCCAATCTTGAGTTGCAAAGTACTCAATCTCCGAGTTAAATATTACATTATGTTAACCTTTATGTTTACATTATGTTTGTAGTGTTCATAGACTGTTCATTTATTGTTTATTATTGTAATGTGATTTTAGGTATTTAGATTAATTTTGTTAAGTGTACCTTTAATTATTTTTTTTTTTGCTAAAGGTGGTGGATGTAACACCGAAACATGTTCAATAAGAATTCAAAGAAATATGGTGATTTAATTTTTTAGTTAAACCCTGAATTGAAGAAAAGATTTCGAAAATATTCGACGAAGTTAAATCAAGTGAAGACAGACATAAAGTTTTTAATTGCATATATTCAAGAAGGACACTCCCAACTTTTACGAATATATATGTATGCACTTAAAATAAACTGTGACACAAAGACTCACTTTTCAATATTTCGACCGTAATGGCGGTCGTCCTCAGGCTGGCTAAATTCCTCATTGTAGTAGGTAAAGTATAAATGAGGTAATAAATCTAGAATCTCTGAATAATAAGGTCGTGAATGCAGAAACTGCGATCATTTTCAATAAAATATGCTTGATAGAAGATCTGCTGCAAATATATATATAGTTCAATGTATAAAAAGAAACATAGAGGAATTAAAAGCACACACTTACAGTCTTCAATTTTCGGTTTGAACCGTCTTCAGGAGAGATAAGAGAGGGAACCAAGCGCACTCAAGGAAGTGTGCACCAAGTGCGCTTGGTTTCACTCTCTTATCTCTCCTGAAGACGGTTCAAACCAAAAATTAGAGACTGTAAGTGTGTGCTTTTAATGTCTCTATTTTCTTTATGTACATTGAACTATATTTGTCCGTTTCGGATCGTATTTTCAACGAAATATATATATAGTGTTGACTGTAGTCCTTCCGTCAATTCACTTCTTCTCCTGAAGTCGAAATATTGAAAAGTGAGTATTTGTTATGTTTCTACCTAAGTGTCACAGTTTATTTCAAGTGTAATCTGTCCTGCCGGACCATTTCCGTTTATCATGGTATATATATATATATATATATATATGATTGGTAAATTTTGGTAGCAGTCCTTCCTGTAAACACACATTGTTAAAAATATGGTCATATTTTTAACAATATATATATTATATATACATTTTAGTTATACTTGTATGTATTTAAATACCTGTGTAGCAAACGCATATAATAAATAGTAATAATTATGACTAAAAGATTAATAATATTAACTATGTATAAAAAAAATGAAATAAAATTAGATACAACTTACCAATTAATGTGCACAGTTGAGCAAGGAATATATTTAAAATAAAAGGTAAGGAGTCATCAATGGTATTAATGTCTGATGAGAATCTGTTTATAATCCGTCCAATCGGAGTGGTCTCAAAGAATGTTGTTTTCATCTGAAGCCAAGAAAGAATAATTTCAGGGATTAGTAGATCCAATTAATAACATCTGGATTAATGTTTCGCAGCAACTTCACTATAAATTAACGTCAAACTAGTAGATAATTAAATTTATTACTCTTTCTATTTTTTTAAAAAATTATTAAATCAACTATGATCAAAACATTTCGTTTATATATGTAAGTATTTATAGTTTAATTTTATAAAATAATTAGGTTACCAAAACTGATAAAGTTTAGATAAGATTACGTAATATATTAGCTAAATATATTTAGATAATATATTGGCACAACCTGTTTGATAGGTTTTAAACCCTGGGTTCTTTGACTATGATTATTCCTACTTGAAGACGAACTATATGCGAAATTGGTCGGACGTTTACAATAGCTCACGAGGTAAGATGGTTTTATATGACAATATCATGTTTACTAACCTTTCTGGTACTAACAAAACGCATGTCCATACTAAAAATTTTAATAATTTCTGGTAACCGGAAAAGGAAATGTGCTCTAATAAGAAACAGATGTACCCTATACCCCCACCCATGTCCATTCCATTTCCAGTCAGTCTTATTCAGAGGCACTCATCCTTAGGTTCGTACTTTCTGCCTTATTGTATTTTATATTAATTTTTGTACTTATTTACTTTGTACTATAGATAACTCTTTGGTGTCATTGTATTTTTTAGTTAATGCCTGAGGAAGAACACTACGTGTTCGAAACGCGTTGTTTATATCATTAAAAGTTTTATACGTGGAGACCATTTCATTAGATTTTTACCCTACAATGAAGAAATAAGATGTTGTTTAGAAAATACTTTCCCAAAACGATTTCAATTTTACTTGGTAAACGAATTCTGGAAGCTTTAGTACAGTACAGTAATAAACAACACAGTTGAATTCTTACACGGAAATTGATATGCAGGAATGCTTATAAAACAGATAATTTTATAAATGTTGAATATGACTTTTATCAAAAGCCTTTAAATACTTAAGTCCACTGTGTTACGGAAAGTATAAATCATAATCACGTATTTAAAAACTGAGAAAAATTAAAATAAAGACAATAGAAAATGGAATGAAGATAATCTTGACACTTACTAAATCTCTCGTCGACTTAGGTTGTGGGAAATTGTCCTTTAAGAATATCTAAAGTTTACTAGCAGAAAATATCGGCATAGAAACTTGGTGTTAATGATTCTCGAATTGACGGGAACAGATATTTTTTTGTTATTTGTGTTTATGGCATTACATAAGAATTTTTATATTTCAATAATAATAATAATTTATAATCATAAAAAATGGTACATAAAACAAGCTGATTTAAAAGGTTTACGCAACACATAGATACAGTACATTTGTTTACTTTAATTTTATTATCTCGTAATCGAGATGTTTTCTAGAAACCAAAGGATATAAAAGGACAATAAATGGTCCCTACAGATATATTTCATTTTATAACTTTCCTTGAACTCGTCTTTTGTTTAAGTGATTTTGATGGTCTTTTTTTCATTTCTACTTAATCTATATTTAAAACTTTATATCTAAAAATGCTGTATATGATGATTACCCAGAGAATAGATGTAAGAAGATCCCTGTGTATACTTTTTGCTGCTACGATACCTCCATATGCAAAAAAAAAAGCTCTTGATAAGGTTAGTATAGAGTTCAGGATAGCCAAACCAATGTAAACTTTTAGGTAGAATACAGTACCGTCTTCTTCTTCTTTCACGAAATCTATAAAATAAAATGCATAATAAATCATTAGTTGTGCAATCTGTAATTGTGTAGTATTTACTCATTCTGAGGTAAAATGGATAAACCAACAAAAACTTCATTTGTGTGGAAACTTTTGTTGGTTTATCCATTTTACCTCAGAAATGCATAATAGTGATTATCTCGTGAAAGTTATGTTATATCATTTTTATTAAAGAATTACAGAAATAATTTACTTAAAGTCATGTAAATAATTAATAAAACTTTCCAAATTTTATATAAAATTGGAAAAGAACGCAGTTCAAAGCTATCATAATCATGTCTTCCCGTCCTTCAGAGAGGTCATTAAGCTTTTGATCTCCAGTCTACATGAAGTCAGGCACACGTTAACCAAAGGTTAACTCACATATAATGGAAAATACAGGACTCCACATATAGAATAAACACAGATATCTGTTGTAGTGAAGTGCATTATCTTCGTTAATAGCCAACTTAACCTGAAATTAGGAACGAAAGAAGTTAGATCGTACTATCGAATCTCTCAGTCAGAGATCGTGAGATCTAAGACTGCTGCTCACTTTAATGAAACATGTTTAAAATAAGATTGGCTACATATATATATATATATAGTTCACACAGGAAAGAGAAAAACAGATAAAAACAAACTCAAAAAAGACTAACAACGATATTTCGACATTCGTCATCATCGGGCAGAAGTAGTCCCTTCGATTAGCAGAAGCTAACTATATACGAGTTATATACTCGTATAATATATATATATGAAACAGGTTTTGTTTCATTTCTGAGTGTTCTTTGTGTCAATATAGTTTATATATATATACGAGTTCAAAATTCAAGAAGAGTAACACACAGAATAAGGAAACAGACTTACAGACTCAAATTTTCGGGTAATCCGTCTTCAGGAGAAAAGAGAAAGGGACACCAAGCTCTTTTCTTCTAAAGACGGATTACCCGAAAATTTGAGTCTGTAAGTGTGTTTTCTTACTCTATGTGTTACTCTTCTTGAATTTTGAACTCGTATTGTGTCCAGTTTGGATAGTGTTTCGTTTATTTAAGTGATATATATATATAGAAATGGGTTTTTGTTCCTACAATGGAGAAAATTTTTTTTTTTTTATTAAGGTTTAAAGCAAGCTTTTTCAACATAAGAGACGGAGCAATGAATGAGCAATAGAAGCAATGTTATGTTAACTTCATTCCTAAGGAATTCAGTACATGGTTCAGTTTCTTATATACACCAAAAGGTAATCCTTTATGGGATCCATGGATATGGACAACTAAAAAGAGCAAGCTACAATTTAATACTTCTTTTATAATGAATTGGATTGCTGGCACTAATGAATTTAATTTTCTTTGAAAGTCACCTTTATGAATAGATCTGGGTCAAAGCTATAATAATATATCATCAACATATAGGAATCATTTAACTTGATTAAACAGAATTGAACTTAACATTTGAATTTCAAAAAATCTATATTTAAATTATTCAGGTGGTGGATAAGTAAATTACCTATAGTATGACATTTCTGTTTGTAAAAGTTATTTCAAATATAAAATGACCATTAAGAAGACTTAATTTAATTAACTCGATTATAGTGATAGTAGGGAGGGAGAAGGAATACTTAACCAGTTCCTTCTACACAAAATAAAAATATTAGTAAAAGGTTTAAAAATTCAGTCTGAGACTGGGTTGGGAAGATAAGTTTAATATTATTAGTACGTATAATACTCGAGTTCTTGATTTGATAATGGCCATACCAAAAACAGATGTAAGATTAGAAACGGGTAAGGAAGTAGAGTTGGAAGACACCCAGACTGCCATCCACCAATCAATGATGTTCCGACTTGCTTGCATCAATCCAATGCTTACCAGCACAGCCAGAGAGAGCCAGAGGCCAGCTGAAGAGAAGTACTTCAAATAAACAGCGCACTTGAGCGAACCTGCAATCAAAGCGAAAACAAACACTCAGGTAAATAAAACCTGTCATACCCTCAGAGGTTAGAAAAAAATACAACAATCCGTCTTGCCTTGTATGCTATATGTTGACACATATCCTACCTCGTACACGTCCTCAACCGTTTTTGAGCCTCATCTGATGAAGTTGTACCTGGAGTATATGACGTCCAAAACCGGTTGTCAACTCCTCGTAACTTTCAAGGAGTTATGTCTTTATAATTCATTTTAAAATAAAAGAAATCATGAATGATATGTGTTAGTTTTTAACAGATTACCATATTTTGATGTTCCTACATTCTTCTCATGATATTTGAGAGATTATGTCCAAACAGGTTATCTAGATAATTCATTGTGACTACGTTACAAGACATCTCTTATAAGGTAGTTAATGAAATTAAACATTTAAACAATTCATGTCTAAGAGGACTATACCAACTGGACTACAGTAAAAGTCGAAGGAAGTAGACAGGACATTTTGAATTGTATGACAATGGAAACAATGGAAACAAGTTTGGTTTAATGAATGTATAACCGTAAAGGCGCATTTAATAACTACAACTTAAGATTACCATGGAACAAAGATTTAAGTAATAACTGTGCAACTTAAGATTACTATGGAACAAGGTTTTCAGTAAGCTAGAATATATAGCTATAATATATAGCTATATATAATATAGAATATATAGCTATAATATTGTTACAAAAGAACTGTTTACTATATTGCTACTATTGTTACTATGAATAATATTGTTATAAAAATACAAACCCCTATGGCTAATAACTTAGTCATAGGAGTTTGTATTTTTAAATTTTTATTTCAAATATTATTGTCATTGAAATTTTCGAACATGATGGAAAGCACAATCCTATGATGATGTCCTACAAACACAATCCAAAAATTGAATACTTAATACAAATCTGAGATTTTGATTTTTGATGACATTACTTTTTTTATTTTACCACACACATCTTCGTCCCCCATCGGAATTTGATATTGAGAATGTCAGTAAGAGTATATTTTTATAGTTTTTAGTACAATTGAAATTGTTTAACTTTTTTGGCTTTGAAATATATAGGTGCAAAATGAAGAAAGAAATAATTTAATTAAACAAGGAACACCAACAAAGTTACGTATTAGAAGAGAAGAAATGTTTATTAACAAAAAAGATTTAGGAGTAAATAATCCACCACTTATAGGAAATAGATTAAAGTTGGTATAAGTTTGGTGAAATCAATACGAAATGTGTTCTAATATCTGTTGACTGATAGTGAATCACATGAAGTGATAAGTTCATTGATAGGAAACAGCATGGTGGCATCAAAACTGTTGATACTCTGCTTCAACCAAAAGTCTTGACAGTAATACGAGTCAAGACAGTAGGTGTTCTCTACTATCGAATAGATGAATCAAATTACCTACAATTAATTCACTGAGGTTTTGTGGTAATTACAAAGAATGTTTGAATTACACAAATATTTTTAAAAGTTTCACAACAAATAATGAATCATCAACGAATATACAGTCATACCTCTGACCACGAACAATTCCGGCTATGACCAAAAATTTCGAGGATGATTTACATCCAATTTCGAACAAACTTCCGTGCTGAGAGAGCGTTCGGTTAGCTGAAAGGGGCCGAGACCAACCAAACACTGTGCCTTCCGCTTCTGGACTCCTCCAATATTGTTCTTTCGCGTCCATGTTTCATGCCGTGCTGACATTACGTCCATTGTTCCATTAAGTTTTCATTAATTTAAGAATTGTTTCGGTCTCTAGACCTTCATTATGTCTCCCAAGAAAGCCAATGAGAAAGGGAAGGAGACAAGGAAGACTGTTTATACTATTAGAGTGAAAAAGGGAATTATAGGTAAACATGAAATTAGTGTTGGCGTTCCCGACATTGCTATCCAGTTTGGCCACCTCGACTTTCCTGAAAAACAAAAAGGCCATCAAGAAGTCCAATGTTACAATGGGGGATTAAAGTGATAACTAAGCAACGGCGTCAGATAATGGAGGGTATCAAAAAATTACTCCTTATCTTAATCAAGCAAAAACAGTTGACTGGGGAGAGCTTCAGTAAAAGCAGTTTTCGTATGGGCCAGACGAATTAGAGTTCACCATTGTTTCTTAAGGGAAAAATTGTTTCCACCTTCGAACAAATCCGATTTCGACCAACAATCTGGACAGATTATGGTCAAAGTCGGAGATATGACTGTGTAACGGTTACATCATTCAATTTCTTTATAAAAATAGAAGCTAATATTTTAATTCAGAATATCCTTTTAAGTAATAACAATAATAATAAAACTGACCGGACGCATATTTATGAGGTTTAACCACACTATATCAAGCATTCTAAGATATGAAAGTTTTTACGAATTATTCAACAACAGCAAAGAATTCAAACAGTAGTTTAAGGCATAAAATAAGCACTATTAAAAGCAATATGGATGTTACAAAAGTACGAGTATTAAAGAAAATACTGTTCCACTGCATGAATACCGATCAGTTAATTTCAAGAGACGTTGATAATTCAATCAAGCAAACTTGGGATCATAAATTTCCTATCACAGATATTCCTAAACTAGATAGGTTGATATTCTTGGAAGGGTGGTGTCAGGCGCTGGAAGTTCTCACAGCAAATAATAGATTAGTACTAATTAAAGCGGAAACAGTACATTAACGTTCACTTTTTAAGTACTCGTTTTAATTCTAACTTATGTGTTATATGTAACGGAAAACATCATCATTTCAATAATTGTTTTTATTTCCTTAAATTAATTATTTTCCAAAGACAAAGCATAGTCAAAAGAAATTTGCTATGTTTTTAGTGTTTATGTTCTGGTCACTTAAGAGACAAATGCAATTGAAAATTGTGTTACTACTGACAGTATCATCATTTTTTTTGTACTTAGAGAAATGAATAGTTTCAATAACCGAAACCTCCAATAATGCCTGTAACTACAAAACCGGTATGATTCATATAAGAAATTGAAGAGTTGTTGCTCTTTTTAAGGCTATACTGTTTATTGTTTATTAGACACAGTTCTTTTTCAAGTTCGTGACCACATTGGGAAAATTCACACTTGCAGACCTGTTTTGACTTTATATGTGTTCCTAAGCTTCTCAGCCATATAACCACCAAAATCAAATCAGGCAGACTAGTTTAACGTGCTCCCCTTTAACTTGCAGACCACTCCTTGACACAGGGTCACAATCAATTTTTATGACCGAAAGTTTGGCACAGTGTCTTCAATTGAAAACACATAACTCCATACAGATTCATGGGTTGAGATATCCATTCATCGACTATCTTGTCGCATCGATACTAAATGAAGTTAGATAGACCGAACCACGATTGTTAAACCAGGATACCATGAACCAGGGCTGTTTTAATTTGTTCAGACTAGGAATGCCATAGACCTTGAACTCAACAGACTACGATTTCCTAGATATCATAGTCTAGAGATGACACGATGGCTGAACCAGGTGGTCTTACATCAGGGTTTCTTTCATGTTCATTGGTGGTCTGTTAGTTTGACCAGTGACATCACATTTCCTTTATTATAATATTATTTGCTCTTACCATGTGATCTCTCCTCTTCATCCACAGTTTCAAGCAGGCTAGTTTGCTCTTCGTTTTCAATAATATCACTTTCATTAGACGATTCAAAATGACCAATGTGAAAATTGGCGATGATCTCTTCATAATCAGGTAAAACAGAACTAGGATGACCTTAAACCACAAACAATCAACCATCATGCAATACTAAATTATAATTTTATGTAGACTAATTAATACACCAACCTTGATTCACGATTTCTCCTTCTTTCATAATTACTACCCAATCAGCATGAACCAAGAATTTAGGTTCATGACAACAAAAAATTCTTGTTTTGTTTTTCAGTGTGCCCATAATGCACTTGTTGAATATCGTGGTGGCTACCTTGTTATCTAATGCTGCTAAAGTATCGTCTAATAGATATATCATAGGGTTCTGTAACATAATATATGAGTTAAAAGAATATGGTTTCCATTAAACTTAACTTCAAGTAAAATATCTTACTCACTGATAATCAATAAAATTAATTGATTAATTCTTATGAGGTTACAGTCAAAATGGAAATTTACTATTGGTATAGGAATCTATCATACCTGATACACATTCATACTAGTTTGATCTGCTTCGAAACACGTTCTTCTTCAAGATAGTTCTCATTACATTTCTTGAAACTCTTAGTCATTTGTCAGTGATGAAGGTAACTAACTAGTCAGTCATTATATTTAAATTTTAACTATTTTAGTTTTTTTATATTTTACTAAATAAGTAACTACTGGATTAATGAAAGATTAGTAATAGTGACATATAACGACTGAATTACTAAAAAAGCAAGAAATCTAAAACACACACACACACATATATATATAAAGATTTCACATAAACACGTGAAACAACAATCAATGATCAAACCACAATATGAAATGGGAAAACAAGACTAAGATCTTTCAACCGTAACATGCGGTCTTCATCAGAGTCAAAAACCCAACTGGGTTTCAGAAACCCAACTCCAGTTGGGTTTTTGACTCTGACGAAGACCGCTTGTTACGGTTGAAAGATTTTAGTCTTCTTTCCCATTTCATATTGTGGTTTGATCATTTATATATATATATATATATATACACGCGTGTGTTCTTACATACACACACAATCGAAAAAACGTCAAAAATGAACTTTGGGGACCTCAAATGTAAGTACATGAAAATCCCGTAATACAATTTTCTCATGGTCCCTATACTTTACTAATATAAAATAAAAATTATTTTTAGAACATGAATTTACATTGAATATTTAATGTGAATATCATTATACTATTACAACTAAAACTGAATAACTAAACAGGTTTTTATTATTGCTGTTTTTTTAAGATTGACGTTCGAGATAACACTGAATCAATATCTCTTTCTCTTTCCCCTCTTTATAACTTTTCATCTTTCAGTAACCTCTTTTTCCTAATTTCTCCTTTCCCTCTCTTTCTTTGATGTATGTAAACTCGTAATCAATATACCTACTCAGTAGTCGACCTCCCCAACTATTTCCTACAAACTTTTCTATATAATCCATCCATATCTCATACATTCTAAATGCTATAATAAGTTAGTCATATCATACCCGATACAAAGTCCTTGCTAAGGCCACTCTTGCTCTTTGTCCTCCACTAAGAGCAGAGCCTCCTTCGCCAACATCTGTTGTATCACGTCTGTCAAACTTGGACAGGTCTTCAGTCAACAAACAGTCTTCCAGAACTGAACTGTAAAAAGAGAACTTTAAGGAGATCATAGTCTTATTTATAATATTTAAAAATTAAAAACATATCGCTATCTATTTTTTACGATATTTGTAGAATATTTAGCTACTGGTTTGTGACAACTAATTCCTTTTTTTTTAATGTTTAATACCCTGCATATCATTAACTATTTTAGTACAATATAAAATTTTGATCACTCTCAAGAGGATGATACAACAACATCATATAAATGGATGAATACAAAATCAATAATTTGTTATTTTGTTCGTATTAATTTTGATAATTTTTAGATACTTAAAATGGAATGTCAAATTGAAAAAAATGAACATTTTTAACATCTATTTTATTTGTTAAAAATCAAGGTTTTAAGGTCTAAAACCTGCTCGTACTCGTGAGCATTGTGCTGTGTATAGAGAGGATGCCGTAGCTCAAAAAACCGATCGTGATTTCTATGCCTAGTTCAAAAATTGAAATGTTGGTCTTCGAGCACACCTCATTCTGACAATCGAGCTAAGTTTGATGAAAAACGATTAAACAAAATTTTTCTCTAACTTGGTGTTAAACAAGGGAACTTGTAGTAGTGGTGCCGGATGCTTCAGAAAGTATCCCAGGTGTACTCTATCAATTCCACTGGATGCATCAACTACGATATCCAGGCAGAGATATTGGCGATCCTCTCCTGTGCATGGAAATGTAAAGAAGAATGTTTAAAGGATCGATGTATACGAATCAGGTCAGATAGCCAGGTCGTGTTGAAAGCGCTAGAAGGAATACAAATTGGTTCGAAGCTGGTGCTTCAATGTCGGGAAGGGCTGACATTGGCTCGTTACAATGTACTAATAGGTTGGGTTTCTGGCCATAAAGGGATCGAAGGGTACGAACAGGCTGATAAGGCTGTCAAAAAAGCAGCCATCACCCCTCTTATAGGACAAGAACCTGCGTCACCCATACCCTATAGTAGGATTAAAGGTGAGGTGACAGGATGGGTTACGACAGAACAGTGGAGTCGTCGGAGATCCTACAGTGGTGGATCTCACGGTAAGTGGTTGCTACCAGAGAGGAAACCACGAGTCACACGTACCCTACTGAGACTCCCAAGGAGTCAGTTGAGGTTAGTAGTAGGTCTACTGACAGGACATGGGTGCTTCAGAAGTCACTTAAACAAGGTCGGTCTTCTAAGAGGATTAACAGAGTGTAGACTAGGTGGGGAGGCAGAAGAAACTGCAATCCACATAGTTAGAGACAGTACCGCGCTAGAAAGCCATAGACAGTTAATCCCAAATCCGAACAGTCGAGGCGTTGATCCCACTGCATACCTTAATAATTTCGTGAAGGGGTCGGTATTCGAGCAACAGTTCTAGACACTGATCTAAGTGATTGTACCCAAACGTCCAATCAATAAAAATACCGTAGGTGCTGACGTTTTAAACGTCTGAGGTCAAAACAAGTGGCTTTCCGTTACCCACGAAAGCACTATGGTGTGGAATTACATACACTGGATTTCTTCGGTACACTTATTAGTGTGTTCTTTATAAACCTGTTTGGAATTCGTCTTAAATGTTTAAATAATTGAATCTTCCATACTAACTTGTATCGCTTGTTATCAAAAAGTTGGCCGAGAATTATATTACTCCTTATACTTCCTTTCTGTAGCCAAGGAGTTTGTGAAACGTATCCAAAACCTAAAATAAGAAAATATATTAAGCGAAAATAAATATTTAGCGATAATATAAATATGAGTATAACAAAACAAAATTGCTAAAATATACAAATAACCGAATAAAGGACACCAAATGCACAGAAAAAAAACATAGAAAGAACTGACACAATTCACTTGGATATTTCTATGAATAGCAGTCACCAGAAGAGGAAATTTAATCTGCCTGAGGAGCGAAAGTTGACGAGACAATATACGCAGGGAGGGATACAAAATAAAGTAACTAAAAACGAAAATCAATAAAATATAAATATAGAATAAATAATGAAATAAATAATGAATAAGAAAATGATGATTGCAAGTATATACTTAAAAAAAAACCTTTCAGTAAAAATTGAAACCGGAGGAGGAGGAAAATATTTGGCTCCTACGAACTTCTTCACGTGATGTGACAGAGTCGGAGATCTGTTTAAGATTTGAACACCGTCGAGGCCCTATGACAATTCATACGCAGACACAATTTAGTTGAAGCCAGGAGAACATAGAAAGCATCACATTGAGTATAGTCTAGTCGACAGATACAGTTACGGGAAATACAGGGATATTAATATGGATCGGGTAGAAGTTGACATCGGGTAGGAGAAAGAACTGAAGGACTCGGGTCAATTATGAGACAACTCTGACAGTTCAGTTTCCCACATCGTTCTAATCTCCTAACAGGATTGGGAATCATTGGAGAGAGATATGGGAATATATTTAATCTTCAGATTAGGTGCAGTTCAGAAGAAATACTGAGAGATCGACTATAGAGCGAATACTAGAGGAGAAGAGAGAATTGGGAAGAAGTCCTTCATAACGTGCCACGCCCATGGATACCGGGTCAATAGGTAGAGATGAAAAAGGAAGAACTCAGTAATTTTTTCTGAGTCTGGGCCACTGATATATCTCAGCAGGTAAAACACAGCTTCCAACAAAATAGGCAGGATAGTTTTCTAATGAAAATTTTCCTTTTAATTTATTTAAGTGCAAAAATACGGTCTTCGAGATTATTGTTAATTTGATGGATGCGAAGAGATAGGCATATATATATATAACCTCCAGCAAATTAGGGCATCTCCTAGGTAGCTGCAACGACGCCCTAGGTCACTCAACCCTCACCGATTAGAAAAACAACTTTAATTGTTTTTCTAATTAATTAGAAAAAACCCAACCCTAGCAACACATTCTATCTTTCTTATATTCATTCTTCATAATGGCTGAAGACAGCAGAAACATGTGTTCATTTAGCATATCGATTGGTAACTTACTATATTCTGTGGATACAGTAACAAGATCGTTATTCTGCAAACTCGAGAAACTTATGAAAAAGCAAGTTTCAGCTAAATATGGTCAAATTTTTAACAATATATATAAATATTAGTAAATGTAGGAAGCAGACCTTCTTTTATACACATTGTACTCGTATTAAAATCAATTCACTTGATATTAATACAATACAGAATATTAATACAAAGCACATTTCAGCTTTGCTGAAATCATCCATGAACTCAACCTTGAAGAAAGAAAATTAGCTAGGAGATTTGAAAAACTCAATAAGAAAAAGGTACGTGCAATCAAGTCAATTGATTTTAGTACAAATATATACATATATATATCCCTCTGAATATGAGGAGAATAGCAACTGTTGTAATGTAAGCACTGTTGAATATTGGATGGTTTTTGGATGAACAGAAGTGCAGTAGTGCTCATTGTCCAAGATAATATCATCATGAAAAAAAGAAATAAAACTGCTTGAAACATTCAGGGTGCAATGATCGAGAAGCACACAATTTGGAAAGATTGTAAGACACTGTCAAGTTTGTTAGAAACCAACCAACATTAACTACATTTTCTTCATTTGGCTCTCCAGTATTTATAAATTATCGAATTATGCAGGACCTCTCTATCCTCAGCCACTACATAGACTTGCCCAAATAATTCTGTATTTTTATTTCACTTATAAGTTTATTATAAATGATTACTTGGTATTGGACATTCTCTCTGCCTTGGCTCGGAAGTAGCAAGATTCAGCTAACATTCCTCCTAAATCTATGTCCTCTTCTGCGTCATTGCCCAAAACTCATCGACCCATTATAAAGGCTTCAATCAAGAAAACTTCCCTCCTACCAATCTCTACGACCTTACAAAATATACCCGAAACTGACTCCATAAATCATTAGTTGTGCAAACCGTAATTGTGTGGTATTTACTCATTCTGAGGTAAAATGGATAAACAAACAAAAGTCTCCACACAAATGAAGTTTTATTCAACGCGTTTCGAACACTTTGTGTCCATCATCAGGAAGACACTATAATACAAATTATATCTAATCAGCTACAAAATTAGAGTGAAATAATGAAATTCAATTAAGAGAATTCAAGACATACCCAAGGATGTGGTACTGACGGGTTGTTCCAGTGAAAACAACTAGCAAGAAATAGGTTAGCTGCGATAGAGTGGGGAGGGGTAGTTAGGAGATAAGGTGACAAAGAAGTTGGGTTATAATCTGTTGTAAGCCAACTGTGCTTTATGCTTACATCTTTGAACTGCTACACAGAAGGTTAGAAACATTATTTTAGAGGAAAGAAACCATTTTTTTTCTATAACTTTTGCTACAACCTTCTGTATAGCAGTTCACAGTTGTAAGCATACTCCGTTGTAACCCAACTACTTTGTCACCTTATCTCCTAACTACCCCTCCCCACTCTATCGCAGCTCCTATTTCCTACTGGTTGTTTCCACAAGACCAACCCTCCAAAACGACATCCTTTGGGTATTGTCTTTAATTCTCATAATTGAATTTCATTATTTCATTCCAATTGATTTGGTAACTATAATATGGTAATTATAATTTCTAATTGATTAAATATAATTTGTATTGTAGTGTCTTCCTGATGATGAAAACAAGGTGTTTGAAACGAGTTATTCTTTGATAAAAAACTTCAATTGTATCTCCATACAACTGAGTATGGCCACTTTATCTCGGAATGACTAAATACCACACAATTACGGATTGCACAACTAATGAATTGTTAAACCTGTTACAAATACATGAAGTCGGATGAGACTGATGAGTAAAAGAGAGTAATATCATAAAAAAAAATCATGGTATTTACTTTATCTTAAACTAAACTAGAAGTTCATACTAAAACTATTTGACAACCAAAAAGTGTTTGAAAACATATGGCGTTATTCGCTGAATCTTAATGATATCTCGGAAGTCTCAGAAAATTGGAAGTGTACAAATGTGGTTGATGTGTTTCAGGTATAAAATGCAGGTATGATTCTGGTAAAATATTAACAGAAATTATACTAATTTTACCCTCCTCATAGTGATTAAGAAAATTTTAAATTTCGGATAAACTATTGTCTTAATATGAATGCTGTATCACAGAAATGTCACTAATCTTGAATATTGGGTAACGAAATATGATATTAAAAAGGACAAATATCAAGTTCCACCTCATAGATCATAATCTCCAGGGAAATTTTGAATAATTTTAATTTTCAAATATTAACATTTCTTAGAATACATTTCTCCCTGGATTACTAATATCTTCTAGGGGACCTAGAAGAATGTTGCACTTAGCGAAATGTCACACTGACTTCGTAAATAAATGTCGAATGTCGACCTCCGTTAGAACAACTTTTTAACGAATGTCAAAAAATCCTGAGTTTTAATTTAAAGTCAACCAATATAACCGGTAAGAACGTAAAACGACATTAGATATAGAGGCTGTGATACAGAGATTAAAACTAAAATATAGGTAAATTTAGCTACACCAACCAGATTCGTAGTCACTACAAATAACCACTCCGGAAATTTTCTCCATTTCTCCCAAAATAGCAGCAAGAAGAGAACTCTTTCCACTTCCAACAGGACCAGTTATACAAATAAATTTTCCCTAAAATCAAAATATAAGGCTATAGCTAAACTATGTGGTACACTTGGAATGTACTCCAAATATGGGGGTACGGTAAATATGGATTGCATTCAAAATTACTTTAGCCTTAATGTAAAGTAATTCCAAGATTATTGGATTCAGCAAATGGTGGATTTATTTTAAGTGTGTATATTTAATTATACTGAAGAATGTTGCACCCTAATTATTATTATATTATCATACAAGTATTTCCAATTTTAAACATTATAGCAGCAAATACATTTTTTTTTGTTCAATAAAATTAATCGAAATAAAAATATATCACATTAAATAAAAGCTGCATTAAAATAATATAGTGTATATACAGAATAAACAGACAAAGGATCGACTGTATGGAAAACGAAATTCTGCCTAGTTGATTTATACAGGCCATCGAGAAAAAACCGATGCCAACAAGTTTCGAATTTCTATATCTCTAACAAGTAGGTTAAATCGTTAGCATACGATAGCATAAGTAAAGGTAGTATTTATTGTTAAGTAATATATTTTTTTTTGGATTATTTTACATACAAACGATTATAACAATAACAGTAACGCAACAATAACAATAAAAACGTAAACTGAATAAATAATTTTATACAAACCAAGGCTGTATATCAAAGTGTGTTAAAGAACACGTCAGAGAGTACGAGAGGTTTATAAGTCTAAACAGTTTCATTTTTTTTAACGTAAATAATGTAAATTAACGAAAATACACCAATTTCTGTTCGCAGATTTTTACCTACCACTTTCGGTTCCAGAAAATACATTATCTGTCGAAATAGACGTATGACAGTATATGGTTCCCCTTCAAAAATCTTCCAATCTGAATTACATAATTTCTCAGGTAGGAGCGTCACTGTTTTCGGGATTCGTGGATAATATTTGACGTGCCACCGTAGCAATAGCATCAACTGGCCTGCTGCAGAGAAGGTATTTCAGCCTGTTCTGCAAGTATCACTGATATGTATTTCTGTATAGCTCCAAGAATTACCCAATAACTAACAGAATAAACGTAAAACGTAATAAATAACGATTGTTCGCTTAAGGAAAAAAAATAACATTTGATAGAGGCACTCTTATGAAAAGAGTTTGAAATTTTTTAACCGATGTACTTATGTAAAATGCTACTTTTTACAATTTCACTGTATATAAACCATTTATTAGTTCTTCAACATTGAAATTTCCCTTACTTTCTTATAGTACTTATTCTATTTCTTTGTAGATTTATTTATTTTCTATTTCTTTTCTCAACATATGAAGAGCCATGACTGTTAACCATCAGTTACAAGGAATTCCAAAATTCCACTAGCATTCGCTTCCCGACTTAGCTGGATTTGTGGTAACTAAAATTCTATTTAACCCGAAATCAGCCATATATGTAAACATTACCGGAACAGTCAAATTAATTTATTTCAACCAATAGATTTACCATTATGTCATTCCAAAAATGCAAAAATTGTTAATAACAAAATTATATAAACATTTTTGAAGTATTCATTTACATTTATAAACATAATTTTATAAAATTAATAAAATTATTCACAATAAATTCAAGTTGTTCACTCTCCGATTAAGATTTCACGTATTGCCACAATATTCCCAAAAATGATGTTTTTCATCATTTGTCAGATGTGCAAAACTTATGAAACAAATTTAACCTTTTAATGTTTAAATCAGTTACGACAAACATTAAATAAGCACTGTTCTACAGTGGACAGGAAAAAAAAACACTAATATTATCCACCGAAAGATAGTCGATTTGATACTTGTAATCACACATTAAAACTATATGTAAAACCATATAATTAAAGTGCTAAGTATTTTACTTAAATATTAAGGTTATCTAAGTATAATAACAATATCAAGTATAAGCACTTTAAGTATTTATAACCTTTACAGACAAACATGTATACATAATCATTTTATCAAAATGTTATACACATAAATTAGGCACCGTATGGTGAACATGTAGGGTGGTCAAAAAAATCCTCTCATAATTTCTTTACTACTAACAAATAATAACAAAACTACAATATACTTGTTATTGCTATTTTGAATGTAAAAAATAGATTAAAAACAAATAGAATTAATTGTTTGTATATTCAAATTGAACTTTTACCGTTTTTTTCGTAATATTGACAGTCTAAAATATACGTTTATAATTTTGTTTTTCTAAGAAGATGATATATATTAAATGGTTTACTGTTTGTTAACCAATCTTAAGAAAAATGTTCTTATGATTTCGTTCTATTTCGATCAATTCCTAAAGTCTAAGTCAAAATTTCTTACTAGCTGAATAAATCTACATCTGTAAAGATTCAAAAATAGAGAGTTCTTGAAGTAAAAGGAATAAAGTAAGAAAATAACTTCACAAAATATAAGTAAACTATCAAATATGCTATTGAAACATTTTGAATTATATAACATATATTATCAATAATGGAGTCATTGATTTTTCCGTAACGCATGTTTCGTTTCCTAAATCAATGAGAAAGTAGAAATTTAGAACAGTTGCTCTTGAAGAGGGACGAGATAAAAAAATATGAAACAATAATTAATAACAAAGCAATAACCGTTAAACTACAGTTTTATCAACTCTGGTTTAAGAAAGCCTATTAGGTTTTATACTAGTATTAGTTAAATAAAAGACTGAATTTAACATCTTCATTTACCTGCTGGGCTTTAAAGTTAATCCTGGAGAGTTTGGAACTACTATTAAGCCCCCAGTTGAAAAAACCATTTCTAATAAATATACTTCCACAGGTACTTTCTGACGTGATGTAGTATTCTTCAAAGTTTTGATCGGGCAACTGAAACAAATATATTGTACCATATAAACAAAACATGATACAGAACATGATAAACAAAATTTATATGAAGACTTATGAAAAAAAAAGTGGTATACTCATATACAGATTTACTATTAACCTTCTCATTGCATAAGACAAACTTTTTTGTTTTAATAAAAACAAACATAGAAAGAACATACCTTAAAGCAAAAAAGGACAAAACCTACTTTGCATACCACCTTCATTAACATCAGGCTATCAACTAAAAGGCATTAAAAACTGCATGCAATTACATTATACAATAAAAAATAAGATAGAAAATATCCACAACTGAGAACTTAAAATGATATTTACATCATTTATTTAAAATATTTATGATATTTCTTCTATTGTTTATGCCTTGTTAAGGCATAAACAATATATGCAATATCATAAACGAACCACATTAATTTTTACTACAAAGAAATTCTTCAAATCTTTTACTACCTTAAAAATATTTAGGAAACGTTCAACAGACGACAATGATATGGACGAAGATTATAAAACAGCAGTAACATTAAAATATACATTAACATGTAACTGATAACACAGATGACTGTCTTAGACAACAACAAGATGATCTTCATAGGTTCTTGAAGATGAATGCGTTCAAGCAAACAGAAAGACATAGAAGGTTTAATTGTAAACAATTCTAATAATGTACTACATAATATGTTAGATGCTACATTCATTATAACGTTAAGGGTCCGTTTAAAATCCAGTCCATTGTACATATCTACATAGGCCTGAACACTGCTACTATTATAGTATATATGGGCCGCGAAAGTATAGTGGTTTAGTCATCCCCAGTAGCATGGAATCGTATAAGGTCAAGATATGGGATTCCGAAGGTCAAACTAAGGAATAAGTTTTTTGGTCAAGTGAATATATCTCATCGAAATATTGAAAGATGGCAGCAAATCACTGTTAAAACATTAATACCGTTAGTACCAAATATGTTAATAACAGTATTAGCATATTTGTTAATATGTTAACACCGATAACATATTAATGTTTAACATGGATTAAGTTGTTGTGAATCTTAATCCATTTTATCTTTTACAATGTTCATCCAATGACTTTTCTGTATCCTCCTATTAATGCCCATATGACATTAAGTAGTTTAAAAATTGGAATTAGTTTACCACATTCCAAAAACATGGATATGTTTTTCCACCCTTAGTCTTTAAGTCCCTCCTGTTTGTCCTACATTAAACTGTCAACAATACTTGCGCAATATTCTATAAAGTCTGATCTAATTTATTGTTCATATTGTTTCAGTAGGTTATACCCTTTTACATTAGTTACTTTTAAGGTAAAATGAATAAGTTCTTTTCTACATAACTTTATTAAAATATTTGTCAGTTTTCTTATATAATAAAACCAAGATGCAGAGGGAAAAAAATGAGAATAGGGTGGAACCTGGCATCACGTACTCAAATCGTTCCTGGTTCTTGGTTGTACGTACACTCAAGCAGTTTGTCACACAGATATTAATGTTAATACAATTATTCAGTTCCAGATACTGAAGGATGGTATTCTTGAGTTGTAATTTTCTTTAGAATTCATGGAAATTACATATACCATGAAATATAAAAAAAAATATATCTTACGTGATTTAATAGCACCTTATTTAAATATTTTACGTGAAATTGCTGAAAATGAAATTATTTTATACATATTATGAGAATGAAATCAAGTTTGATGGAATTACAGTTATGATGAATACCCTACAAAAAAGTATCATTATGTGCTAAAAATTTCGTTCTACACCTATCAAATTTACTTTCCAGAGGTTATATAAGATTGTTCGTTCACGCAATCAGGGAACAGAAAGTTACTGGACTATCAACTTCACACCATGCTTGTTTTCAGAGAATCCAGTAAGGTTTAATCCATTAAAAGAACCATCAGTTATTTGTTGTATACATATCACAAATAACGGACCCAGTATTATAACTGTATCCAGATTTATCTGAAATTAAAGAACAATAAAAAAAACATACATATAGAATGTTTAGAAACTGTGTTGAGGGAAGAATTTAGTTTCAAGTCATATAAATTCTCTACAGATTGCCTACATTATAAGTTGAGTTAGGGCCTATGGGAATTATAGGGTAGGTTAGATTAGGTTGCAGTGGCTATCCCACATAGGCCAAACATTGGCAATTTGTGACAACAGACAATGAACCATCTTCATTGGGAGTCCTAAATTTTGCCTAAATCAAGTGTTTTTAGAGCACTGTTCTTAAACAAATGGTTAACGTCCTCTCCGAGGGACGAGGGTGCTCAGATTATTTTCACTTCCCGCATGAATAACCCGAGGGTCAGAGTGATATCCAACTCCGTATCCACCAGTCCAGAGGCAAGCACGTAAGAAAGTGGGCTACTCTAAGATAGAAATCATAACGAACATTTTAATTAAATATTTAATAAAAAATAAAAAAAATGAAAGTACTAAAATGTATTAAATGACCACAATCAAAATTCCTGGTATTTCGATAACAAAATTTAAAGTTGACAAAGAAGGTGAAAAGGTTACCTCGAGGAGGCTCTGCACACGTTTCAATGATACATATGCCTCAACCAGGCCATTCAGGACCCAAGGAAAAGAATTAAGAGGTGCAATGAGCATGTTTAGTAATGCTATCGTCGTAAATACCTGTAAATAAAGGATAGAGTAATAAAAATAGACCCAAGATGAGGGCTTTCAAATATCATAACACACACTAAGGTATTCGGAAATGGAGCTGACATTGTTTCAGAATAGATTTCTTACGTCTATGTGTTATATAAGCCTACGAAAAGAGTCTTAAATAAGCCGGAACATGGATCATAAATGTTTTATTCAACCCCAAAATACTATTCTAACCTCGGTTTATTTTAGGTGTCAATAGAAATTTAAATTTGGAATCAGTCAGCATTTTACGTATTAATGATCAAATAAAGCAAAATATGCATTTTTTTTTTAAAAAAAAGGAATCATCAATTTTTTATACTGATATCAGGAGTGGTGGTTTTGGAACTGCAGTACCAACAACAAAATTAATTATTATTATTGATATAATATTATTAATATTATATTATTATCATTATTATAAATGCATTTATAATTCAAATAAAATCATTAAACCGGCTATTAAACTATAAAATAACAAAGGACACACAACAGAAGAAAATACTTACTGTGATAGATGTTTCAAATAGTAGTTCGTCATGAGAAGACTAGAAGAGCATACCCCTCTCTCAGTTCGTCTCCTGATAAACTACGGTTCGATACTTCAATTACAGTAACTGTTTTGTTCTCATAAATGGGAATATTAATTTAAAAAACAAATTATTAAATTACAGGAGAGTAATCTTTCTTCTGCTAAGAAAGATGAACAAAACGTGACTTTCTAGTGAACATATAATCAAATAATATCAGTCTTATTGTATGGCAATCAATGGATGTTAAGCATTATTAACTCCCTTGTAGATCTTAGTTTTTTTATTTCAATAAGCACGCGTATACCTATGAAGAAATTATAAAAAAAACTTAATGACATGGATTTTTGAAGAACTAGACATGTAGAAAAAATATGTTACTCATAAAAATAATGTCTAATTAATTAAAAGTAATAATAAATATGGACAAAAATAAAAAAAATAACAATATTAATATTTTTACTTTTAAAATCTAGAATACGTTTACAAAGCTTATGAGTATGTATCCTGTTACATACGACCTAAATTTACAACCAACTTCCTCCAATTTAATAAGGAATATTTTTAATAAAAAAGCAGGCCCAACAAAAAAAATTCGAAACTGAATCGATATTTCGTTACAAAACACTAGTGAACTGTATTTACTTATAGTATATTTACTGTACTATAAGTAAACAATTATCAAGCCCACTGATAATCAATTTATTAATTCATTTATTTTAATGTAGATATTCTGGCGTCAAAATAGTCGGCAAAGATTAACCGAAATCATGGGCAATCAATTAAATAGTATTGATTGTACAGCACAACCTGGTTGCAGATAGAATAAATTCATAGTTGTCATGTTAAGTGCACTATTCAATATTCAAAATTCTTGATTTTTTGTTCATGTAAATTCAGAGAAAGGATAAATTTAATAGGATAATTAAGGTTTCTGGAATGATAAGAGCAGTAGGTTGAAATTAGTACTCATTTTGACATAAAGAACTACTCGGGCCCTTCCCCATGTAACAATTCCAAAAAGTAATATCAAAAGTAAACTCAACAGGAACAGGTTAAATTAAAAGTTATTACAATTTCTCGAAAGATGAACATTGTGGAGTATTTAAAGTATTTTCAATAGATAGCCTAGAAAAGTGGAGGCAAATATTAGCAATAAATTGATTATTAGGAGACCTTTTAACAAGTAAAGCCATCAAAATCTAAAAAAATTCTTTCTATTATCAGTAAAGTATATTCAAACCAAACAAATAAATTATCACATGTATGTTAAGTCCAATATATATCACAAATACATAGTTCAAAATGTAACAAACACTATCAATGAACAAACCACAATATGAAATGGAGGGGGGGGGGGGAGACTAAGATCTTTCAACCGTAACATGCTGTCTTCGTCAGAGTCAAAACTCCAACTGACTCTGACACTATATGATATAAAACATAATAATTAAATTACTAACATAAACTAATCCCAAAACTACTATAAGTAGCACTTATTCTAAGTTGAGTATCATCGATTTGGGATTATATTCTCCCTTTTAACAGCCAACAATTCTCACATTTTTTTTTCTATTGCATACTATTATAAAAATGTTATATAGAAAGTTTTAATGTTTTCATGTTAGAAGTGTAATGGAAAAAAAATACTTTCGGTATTCGCAAAATTACAATAATGGCATTACAATTATTTTTCTGTTGAAGCATTTTCGCTAAAAAAACTACATAACTCATCCTCTACGAGGGATATTTTTGTGTTCAATGTCATTACGATCTATAAAACAGTATGACTCGTTCCGCGTTCACAAGCTTTCAAATTCAAACAGTAAATTTTTTAAATTTCAAATCGAAACAGCTCCTGTTTTTATTAAATTTTTTTTTAGTTATACTACAATAAAAAATATAATAACTGCAAATTTAAACTCTTCAGAGTTGTAGTATAAGAGAAAAAAAATTGTACCTAAAACCAAAATACGTAATAAAGTGCTCCCCTTGATTCATTATTTTTAATACAAACATTTGGATTCCACCCAACCATCAACACAGACTCACCAAAAAAAAAAAAAAATTAAAATTAAATTCAAGAGATTTAAAAAAAAAGTATAATCCCACTAAAATATCAACATCGAATTTGTTCAATATTACTATAGTAATATTGATTTACTTATAGTAAACAAAGAGAAGTTAAATTCGTAGAAAGTTCAGAGAACACGTTTTACAATTTGACATGCACTTCTCAGTAACTGCAGGTACTCTTTCCAAATTAAATTTACACTGTTCCTTCTAAACATTTGTGTGCATAAAATAGTTCATCAATATATCGGAAACATATAGCTTGATTAGGTAAATATGAACTACATATTTTAGTTTCAAAAAAATTCTTTACATAAATTATTCAGGAGAGGGAATAAGCAATTGACAATTGCAAGATCAATTTTTTCTTTACAAAAAACTGTCAAATTTAAAGTTACATAATGAATTCATAATTTAATTAATTGAGTTATGGTAGTGGAGAGGTTATTTTTAACCAGTTTATCCTGAAACAAACTTGGAAGGACATGTTGAGTAGAAAGGTACTTAACGACAAATTTTAGCAATTAATGCACTCACAACACTAACTATCAATTGTTATTCTGACTATGACCAGGTACTTGGTTTAAAGATGTAAGTTTCATTTCTAAATGAGACTACATTGATTTAGGCTTTGATTTTGATTATCAGAAAATATTAATATATACAAGACCTCTTTAAGAAATAAAAGACTTCTGAAGAATAGATGAAGGAAGAGATGGTGTTCTCATGTGTACATGCTAATTTAAGATACAATATAACAAATTATTTAATATACGAGTTTTGCTATACTTACAACTGGAGTTGTTAGTGTGTTTCCCAGACAAACGTAAACAGTAAACGTCAATATTGAAATGACAACAGGTGTAGTCGCCCAAAAATATACACACACAGCATCCAAGTACTTCTGGAAACTTAAGCACTTAAGTTCCTTCTGACGAATATCTAGAATTAATTATAAAGTTTCAGTCAAATTACATGAAAATAAAACTTTATATAAAACAGTTTAATATTTAGTCTATGGTCGGTTCCATTAACTGCGATCTAAAATAATGTTCATCAATTATTTATATCGTTAATTTTAACATACATTTTTTCTACATCTCCCTGATCAATTTTTTCTCCTGAACCTGTTTATGGTGTTGTATTCTCCCTGAATACGACAGATACTGTCAGCTATATTATTATTTCAAAATTCCCTATTGTATTTTCTGATAATAAGGAGTTACATAAAAACCAAATTGGCCAAATTACCATCGACTTTTGAAGCAAAGAGAGTTTCCCAAACATTCAGTTTCACGGTTTTAATTCCTTTCAAAAGTTCTACAATAAAATGTAATCTACGATCCTTTTCTTCCATCATATTTGCACTGATTTTACCTGAAAAAAATTAAGAGATACAATTATTAGGCTGCAGTACAATCCACCCCAAGGACAACTACACCCAAGGTCTGAGGTTCCTACCTCGGGTGGAAGATGTACTATTAAGCAAAGATTGTTTATAAATTACGAAAATAAAGAGGAAAATTGAAAACTTGATTATTAAAGCATTTCTAAGTTCATAACTAAACTTCAACATGTTTAGGTTTTCCATTTCTTTGTATATTTCACAATGTAATGTCCAGTAAGTACAAATTCTATACCATTTTTTCAAAAACTGTAGACATTGATTTAGTAAATTGTAACGGAACAAGTGGCATTGGTCATTATGCTTGTATTTAAATATTTTAAATATTTCTAAACTTTATCATCCCTTTTATCAGGGCTATTTCTTTTGATCTATTGTTTTGCACAATTAAAGGTTAATAACAACAAATTATTACTAAGAACCAACACTCAAAAGGAATAAACTTGCAGCAATCTATCCAGTATGCATTCGGCAAGTATTGTTCTATGGTAAGACTGCTGATCAGTCTCACATTATTTGCCTATAGGTCGGCTGAAGTGGAAACGGAAATTGGCGCTTGTAGGCGCAGAGTCACAAAGGATTTTGTTTTTACCGGAACATTTAGGATTAGCGACTCAACGTCTAATAATGCTAACACGTCCTATTATTTTTAAAATGCTCAAAAAGTTATGAGTTGACTGCACTACACAGTTATCTTGAATGCAGGTAAGAACTATTTTAATTCTTTGACTAATTGTAGACAGGGTTGTTCCTTATGAAATTATAGTAAGTTAATAGGTGTTGCTTCTGAAAAGAACACTATAAATGCCCTACAACTTAACTATTATAACGCCTTACTTCCTCTGAACATGACTGAAGGTCATGTAATAAATACGAATACGAAAAATGTTTGAACAAAGATGCAAAAACGTTTTAAACAACTCGAAAATTTATAAAAAGAAGAAAGACTCAGCAAAATATGATCAGGATTTCACTGAAATTATATGCAATTATTTACATCACATACAGACTAGAGATGGCGTATCGAATACGAAGTATTCGAATAAAGTCAGGTATCGATATAGTCGAATACGCAGTTCCGACCCCAACACGACTATACTTTCGAATACTTCGATACGTATTCGGTCGGCCTCTTATGATACGAATACAAAGTAGTCGTATCGGATTCGTTCTTATCAAGTACCCAGTTTTCCCTTCTCCCACCACAGATTACGATATCAGGCACCGCCCACCACCTCTTACTCATTCTTCTCTTCCCGCCAATTATAAGAACAATTTGATTAGCAGTTGCACCATTGTCTCAAGCGATCAGCAACGGAGACTGGTAATACCTCTTCTCTCCACCCTCAAACTTGAGACTGCGAATGACCTGCATCTGGTGTCTGACCAACTCTGCTATTTCGTTTTCATCTGTTTTGATTGTCCTCAGTTGTGTTAAGAAATTTTACCATTAAATAAATAAATAAATGTATTTACTCTACCGAGTGTCTTTTTTTCTACTGTTCCTTTTTATTCGTTCTAAGTAAGTCTTGTCAACTATAATATTTTTACAAAACATTTTTACCTGTTAAAAATAAATCCTAACATTAAGTTGTGTAATATAAGTAGGACAGTACCTAAATAGCAATATATTACTCTTTTTCCAAAGATGTTGAAAGTAAATTTCTAGCTTACAATAATTTTACATTGTAAAAAGCTGTAAGTTAACTTATGTATGTGATGGGATAAATAACGAGAGTGTCAAGTGATCAGGAAAAAGGATTCGATACGCTGGATACTGGATAGCCGAATAAGTGCATTGTATTCGAAGTATCGAATACGTACTCGATTCACGAGAGTCTTCGAAATGCACATCTTTAATACAGCCTACACCTGTATTAATTCGTTTATGATAACATATTATATTTTACACAATATATGTACATAATATGAAAAATTTTAAAATTCATACCAATTTTTTTCGCAATAATCCTGTTGATAGGAATCAGGATAATGGAAAAGGCAACACCAACCAAAAACGACACTCCCACTTGTAGGTAGAGTAAATAAAGAGTGACAAACAGCTGTGAACATTAAAAGATAGTATTAAAAAGTGACTAAAACTGTTCGCTTATACAACATTGTAGCTGTAACTATACATTATAGTGTAATATGTCATAGTGGCTATTTAATATAACTTGCATGACGAATGCATTGGTTGTAAACAGTACCTGAAAAACCATAACAGTTAATCAGTAAATTTCCCATTTATACTCTTGTTAACCCTAAGACAAATTGCAATCTCAGCACTAATATCGCACTTTTCGAGTATTTTCACATACAAACAAAAATTATTTCATTTTTTTAGAAATCTGTTCATACAGTTTTGATTAACACCTCTTTAGTTTTGCATTTTTAGTTGGCATTTAATACTTTACTTATAGGGTGCGATCGGAGTGAAAATCATCCTTCACGTTAAAGGTTCATAAATCTATTCTTAACTAGGAATAAATGAACTTTTAAAGAGCTCTATTTACATTCATATGGATATTAAAAAAGCCTTCATATTTTTGACTCTGACTCGATTCTATACCGTTCACTTGGCAGAATCGTAGCTCTTCTTCTTTACTAGTCTCTTCCTGACGACAAACTGCGGTTCAAGATATTTATTCTAGTAAGAGTTTTCGTCTTTTTTTGTCAGTTACTTATTTGTCCAGTTTGGACTATTTCGTTGTTACATGTTATAGGATGGCAATAAAGTTTCTATAACATGTTAAGTTAAAGTTAAGTTAAGTTTTTATATGTCCTTTCAATAAAACAGGTCTAATATAAAAAATTACATAAAATAAAAGGATCTGTTTTAATAATAAAACCTCAGACAATCTATATAAATAAAAGAAAGTTTTGCTTGTACATTGCTTAGAAATGACTCATTTCAAGTTATCTTTACGTTTCATACATTAGAGAAACCGAATCCACCCTTAGGAAAATTTCTGTCTGTAGGTTTGTCTGCAAAATTTTGTCACAAGTAAACTCAGCCACCATACGACATAGTGAGCTAAAGCATTGACAGTAAATTTGTGTGTGTCTACCTTAAAATCTAAGCTCTGAATGGATTGAAAATTCAAAGTAGAAGCGAAGTTATAAACCTTTAAAGCACAAACTTTTGTCACAAGTAAACTTAGCCACTATGAGACATAGCGAGCTGACACATTGTTACTAGATTTGTGTATGTCTAATTTAAAATCTAAGCTTTGAATTGATAGGAAATTCAACGTAGAAGCGGCGAAGTTATGGACTTTTAAGCTGTCTTTAGCTAACTTCACAGCATGTTTATTTTGAAAATATACAGATATATCAAGTAGGTATTTGTTAGTTGATTTCAATTTCACTTGCATTTAAGCTTCCAGCAAGAGATAATTTTTGTTTCTTGGAATTCAAGATCTGCTATCTATTCAGAATAACTTGCTTTGTGAACAAGCAATTCTCACCTCTACAAATGAGCAAGCAGGAAAAGTCAATAAACAAGTTCTTGCACTATTTCAAGATGAGGAAAGAACTTACAAGTCCGTTAACAGAGTGATTAATGATGAGGAAGCAGTTCATTATCCAATTGGATTTCTTGACTCCATGACTGCCTGCTCATGACTTAAACTTAAAGTAGGGGAGCCAATCATGCCGTTACGAAACATGAGTGCCCCAAAAATGTGCAACGGGACCAATCACCGAATTCGTGCTTTGCACAGATACGTCATACAGGCTGATATCATTACTGCGTGTGGTACTGGGGAGTCAGTGTTTACCAAGCATACCGTTGGTACTTAGTAACTGTCCCTTTCAATTCAAACCGTTGTAATTTCCTGTCAGCGTCTGTTTCGCTATGTCGGTAAATAAGTTGCAAGACCAAACTCTGTCTACGGCAGGATTAAAGTGATTGACACTAAGTGTTTCTCACATGGTCAACTCTATGTTGCTTGCTCAAGAGTCAGAGGCTCCGATACCCTGTTCTTCCATGCATCTGAAGGAGATAGAGCTAATGTGGTGTATACAAAGGCACTTACTTAACACTGTGCTAATAAATATATTTTTTCCTATTCTATAATTTTTCTAATAATATTTTGAAAACCATGTATTATCTTTGAATTTTTGTTTTAATTTGAACCTGAAACTGACCTAGTCCCGATAAATTTTTATTTTATATATATTATATAAAAAGATTTCACATAAACACGTGAAATAACAACCAATGATTAAACCACAATATGAAATGGGAAAACAAGACTAAGATCTTTCAACCGTAACAAGCAGTCTTCGTCAAAGTCAAAAACTCAGTTGGGTTTTTGACTCTGACGAAGACCGCTTGTTACGGTTGAAAGATCTTAGTATTGTTTTCTCATTTCATATTGTGGTTTGATCATATATATATTACATACATTTTTTTTCTTTTTTGAGTCATTCAATAAGGAGAATGAAGCGGCTCTCAATAGGTGTAATAATCTAAATAAGTTTTAAAAACATAAATACTGTTGGTTGAAACCACATAAGCAGAGGTTTAACGGTATCATCCACTAATAAATAAGCTTAAATTTTGAGTACTCACTTGGAAGGGAATGCTCCAAAAGGCGTGGAAACTAGCACATGAATTAGTAATTCTCTCCAAATCCGTGTTCATAAAATTCAAAATCTCCCCTTGACTGAAACATAAGCAAGAATAGAATAATAATGGTTTAGTGAAAAAAAAAGATAGCTAAATCTCAGTTACCTACCTAAAGCGTGATAATACGGCAGAATTAACGGACAATATTTTTTTAAAAATCGTAATCGATAATGCCGCTCTTATCTTTAAAACCATAAGAGATAGCTGATAGTTGAAATGAGAGTTAAATGACGAACCTGTAAATATATCATTTGTGTTACTTTAGTTAACAATATATGTATAAATAAAATACATAATGAAATATATTACCAAGAAAAGAAACTAGAAAGAGTCCCATAGCATACATATAACCTTGACTAATCGTTTCATTTTTGTTTTCAATGAACGAAACAAGTCTGTATAAAAGTAAAGGACCAAAAAAGCCGGTGACGTCAGCCATTAATTTAAGGATGCCAATGCCGTAGAAATGTTTCCAGAAAACAACATGTAATGCTCGAAGAAGCGATAATCTGCGAGTTTCATATAGGCTGTTTTGTATAAAAGCCAATCGTAAATCCCAAGAAGAAGTATTCGAATTTAAGGTTGGAGGAAGGTCAAATAGGTCGGTTATGGCGTTCATTTCCCCTGCTTTTGCTTTTAGTAACATCCGAGTCACCCACGAAAAAGTAAATTTTGAGAATATGCTGGAGCTCTCACCAATAACTCTCACTGACTCAGGTTCAATTCTATCAAATGTTGAATAGCCATCAAATAATGGTGTAGTTTCATCATTCTAAGAAAAATAAAAAATTTAAACATTGCTTGGATATAAAAAAAAGAGGAAAAACTTTGTATATGATACATACTACAACTCTGGAGAGAAGGGAACTAGAATACGTAACATTTTCACTTGGAAGAAGAGTTACTAAGTAAATACTACATAAAATGACTTTTATTATTGAAAAATGAAAAGGTATATGCGACAGAATTAATAAATTTGGAGGCTTATTTAGTAGAAGGTAATTTGAATGTAATGATAAACAGTACAAAACATAATTGCTTGCCCATATTACCCCAACGATGAGAGGGCCACGCAAGCCAGGTCCTAACTTGTTAATAAGAGCAACACCAAAACTGAAATGTATGAACCATGCAAAACATTCTGTCGCAGCTAAGTAATAATCTACAGCGTACAAATCACCAGAATAAGTGGAAACTGATATCCATGTACTAACTATGGGGATAGATGCCATCAATAACGAAATTAAACACCTAAATCTTAAAAGGTACAGGTGAAATGAACTTCGCCGAATAGTGCGAACGTGCATTCCACAATAATATGCTGAAGACATAGCTAAAAGTGAGAGGAATGGAATTTGAAAGCAAAAATATTGAAAACATAAATCTAAATCATTAAGATCAGGATTCCAAACACGGAGTGAATCACTTGTACCACAAAATTCTTTCCAATTCCAAAAAAAATTATAATAATTTAACGGATACATAACTTATTCAAACTATTTCACTGATTAATTACACTTCTTAACCTGCTCTTTATAATCTCTCAGTCTCAGTGTTGAATCTGATAGTTTGGACGTTCAGATTTAACATTTGCTAATACAAAAATGACCTGAATTTTTTTTTATACTAAACTTTTAAATGAAACTATTTTTCTCAAACATTATTTTATTAATTTTATTCTTGTTGTTATTTATCATTCTAATATATGTAACAATTGTTTTGACTCTATTTATTTTAAATAATCAACGGGATTTTTGTATTCAAGTTACTTAACCTTATGGCCTCAGAATTTTATCGGTAGTTCAGGACAGTGTCAGTGTCTTTGTGTTGTTATTTTCGTTCCAGGTTGTTCTTGTAAAGTAAGTCAGAAACTTTAAATTGTTATCAAGTAGCCGCTTGGGGACTTCATTATTGTATTATGTCGGGTAAGCGTCGTTCTACAATAGTGTCAAACGGAATTTCGCTAATAGGACAATGAAGTATTGGCTTTTATTTTAAGGATAATTTTAGTAATTTATCTTAACTATTTTTCTGAGCTGAAAAAAAAAATTATATTATAGCATTAATTTTAGAGGCTGATGGTGAAGCCCAATCCAGTGTTGGAGTTTCTAGAACGAATGGTGTATCTGAATCAGTCATGGTAAGTGGTTTGGTTGTAGTTGTTTATTATTTTAGTATTTCAAAATAACGACAAAGTTTTTGATAGAACAATGTAGGGTTTTAGTTTCTGTATGATAAAAGTTAATATAGGTGATACTAATAATATAATAACCTCTGGGATGTAAAGCATCTTTCTCTATTAAGAAGATTATTAGACTGATAATAGTTTTGAATTAGTTTCAGCTAAGGGATGTTGGCTTATTTGTTGAGGGTTTTTAATGCTTTTGATTTGAGTTAAAGCTTATACTTGGAAATTGGATTATCATTGGCAAACATATTTTTTTATTTTATTTTCAGTTGAAAGTTTCAGTTTGAATTGTACCTCCTCTGTTTAGAAAGTGATATCTGCAGAAAAGGAAGGTAGTGATTCGAAAAAGAGCCGGGTTGACTTACAGTCCCTTCCAACTAGGCAATACCTGGATCAAACTGTTGTGCCAATACTTTACCAAGGCCTTTCGATTCTCGCCAAAGAGAGGTAGGTAATGAGACTGGTAAACAATTTTGGTTTTATTGATTTATAGACAAGGAAGTGTATATTTTATTGAATACATAACATGTAATCGTTATTAGGTTTGTTTATTGGTTTATTCGTATATGGATAACTCAGTAGAGTAAATAAGAGAATTTTTCAAGGGATTGTAAAAATGTTTTAAGGAAAAGAATTGTTATTCATATTTTATCTAATGTTGCTGATAATTAGGATATATGACGATTGCACATGAATTGTGTTTTACCATTCAATGTCGAATTTTCCCGTTAAATTGTTGATGCCCTCAAATAGAAAACAAATGCCTGACATGTTAAAAATAACAAGGCATTATCATTGTGCAGTCAACTTGTATATTGCTTAAATTATTATAAATGTATACATTATCACCTCCTATATTTTAGTCTATACTAATTGTACCTTTAGTACAATATTACTAGCAACCTCGGTGGTACTAACAACATTATAATTCATTACTTGTGCAATCCATAATTGTGTGGTATTTACTCATTCTGAGGTAAAATGGATAAACCAACAAAAGTCTCCACACAAATGAAGTTTTATTCAACGCGTTTCGAACATTTTGTGTTCATCATCAGAAACTGTGAGTTGTTTTCACTGGACCAACCCGTCAGTACCACATCCTTGGTGTCTTCCTGATGATGAACACAAAGTGTTCGAAACGCGTTGAATAAAACTTCATTTGTGTGGAGACTTTTGTTGGTTTATCCATTTTACCTCAGAATGAATATTATAATTTTCTGAATAAACTGATTTACATAAAGTCATGGAAAATTAATAGTTCATCACCTTGACAAATTTGACCTCGGTGATATCAGATTCTAATGTAAGCGTTAGGACCTCAAGCAGCCTTATTGATTAATTTAATATATAAAACAAGGGTTGAAGGTAGAAGTTAAAATCCTTAGGGTACCTACAAATTAGAAAAATCATCTCCTCTACTATTTGAAAAATAGTTTTAACAATGTAATGTATTGAATATAGAAATGATTTAAACTTCATATTAAAGGTAAAGCGACTCAATTCCCAAATTTGGGACATTATTTTAGTTGTCGAAGTTAATTATTTGATTTTTATCATCATTGATATATTCATTCTAACCATATGCAAAATTAATTATATAAAATAAATTGATTATGCATGACTTGGATAGTATTTATAAATATGTGTCCTATTCTCTAAGGATGTAAAGAATGTATTTCAAAGGTCATTATTAATTTAGTCTTCACTTAAATATTAATATGGTCTAACATTGAGAATGTAGGCTGAATATTAGCCTAACATCTGACCTAATCATTTTTCCTCAATTTCTGTGGATTTCATTTAAAATTCCTTTAACATTTACAGGCTTCCTTAATGAATATTGGGTAAATTTCTTTGTAATGTCTTTATCCTAGTGTATACATATCTATCTTTTACATAGTTCCGTAATTAACAAAATATTTGCCTAATTTTTAAATAATTCCATGTTGGTGTGATTTATGTTGTTCTAACTTTTACAGACTTTATAATCTAGTCCATATTTCATCAAATCTTTTTTTATTAAATTTGTTGATGACTTGTTTAATACTACTCTACTATTAGCAGATTTCTATAATGCTAGTAGTACATTATTAATGGCAATAGAATGTAAAATTCCTTTTATAATTAAGTCTATAACTATTGGGTAATAGAGTGGGTAAATACAATTAGTACTAATTTTGGGAACCCCTAATTAGGTGTTCATAAAACAAATAACAAAGCTGACTTATTAATATTTATTTTTGATTATTTTAGGCCTCCTGACCCTATTAGCTACTTAGCCGCCTACCTGTTGAAAAACAAGGGCCAATATGATAACAGTTCTGCAGCCTCTCCTTCTGGAAATACTTTTTCATGAATACTGCTTTTTTTAAAAAATAAAATGTATATATACAAAAGTTGTGCCTAAAAAATGTGTAACTTAAATTTCATTAAATATTATTACAGAGTTGTTATTACTGTATCATTATGCCTGTAATATTTAATTAGGAGTATATACAAAATGTTAAATACTCTATGTAAAAATTCTGTAATTTCTTTTTATGCTATCCAAAAAAGGAAATCATGTCTTCATTATATAGATTCCTGATATTTCATTAATTTTAAGAATTTGACTGTAATTTTTTTTTTAAATTTTCCTTTAGATATACAAATGGGTTTTGTTTCCTTTTTTATACCCATTAGTTTACTGGAGTTTCAATCAAATTGACTTAGTCATTCTGTGTAATTTGAATTTGAAAATGTCATTTTAATAAACTATTTACTTTACTAAAGAACTGAATTGTGTATGGACCAGGAAAAAAATTAGATTTTGCTGATAATATTATTTTGTTTAAAGTTATTTGCACTTGTTTTTATTTATATGTTATGACTAATTTTTGTGGTTGTGAAATATTTAAATTTTATTTTTTTTTATTATTATTATTATTATTGTGAAAATCATTTTATTGTCAGTCGGATTTTATTTGTGACAATGATAAAAAAAAATATAGATGAAGCAACCATAGATAGAGGTTTTCTTGGATCCTAAAATAAGTTCTTAACCTTTTTAATTGTTTAGTTAAATATTAGATTGTTACTTAAAATATTTGTCAATCTTTTTGTAGCCAAGAAACCTCTAATTACAGTTGCAATTTTTTTTCTCATTTTGTTCACTCCTTGTGTACATTACTAGCCATTTTGAAGTAAAATGTCAATCATGTGTATAAACATTCTTGTTTAATACGTACTGTTTGTGATACTATCCGTTCACATAGGTAGGTTTAGCATATCTGTGCTTGTCTCAACGCAGTTTATATTTTTACCAAAATGAGTCATTACACTTCCCACTTGGATGTTGTCGAGTCATTCTGTCTATGTAACCTCTTTCAAGTTGGTTTTATTCCTTCTGATTTTTTTTATTGATATTTTGACTTTAATCACCCTTTTGTTTGCTGGATTCTTTTTTTTTTCATTTATACAAATAGCTTTAAAAGGAAAGTTAATAAAAATAACCCATTGTAACAGAGTGATGTTAAAGGTTTCATAGTGGTTACGGGAAATATGTGTCCTAGAAATGCATAAATTTTCTATAAAAAAGTAAAAACTACATGATTCCTTTTAAATTTCTATGTGTAAATAATTGCCCTACAAAGGGTGATCAATAATGGAAAAGGATAATAATGAAATTGACTTAAAGGAAGTAAACAAAATGAATGAAATCAAATCTGGTGAGTGTAAATCAATTGTAATTGTTATAACAATTTAAGTGTGCTCAACCTGTGTGTACATATGTTGATAGTACAGTCACATGTTGTCATATTGCTATATGTTTATATTTTAATATTCACTTGTCAGTCACTTGAAGTACAAATGAACTTCACTGAGAGTGTCATCTTAATTAACTAATAATTATGTTAAAATACAGACGTTGCAATAGTGGTATCAATATCAAATTTAATATTTAATATCTATCTTTTACTGCAATTTGTTGAATATTCTTATGGCCTTTAAAAGTTAGTTTATTTTTATTTCAAAACAGTTTTCTAATTTTAGACCCTGAAATACAACTTCTATGGGAATGGTACTCAGTACATATTTAAAATCAATTAAAAACTCAGATGTACATCGTTTTAAAAAAAATCATGAGTTAGATTTCTACCAAACCGCAAATTACCGTTTTTTCTTCAGACAAGTATCCCCTAAGAGAGTGCAATATTAGTGCCGAGCATGCTTCCTTCTCAGGGCTACCAGTATCATCTTACCTGTGAAATGTCATAATTTTTTTTTATGATACTTGTACCCACGTACGCACTATTTGCGAAACCTATTTTAAGCCTGTTTGGAGGTAGAGTTCCTCACGTATTTCTTATAGAGTAAATTAAATTATAATTTCATTAATAGGTAAATAAAATTAATTCTTTAGATATAAATGAATAGCTAAATAAAAAGAGAATGAAGTTGAACGAAATCAAGAAGAATACAATAAAAATGCATTTAAAAGAACAGTAAAGAGTAAATATGCTGTGAATAAAAAGAAACATATGAACAGAAGTTACCGACTTTACATAATTCGTATTATTTAATTTGAGGCATTCATGTGGTTGATGTTTAGGAATAAAATTGTAGCTGTTAGCATTTCGCTGTATGAAAACTCCAAGTGGGAAGTGAACAATAACTTATGATAGTAAGACTATGATGAGGTTTAAGGTGAATACAGAAAGATCGCAAATTACTGGAATTTTTCTTTAGTTCAACAAGTTACTTTACAAGTAATCTTTAATCATTGGCATATATAAAGCTGGTGACTACAGATTTGGATGATATGTATCTCTAGTTATGTCAGTTTGTTGGCACCTACAATTTTATTATTTATCCCTTATAAATTTATTGGAGGTTTCATAAGTTGAGCTTTGAACTTGTGTTTATTGTACTAATGCCTTTCTATTCGTATCATTTCAGAGAGAGTTTGAAGATTGTTCTATTAAAATCATCCAAAGATTGGTTACAGTCCTCTGTTAAGGAATTTTCCGTTTTCTATCACATAATGAGATGTGGAAGTAGTGATTAGGCAAAAATATTTTCTGGGGAAACGGCATTCTGATGTTAGACTTTTATACAGGGTGACATACTATGAATCTATTAAACATTAATAATATCCTTAATATTTGTGTTAGAAGGAATCCATAACAAGCAAGTATTATATCGAAGGCATTTTATGATTTTTTTTATTGCAGTTTTTATATTCCTGTTATCATTAGTAGTACAAGAAGCGTATCGTTTTGGAATTTTAATGGGATTTGAGTGTAAAATAGGTTTACAAGAATTTTTAAAAACGCATTGGCTACATTTACTTTCTAATGCAAAATCTCTGGGCTGTATTAAGAATAATGCTTTTACTGTGTTATGAGAAGCACCAATTCTTGTCTCCGGATAGATTTTTTTTCATAGCAGTTATGTCTGATTTAATGAACTGCATTTATATTATTTAGTAAACAATATAAATGTAGAAAATGCTATTTAAAGTTTGCTGATCTAAAAGTTAACAAAATCTGGAGTGGTCTACAAACTATATAAGTAAACCACTCTAGACTTCAATGAACCAGGAGTCATGCACTAATATGATAGAAATATATTGAATATTCTGGCCTTCATATCGTCTAATGAGCAGCGTTTGGTTTTATCCACTACTGTTCACACGTGCTAATATAAAAAAAATCCTTTTCTGACCAAACTTTTATTCTCAATATAACTGGTTTTTTTTTCTAACTTTTTATAGTGCTTTAAATATTGTGTTGAAGATTTACTAAATATATTATTCAAAACTTAGTATATTAACCTTTTAATTTATTTTCACTGATTTTTTCTGACACAAATAGTAAAAAGGGTTTTTTTCATTTTAAGTATACGCTGACATAGTTTCCTATCTGCATTAATTTTGTTATACCAGTTCTTGTATAAGTTTAATAATAGTTGGCTCTCCTCTAAAGGTATGTTTAACCGGTTGTGAGATAAAACATTTGATTGAGTCCAAGAAAGCTGATCCTACTTATTTCTGATTACGTGCTTGAACATTGTCAAGTCCACCAAGAAGTGTTCAAGGTCCGGGTATAGAGTACAAACTACATGTGTTCTCAGAGGACCTCTATTTTTAACGTGGTTTATTAACACCGTGTAATTGGTTTATCAACGAAATTTAACCAAGTGGTATTTGTTTTGTAAGTCATCATTCTGTAATGAAGTAGTTGGGCATATGTAATGTATAAAATAAATGAAAAATAAAATGTTGTATGTATGTTGGTATACTTTCGAGAATACTCTTTTGTGTTTAGTAAAACATGCAGACACACACCTATATATATATATATATATATTGCTATATTGCCAGATTAGATATTGAAAAAGACGAGCCAATCCCTGTTGCGTATTACTTTGGACACTTCTTATTGGTTGTGGGTGTTTTTTCGTTAAACACCTTTCTCCTTAGCACACTCCGTCTGCTTAGTCGCCTCAGCCTTCACTCCAGGGGAGGGCTCACAGTCCCTACTTAATTTCCAATAGAGTTGGATGAAGGTTTTGGCGGACCTTAGGGCGCCAAGACCTTCATCCAACTCTATTGGAAATTAAGTAGGGACTGTGAGCCCTCCCCTGGAGTGAAGGCTGAGGCGGCTAAGCAGACGGAGTGTGCTAAGGAGAAAGGTGTTTAACGAAAAAACACCCACAACCAATAAGAAGTGTCCAAAGTAATACGCAACAGGGATTGGCTCGTCTTTTTCAATATATATATATATATATAATTCAGAAATAAGATTGAAAAAGAACGATCAACTTTTAATTACATATCCAAATTTCTTAGATAAATATCCACATGATTCCTCTTGGAGTATATTTTTCTTCTAACTAATTGATTTTTGATTATTTTTAAGTTATATTTATATATGTAAAGTATTTGTTTCACAAAGAACTAATTTGACTTGCAAAACCAATTTATCACTTGCAGTGCAGTTATTGACCAAAAGTTTTTGATATTTGTTTAATTTAACTAAATAAATTTCATAAAAAAATGTCCACACAATTTTGTAATTTTTTTCCTGTAATGTCTTTTTCTAATTTATGTGTTCATATTTTATGTTACCAGTGGTCAGTATGAGATTATGTTAATGGGTTACAGTTTGTCCAATTTTGATGTAAACATAACTGTAATTTCATTTACATTTTTGTTTGTAAAATTAAAGTTTAATACATTTCTATCAGTTATGCCATTCGTGACTTATTTTACCTTAACAAAGTGTTATTTCAGGAGTTCAGTTTATGGATTATGTAGTCTAGTGATTAGTTGCAGATTCGAGTGACAATCTTAATCATGTCCCTAGGTTAATGGTAGGTACTCGTTAAACTGCTCTAAGAAATTAAAGCCATCCAGATTTAGTTCTTCCTATGTAGAACCAACCCTATGAAGTGACTGAGCCTTGGCCTCGGTGCTATTTAACAGGTGAGTTACACTTTTCGGAACTAAAGGTCTTAAGCGACTGTCTGTAAGCGAGACAGTTGGTCACATCAACCCACAGTGTATGGACTCACAGTTTAAATTACTCAATTTATGATGTTATTTTAAACATCTCTGGATTGTTTTGTGGCGTTCGTGTTCGACTTCAGTATTGAGAGATGCCGGTATCAGACCTTATTCTTTTTATCAATTAAAAACATAAGTTTCCTATTTCCTTATGGATAGTATAGAGTATATCTCTTTCCTTTTTCTTTATTTTCCTCTTTGGTGTGCAATATTTCAATTAATTTTAATCATTGCACTATATTCTGTATGGGTTTTCATCTGCGCATATAACTTTAAGTTATAGGTTTTATTTCTTCTTTTGTATGCATGGTTTCTGGAACCCCTGATTTACACCATTGGCATAATGATGCTAGTAATCATATTTACTTCATTGCTAAATATTAATCGGAAAGAATTTGAAAAAAAAATAGAATAAAATTGGGGTGTTTATGACATAAAAATGTTTGTTCTTTGAATTATTCACATATTTTAAATATTCACATTACATTTAATTTTGTTTTATAGCATTCTTTAGTTTGTTGTAGAACAAATTATAATTCTAAATCCATAAGATAAGTGTTTATGAATTTGATATAACCGTCTTCAGGAGACCAAACGCTTGACGCAGTAACAGTTGAAAAGCAATTAGATTGGTTTCTCACTATTGTGCGTTAGGTTTTCTTCCCTCCCTTTCCTCTCCTGAAGACGGTGAAACCGTCTCTAAAATTAGAGGCTGTAAGTGAATGTTCTTCCTTTTATTTATGTTACATTACTACTTCGAATTATACATATATAGTATATTAACAACTGGAGTTGCTAACTATACTAGCATCATTCTAGTGAAGGTATGAATAATAATTAAATTAAGAGATTTTTTGTTCTTATTGGTATATGCATTTTGTAATTTCTGTATTATAGCGTCTAAACTAAATTTCAGTGAATTTCAATTTGTTAAAATTAAAATATAATAAGTGAACTGAATATAATGAATGTATACTAATATTTAAAGTTGTATTATGGTATGACATAAATTGGTATGCACATAAATTAGGAAAGAAAAATGTTAACTATTACCATTAATTTAGTTTGTTTGTAATTAAAATGGGATTCCAAATAATAAATAACCTAAACTTTCCGCTCTTAGAATAACACAGTCTTAAATGGGAAAGCGCTTAAAATATGAGTGTTGAAATCAATTACTACTAATTAACTTATAGTTGTAAATTTCATGAATTGAATTAAGTGCAAACTAACGAAACATTATTAGATTTTAAACTGGAAAATAAATATAAAACAACCAAAAATTTGTTAAACCACTTGCACCAGTGATAAATAAATGTCAAAATGTAAAGAATTGGCAAACGCCAGTTTCACAGTTTTTTTAAAGCTTGGATGTAGTCTCATCCAAGGGAAACATCTTTCCAATAAAAATTTGATGAAAATAAAATTTATAATTTACTCTGTTTTCATAAGCCAAAAAAGTCGGAGGAGCACATAGTTCATCGGAGGAGACGTTAATCCACCGGTTCCAAGCCTGTAAGATGTCAGGTGATCGCTAAAAACTGCTAGTTTAAATACACTTGAGTTAGGCAAAATGTAGGATCTCAATGTAGATTCAATCGGGGAGTATGCTTCCTATTACTAAAATTGTGCCAAACAATGAATGAGCCACACTTTCTGCCCCTAGAACAGTAGTAAAGAGTGAAAGCCTAAAAGTCCACGCATGGAAAAAACAAAGTATTTCCTCTTAAGTCATCTGATTTCAAAATATTTTAATATGAATATTATGTTTTACCATTTTTAAGTCTATGTCAATATGGTTTTTAAATGATTTAAAACTTATTAGGAGTATATACGCAATTAATGAATTTATAGATATTTTTTCATACATTTCTTTTTCTTCAAACTTTTTAAAATTCTTCTCTTACTGCCTCCCGTCAATACTAACCAATGCATACGTCCGCTTTTTCTTACACCTTTCAATACATCCTGTGAATCTACGAAGTTGCTTTTTCTAAAATTTTAGCAGCATTTCTGAGTTTCTTACCGTTCGTTTAATTATATTATGTATGCTATTGGAATTAATGCTTCTTCACTAAAAGTGTTCCTCCAAATTACTGTGATCATTTAAATACGTATGCATGAATATATGAAGTTGCATAATACTAGAAATGTCCAGAAATGAATGTATGGTTAATATTAATGTTGATTCGAATGGACATTTATCATTTTTTTATTTCGATAAGGAAAGTCACATCGTGATTGTCGCCGTTTTTAGTTTTCCATCATAACTTCTTTTCCTTTAATTTAATAATAATAGTCCTAATGACCACAACAGTTAAATAATTTCTTATTGCAATAATAAAATTAATTTTGTTTTTAAAACTTTCATTTGTATTTCATTTCATTGACAATATCTCTTCTTATTATCCCAATAGTGTTCCAGTCCGCATTCCAATGACTAATTATTCTTTTATATAACGACGACAAAGTCAAATAGGCAATTTTATAGTCTTCAACTTTATTCAGATTTGCAACTAGATATTTCGTCTTGTATGTCATAGGTCCATAATCCATTTCAGTTTTCTTGGCGGCATAATTTAATGGAAATTGTTTGCCAAGTAGGGTATAAAGTTGGACTTTTTGGTTGTAAGCTGTGATAATTTTTTCTTCAATTTTTCCTTTAGCAATGTAAATATTGGAATGGTAAATCATAGTTAATATCCTTCTAGCCTCGATAAATTGTTTTGTCAAATCATGGAGAATTTGTTTTCTATTATTGATATCACTATCTTGATATTCTAATTTCAAATCGTACAAATCGATCATGAATTTCATTTCAGCCACGTGCTTTTCTTTTTTATGGAAAGTCATTTTCATTCGGTTGCCAGCGTGAAGTAAAGTTTGAAGATGATGCAGCAGGTCCATTCCCTCATTGTGTGCATGCACCATTTTTGCATATTTTTTACTTATTTTAAAAAACTTTCTTGTCAACATTGTGTCCACACCTTTCCATTTTTCAGCACTTTCCTTCAAAATGGCAACTTTCTCAAAATTGTGACTCAGAATACCATCAAACATTATTATAAGCCTTTTTAAAGTGGAAGTATTTGTTTTATGGATTCCTTTTAAAATTTCATTTTTCATGTAACCTTCGGAAGTAAATTGCTTCATATTTTCTTGCAAAAGTGATTTTTTTCTATCTCTTTGCTCTTGTTTGAGCCGATTCATATCTAAGTCTCTTTGTATTAAAGAGTTCTTGATAATAACTTCAGACCGCTTTTCTTTATCATAAGTAATTTCAGTTACAGCTTCCCTCAAAGAAACATCCATTTCCAATAAATTTTTTTTCCAATGATCCATATCTAACCACAACTGGTGCTCCATGGCTAATATCTTCTCATCATTTTTTTCTAAATTCTGGCTTTTTCTAACCAATGAGTTCCCAATTTCTCTTGAATATTCGTACTGCTGTTTTAATTCCCCTTGTTTAGCCAAATTTAAAGATTCTAATAGACTGAATTCATCTTTTTCCTCATCCAAAAATTGATCTCTTAATTGGAACTTAGCATTTCTCAAATTATTTGTAGCAATGGTCCAATAGCGAATCAACTTACCCTTTTCAATTTGATACAATTTTCGTAATTTTTTTTCTTTTTCAATTTCTTCATGAAGTTGAAGTGCATAGTTTTGAAGCTCTTCAAAGGACATTGCAATGACGTCAACATGGTCTAAACTAAACGTCTTCTTTCCTTTCTTCTTTTTAGGCATGATTTCTGTTTAGTTAATGACCATAGAAGAAATTACTTTTAATTGAACTAAATTCTTTTTTTTCAGCTACTTGCTGAACAGGTTTTAACCAGTAATTCATCATTTTTTAAGTATGGACATATAATTTCGAGAGGTAAAAAGCTACTCGTTACGTCTAATTTCCAATTTATTATTCAGTTAAAAAAAAATGTTTAGTTTTATGTATAAGGAGGCAGATGTGTGCATACATACAGTTCTCCCTAGGCATACGTTAGGGAAGTGAACACGCGTGCCAAGGAAGAGCACTTATGCCGAAGAAAGGGCACACGTTGCAGGGAATCTCCTTTTGATTCCTGTTGTGAACCACAGGTGCCTGTACAGAGATAAACTTTTACCTTGCAAATTCACTGTAACTCTTAAATAAACTTAATTACTCCATTTTTCTTTTTTGCTTATAATCATATGAACTATTATAGAATTAGCATTATTCTATTACACAAACTAAGAGAGATTATTCACTGATAAGTGATGTATGAAACACTGAGCAATTCTAATGATGCTTGCAGAGAAGCGTTTTTTTGAATATTATATTGAAAGTCGCGTACACGCCAGACACCTTGGAGCGGTTGTAAAGCTATCTGTCCCGAAGCTCCACGATGTAGGGGTATATATGGGTAATTTAAGCTGAATATTACGTAATGTGGGTCTACAATTGCTCCAAACAATCTGTCGACGCAGAGTCATTTTCTTTTTCTGAAACCCTGTTCTGCACGAATTCTAGATTAAAAGAAAACAAATTAGGCATAAGCTAGACTAAGCGTCATCATGAGAAATTATATTATCACAGAAGTTGACCATCAATTTAATTTTGAACTTAATGTTAGTATCGCGCAGACTTGAACTCATACCTAATTAATTTAATAGCTTCATTTATTTTAATGTATCTTTTAAAATAAGTTTAACAACAATGGAATGATTGTCTCGTGAATGCTGCGACAATTTAGTGGAGACAGAACTTAATGGTTGCTATTTTTAGACCAATATTTAATTTTAAATATCGTAATTTTATATTTTATCATACAATATCAATATTAGTATCTTCTTAGTGTAAAGAACAATAATGTTCCCATGTTTCAAATTACCTAAATATAGTTAGTTAGCTTTTCCCTTATACGATGGACTGCACGACTGCCAAATTTCAGTTCGCGTTCCAATTTTGGAGACAACTGTACAACTTATCACCTTATAGAGTGAGGTTATCTTAAAAAAATGTTCTTCATTATGATTTGTTTAATACCGAGACCAGTATCATATTCGCAAGCATTTAAATTCAATTCAAGCTAGAACTTTGAAGTAAAACTGTCTTTTTTTATCATCATTAACGATTTTTTTAAAATTAATATCAGTAATAGAAGAGTCACAATACGGGGGGACACATTTTATTCGGACCTGACTATACTCAGGGAATACGAGTGCTTGGACTTGCACTCAAGAAGAAGAAAAAGAAGAGAAATGTAAATAAAAGAAGATGGAAAAAATGTAACAAATAGTGTTTTTTAAAAAGATATACATTTTCTCAATTTCCAATGTCTTTTTTTTCATTAACCATTCCTATTTATCATAACCTTGAAATTTTACAAGTACATCACCATTTCTTCGTTTCTTTACAATTTTTTCAATTAAATACACATTGGGTACATTGGTCTTTTGTAGTTCGTGCTGGTAAAAATGTCCTCTAAAGTCCTGTACATTTTTATCTACAATTTTATTTACAAGCAAGTAACATATTAAAATTGTTAACATTCAGGGGATCACTTTTTATGTTCATCTTCAACACATTCATTTTCTTGCCATTGGTATAACATTACATGACAAGATTGCATTTAACTTTTTTTTTAAAAATAAAATTATTTTTAAATATTTATCCAGTGTATTTATTATCCTCATCATGACGTAAGGGAAGGATAAAGTCAAGAAAAAGTTTTAATCAATATATAATTTCTTTCCATAATACATATAAAATCTATTTTTTTTCTAGCACTTTCACATATCACAGGCGCACTTTTTTTGTGACTATAACAAATTTTAGACACTAAGTAAATAAGGGGAATGCTATTTACATCAAGAATGCATTTAAACATTATTTGTGTGAAATTTGATAACAACCAACACGTAATCGCATCGAGTTTCACATTTGTGCACTTCCTGTGCATATTGTTTTCATGGCTGTTGCATTGGACACCTGTAGGTGGTTTGGCGAACAGCAAATCTTCAATTGCTGGGCATAGAGACTTCTCCAGGTTTATAACGCTTCTACCAATGAACTTTTTCAAAAAGTTGGAATTTATCTCCTCCTTTAGCAGAGAGTATCAAGTTCTTTCGACCAATTCTTTGCAAGATTGTCTTTATGTCTTCGTAATTAAAGTTATTTTTATTCTCATCCCAGTCCCAGTCCAGCCCATGGTGTCGATGCAACAGCCAAGTGTTAGTCTTGTGATTTCTCTTGATGCCAGAGGGCGATATGAAGAAAAAATGTTTTGTGTTAAGTCGGTCTTCCCGATGATGAGCAGCTTATCTCCTTTACTATGAAATTTCCTTCTTCTGACCTCAAGCCATTCACTTCCAAGACGGCAAACAGTCCCATGATCTGTTTTACCTGAAAAGGAAAACAAAATCAATTACTACCATGTCATCGTTAGTATTATATAGGTAAGAAATAGACATTACTATACTTACAAGGAAGCAGTTTCAACGACCCCCACCACTCCAACTAGTCAAAGCCACCTGAGGCCAACCACAGGTTATTATACCAACCACAGGAATTATCTTCACTTCATATTTATAACGAAGTTTGGCAAATATATAGTGCGGGCTGTCTCAGAAATGATCCCTAATCATTTACCTCTGGTAAATATAGTCCGTTAATTACCGTCACCATTGCACTGTAAAATTATCGGAGTAGGTATGTTATTTTAAATAATCACATTACACTATCGTATTTTGCTTCGAATTTTTCTGTCGTTGGAAGTGTTAACATGAGCTCTCACCAAATGTTTAGCGTTTCTCAACTATACGGAAGAAAAATAAAGCCTACTAACGAAAGGTTTGGACTCTGGTTACTACTGGAAAACATGGATAACCTGGCTACTAATATTGGCGACGTAAATTATACAGAGAAGGAAGAGTTGCTTGCATGTACAAATTATAATTTACTTGAGCCTATTACAGAGCCATTCTGCAACAATGTAATACTGGTAAAAATATACTATTTTGATGACTGCAATGGTAATAGTAAAAGCATCAAATTTATAAAAGATATATGTGGCTCTTTTAACAGCGACCTTAGAGATAAATTTGGTAAATTTGTATCGGAAAGGCATGGAGTTAAAGCCAAGCTTCCTTTCTTACTCGAGAGTAAGAACCAAATGGCTAAAGCAGTCGAAACAATTGTCAGACAAGACAGGTTAAAAATTTACTTGTTAAACAATATACCAACCAGTGTGTGTTCTTCAACAAAGTTGAGTTGGTAGGTGTAAAACTACAAGATTTATTGGTAGAGTTACCAGTAAAATTACAACATTTAAAAAAAGCAGATCATTATCTAATGAATTTGGACATTACACAAGACTTTGCTGGAGTATTTAATAAAACAGAACTGACCGACTCTTCAACAGATAATTATAATTTCTGTTACTAAGGAGAGTACAAGTGTAACTGTAATGTAATAGTAGATAACGATAACACTGCAGGAAAGGATTATTTAAAACGGTTAACGTCTAATGCCAGAGTTAAAATATCTAATTAGTTTATAATGCTCATTAACAAGCCCAGGTGTTAACAAGAAAATTGGTAACCAAATTATAGATTTTTTAAACTGCCCAGTTACTAGATAAAAGAAACATTTGCTTTTACCTCTTGCAAAGAACATGGCATCACAAGACTAGAGGCTACAATTTACAATTACTCTATCGGAAAATATAACGAGGCTTGCAGCATGTACCACCCTTTAGAGGACTGTTTGTCTCTACTGGAATGAAGTAAAATTTACTTTCGTCTAGCGCCTTTGTATTCTGTTTCTATGTAAAGATGTGGACAAAACTGTCGGATACTCTACGAAACAGTTGCCATGTTGTTTATAATAATTTGTTACAATATACATATTGGGGAAATAAAAACACGAGAAAGTTACAGTTAAACTGTAGAAAGAACAGAGAAAAGATAATAAATTACGTCATATCGGCATTTAGTTGTAACTGTCTACCTATTAATTATATAGAGGTTGTAGAAGGCCCTACAAAAAACTATAATGGTAACATCCTACAATAATGCTACATTTAGGTCGGAGAAAAATATTTCTCAAAAACTGGAACCCCGTTTTCTACTTTGGTAGGAAATATAAATTTACAAGATACCTTATTGGTCTTTACCAATAATATAATCCCCCAAGTTTTATGAAAGAGAGTTAACATAACTAATAAACTCCTACAATATACAGTAACAGAAATAGAACCTGTTGCTTTAATGTATGTGTTTTCTAATAAAAAACGTAAGTTAGAAATAGAAGAGCTAGATTTCAAAAGAAGAAAAATAGAATATTTAGAAAATACAAGAGTCCTTAAAGAGAACTACATGATTCTTGAGAGGAAAGAAAACGAGTTGATGGCTTTAATTCCCTTTGGAAGAATTTGGACCCAACTGGTGTGTAGAGTATTTCTTCGTTTACAGTAAATAATAAGGGATCATTTACATATGTTGGAGTACTTGTAGATAAAGAAGAATGCAAAGATGTTACATTTTAAAAGGCTACTACAAAGATATATTTTTAAATGTCTATTCTCATAAAGAAGAACTTAAGGATGATGGCTACATAATAATACCGAATAATAGTTTGTATATAGTTTGCTCACCTACCGAGAAACCCTTTCACAACCAATGGTTTAACTACATACAAAGGGAATTCGTTTGCGAAAATAGAGAAGATTGAATTTCAAACGAAATCGTGGAAAAATATGCAAGACTTTCCTTTTACACAAGAGGAGATGGAAGACTTTAGCGATATTTCGAGGCAAGATATTAAAGGCCTCGTTAAAGTAAGAGATTGCAAGTGTTTAAAAGATCTAACAAAAGGTGTGTAACTAGTTATTAAAGGTATTAAGGCTTTGTAGGTAGGAATAAAACACGATATCTATTACAATTTGAGAATTTAGAGAATTTGTACGTATCTAATTTTTAGCTAGAAAAATAATTAGAAGACTCCAATAAAGAATTAAATTATAAAATAAAAATTAAGAAGTTAGATAAGTTAAAACATAGTCTGAGTATAATTAAGGAAAGAATTTTATTTTGTGTTTAGCTTACAGTTATTATTACACTTCTTGTAAATAAATATATTTAAACAATTTGATTTGTTTACATGTAGCAACCTTATAAGCCTAAAATGCTGTTGAGAAATTCACAGAGAGATAGTGTAAAGATTGTTGATAACCACAACTTATCTAATGCTTCTTTCCAGTTAAAGTTTTCGGTTTTCGAAGTTGTGACTTTAACCATTGCTGTCTCACCATGCCACTCACTTCTTTTCTGAATTCTTTCTCTCTTCCTAATAGTCCATATCGTTCTCTATCATATTACCACAGTCTAACAGTGTAATATAATAAAGCCGTTGGTCCCAAGTTTGCTCAATCTAAATCGGCACCGTTTGGAACTGATATACAATTAAGTCCATAACTAAGTAACGGAATAAATAACAGCAGCAACATTTTTCTACTTAAAAACAATTATTAAAACAAAACACTATAATCTAGGTGTTGGAAACAAACAGTTATTATTTATTTGCAGTTGAAAACATAAAAACGAAAGTGGTATACAAAAATATTTATTTTCATTACATTTAACGTGAAAAATAATTCAATAAATAATAGTAAGTACAATTTTTTTACAAAGGCAGTGTTGTTTAGCTGAGTTGTTTTCTTTCTATTTAATTACTCTATTTAACTTAAATACATTATTTACAACAGGTTAAGAATGAATAAATACAAAAAAATATTGACTAGTGTATAGTAATTGAATCTTTATTAAAAAAACATTTTAATTATTCATTAAATATATTTTACTATAAATAAAGGAAGTTATATTTCTTTAAATTACATATCTATTACATCCAAAAATTAACCTAAGAAATTTTATATATTAAATATATTTGTAATTCAGTCATTAAAATTAGTATACTTACAGTCTTCAACCGCATTATCATGGCATTAATCGGTTTACAACATAAATGTTATGAGTAAAAAGCTGATCACCCAAATGGGCAAGTAATATTAAGATGAAACCTAAAAATACAAAAAGAAAACAACCTTTCATGTTTCAATATGATTTTAGAATCATGTTGTCTTTATATGAATTGTGGAATTAAACAAATATTAGAATACACTTTTTAAAAAATATTTTACCAAATGAAACTCACATACGTAATTTCATTAATGATTAATTAAAATATTCACTTTTTATAAACACGAAAGGCATGTATTTGGTAAATAAATTTCATTTATTTTAATAAAGAGTCGGCTCTTACTGTATCTGTAATGTTCAACTAGTAGGATTTGGTTTCACTTCCATGGTTGCTATCTCTCACTCTCTCTCACTCACTCATTATTTATGTAGGTTATTCAAAACACAGTGAACACTTAAACTACTTCAATACTCTCATCCTGTCTCTTCTTAAAGCTCATTTTCTGATATTCATAGTTTGAAACAGTCAAATAAGAACAACAACTTTTATTGAAAAAAAAAAAACAGGTGAAACTCAAAGGTAACTCTGCTTGGCGTTCGTTCCTTTTTTCTTTTATTGTTTTCCTGAAATCGATAGGTATAGGTACTGTATTGAAACAAAAGTCATTGTTTTCTTTTAGCATTTCAGAATTTTAAATACATTTTATGGTGTATAACACAGTATGACATTCTAAAATTATACTATTCTTTTGACCAGTAATATTTTAAAATTTCATATTCTTGTTATAAGCTCATCTTATTCCTTATGTTTATCATGAAATATTTTCCTTGGTTTACCAAGTTTATAGTAGATAAATATAAAAAGAAAAAATTCAAAGCAACGAAGAGCAAGTTATTAAAAAAACTGAAGAAAGAGAGGATTCAAGTGAGAGGAGAAATAGTAAGGTAAGCCTTTAAGCACTTCGAGTATACTAAATGGTCAACGGCTTCCCTTGCTTTATAGTTCAGCGATTTCTCTTATTCTTGATTCCTGTCTTTTTCATCTCCTTTATTTTCAGTTCTTTAAAAATTTTTTTGCTCCAAAAGGCCTTAAAAACCTTGACTTTTTTCCTTTCTAGAGAAAAAAAAGCACTTTCTTTCCTTTCTTTTCTAGCACTTTTTATGTGCTAGAAAAAAATTATGATTTCTCTGATTTTAAAATTACAAGCATTTATTGTTTCATCTCTGTAATAATATATATATATAAACTACATTGACATAAAGAACATACAGAAATCAAACAGAAACTCACTAGTATATTTCGATGGCCTCGTCATCAGGAGAATAGGAGTGAGTTTCTGTTTCATTTCTGTGTATTCTTTATGTCAATGTAGTTTATTTAGTTTGTGGAATCGTGTCATTTAATTGGTTATATATATCTTTCTGTGTTCTTTCCTATGTGTTATAGTTTATATATATATATGGTATCACCACAATGAGTAAACCACAATAAAATATTAACGCATTTTGATTGATTGTCGTAAAAGAAATAATTCAAATTTTGTTTTACCATTCTGGTGATTTCATTGATTATAGAGTTAAATAAGTTTATTATGACATTTCTTCATAATGTTAAATAAAGAATTCACCACAATAATAAATTAAATTGTTCTAAGTTTAGTTGTAGTAGTTAGTCGGAAAAACCAAAGATAAAATTCTCTGATGACCAACTACCTGAATGGCCTTAGAATGTTTTTTTCTTTCTTTCATTAACTATTGGGATTAATATCTTGATTAAAGAATTAAATAATTTTTATTGCAACCATTTGCAATAAAATATATTTGTAAGTAAATATAGGTATTTACTTACTGGTTAAATTTGTAACATTTATAGGAATAGTAAGTCACAAGCTCTCTGTAACAAAGTTCCAACAGAACTTGATCTCACGAACAGAAACAGATTGTTATCCTTCTTATAATAGGAAATGTACAAAATACAACATTGGGAAATTTTGTATTTCCTAGTGTTGTATTTCATTACCCAAATTCCCACCACCTATTAATTAGATTTCTAGTTTCCTAAGTAAGGATATCGATTCATTTTGTAAAAGATTCTTTGGTTAATTTATATGAATGAGTTCCAATTTGCTATTGGTTACGTGTCTTTTGGTCTGTCATCATCAAATGGTGGTGGCAGAATTGGTTTGAATCCACTTAAAAGCTCTGGTTTGAAATTGTCCATATCAAAGTTTGATGGTTCTGTTGGTTTTTCTGAACTTGAGGTGGAAGGGTTTGGCGAGGTTGGTTTTTTTGATGTTACTGCACTCCAGCCTTGACTTGGTTCACTTATACTTGCTTGGAAGGGGGCTTGAAAGTCTTGAGGTTCTGGACCTTTTGGTAGATTTTCATTGACTTGCTTCAGCGGATTTTTGCTGATTCCAAGAAGAGTATTTAGAGTTACAGAAATAGGTTTTAAAGTAGATTTGTCTTCTCCATTCCATGCAGACAATTCGATTGGTTTTTGCGATAGTGGTTTTTTTGTTGCATACGGCATGTAGTCCTGTAAGTAAGGTATCATATTTATTGCTGTATCATGATCTTTTAACATGTCTTCAGTGCTTGAAGAAACAGTTGGGCTATAAGCTGTATACTCTTTCCTTACTTCAACTCCTGGAGTTATACGATCGTCTGGCTTTATATTGTCCGGTTTAATAATTTCGTATGGGAATTCCGGCTTGACAAGTGGCTTTGGTGTACTTTTACTTTTTAAGATTGGTGTATCTACACGATCGCGTCCGTGAAGAGGGAAATTATTGTTGTTGTTATTGTCATCAAGAGAAAATGAGTCAAGGTCTTCATCGAGGTTAAGATTGTCTGGAGGTAGAGGTCGTGTCGATCCTTGTGTACCTACGACAACAACTCCATCACCTGAGTATGCGGACCCACCAATGGTGTTTTTTGTACCTCCGTTACTTGGATACACGACAAAGACCGGTTCATCTTTATTAGTCAACTCAAAATCATTGTATTCAGCTCGCACTAAAGGTTTCCTTGCAGGGTTTTGCTGCATCATTTGTAAAGTAGTCACTCTAGAACCAGAAGCTTGTTGTCCAGTCCTTCGATGAACCAAAGGTGATTGCGTAACTTCTTTTTTCATTTCATGCTTTAATTCAAGTAGAGGTTCTTCGTTAGTATGTCCTCCTCTCAAAAATTGAGGCCTTGGAAGTGGAGGAGGCATTAGTGTATCATAAGGTTCTCTTAGTTTTGTTGGTGTTTGGTATGGACCATGGTAATCATGACCTACTTTTGCATTTGGTCTAAATTGTGGTAGTATATTAGGTAGGTCGTGCCTTTGATGAGAACTTGGTGGTTTTCTTTTAGGAGGACTGTAGTTTTGGCTGTATGGAGGAATGGGGGGAATAATATCTTTCTTTTGAACTGAGTTCGATGGATTATAAAAGTTTGGTGGTTTCAGATGTGATTCCCAAGGAGGTCTTGGATAAGGTTCACCATTTCCTGGAAAGTGATCTGTTGGATATCTTGTGGGTGTAGGTGGTCTTGGAGGACCAGGGACAGGTCTGGGTACTTGCTGATGATAATGGTGTACGAAAGGTCCTACAGGATGTCCCGAAGGCCTTTCTCCAACTTCAACAGTTTGTGGTTTACTATCCTCAGGAAATAAAACTTGCCCAACTCCATGACCAGGCCTCTTTTTCTCTTCCTCATCGTAATGAGGTGATCCTATTGAAAAAGAAGTTTGAAGTGAATAACTTGGGTTCAAATGATCAAAATTACTACCCGGTTTATGCGGTACCCCAAAGGGCCCAGTTGGGCGTTGTTTGTCAAAATCAGGTGGATACTGTTGACTGGAAGTTGGTAACGGTGGCTTTTTTTCATCAAAACTCACAGGTCCATGATTTTGAGTTTTATCTTGTGATGCGATAGGTCTTCTAGTTTTAGAAACCGTACTATTTGGAAAATTAAAATTAGGGAATGTTATTTTTGGCATATTGTTGTTAACGACAATATTAATATTATCACTGTTTTGACTTTCTTGTAATGTGTCTTCAACGACTTTGTATCCTCCATCCTGAGGCCTGTCTGTTGAAACTGGAGAGTTATTGGGCAAGTGTTGATGCATATGAGGTGATAGTGGTGCTTGTGGTTTTGAGCCAACAGTCAGAAAGGTGTGCGTGTAACCTGGCTTTATAACAGGCATATTGCCAACATAGTATTCATCAACAACATTAGGTACTACAGGAGGATTCAAGTTAGGTCGGTACGTTGGTTTGTTTCCAAGGGGTTGGAAAGGAGGTATGAGCCCATACGGTGGACGGGAAGTTACCCTTTGTCCAAAATGAACATGTTCTGGTTTTGTATAAGGAGGAACGACTGCTTGTGTTGAAATGAACACATCACTGTTTCCATGAGGGGTCGTCAAACCACTATTTGACCATGGGGGCTTGTTGTAGAGTTGACCCTGATTGCCAATATCTGACTTGTTTACGTTGTACACAGTAGAGGCTTCAATTCTATTTGTAGAAGTAAAAAGTTTAGTTGAAAGTGGCTTAATATAAGGTTCGTCATCATGTGGGTCAATCGGTAATGATGTCACAATACTAATAGTTGGTTTTGGTGTAGTAGTTGTTACTGCAGTCGTGATTGTAGTGGTTTGCTTTGTTGTTGCTTGTGTTGTTACTCTCGGCAGGGTAGTCGTTGTGGGTTTTATTGTCGTTGTTGTTGTCTTTATTTCAGAACCAAATGGCTTCTGGTCAGATTCTAAAGGATTGTCATACTTGTCGTAGTCATAGTCGATATACTCGTACTCGTATGCACTTGTAGATTTTGGAGGAGGTTTGGTGGTTGTTGTAGTTGAAGTTGTTGTTGTAGATGTCATGCGTACAGTAGGTCTGACAGTTGTACTTCTCTGCTGTGTTGCCTTGTGGGTGTAATAAGTAGGGGTCACAGTAGTTCCCAAACTAGAATGTAGCTTATGATTACTATAACTAGAACTCCCATGACCTTGAACTTTCGTATTTGCATAAGAACTCGAAATCAAAGGGTATTTACCACTGCTACTATAATGAACTGGCAAATTTAAGAATTTGTGTAAATCAGGTGGATTTTTAGAAATAGACTTTATATCATTAATACTATAAGGCTTAGCTCCGTATATATCACCATCTTTTCTATCAATTTGATCTTTAGGAAATTCACCATCTTCATACAAATAGTCTTCATTTTGGAAAAGATGTTGTGAACTCCTGACTGGAGTTGTTTTTATATTGAAATTGAGATTACCAGTTAAGGGATCTTTCTCAACTAAAAATGGTTCTCCATTGTTAAAGGTAAAATAGCCAGGAATAGTGAACTCGGAAGGTTTCTGAATCGTCATAGAGGGCCTTGGCATTTCTTTTACTCTGGCTGTCTCTTCAGTAGCATTCTTTCCCTCCAAGGGCAGGCAGTCACTAGGCGTGAGTGCCCATAGAATGATTATCATCATAGGAGAATACTTCATTTTCTGAAACAAAAAAGAAACATCCATTAATATAAAAGAGTTAAAGAATTACCTCTATTAAATAATTACAAATCATTAGTAAATACAATTACTAATTAGTAACCGAATTAGTCTATCAAAGTCATAGTGCAGCGTTGTTGTTACAGTTAACGGTTTCAAAACTTTATTTATACCTAAAAAACTGATATATTTTTAATAAAAATTTTTGTTTTATTGTATTCAATTCTCAATACTTTTAACAAGTTCTACATATTTAATATTAACTAATTAACATATTATATATATATTTATCAACTCAAAAACGAAGAAAAGCAACATACAGAGAAAGAGACACACTTACAAACTCAAATTTTCGGATGATCCGTCTTCAGGAGAAAAGAGAATGTGCGACGAAGCACGCCGGAAACACAACCATGGTTCAGCCGAAAATTTCGGATCATCCGAAAATTTGAATTTGTAAGTGTGTCACTTTCTCTGTGAGATGCTTTTCTTCATTTTTGAGTTGAATTGCGTCCAGTTTGGATCGCTTTTTCGAATTTTGAGTGATATATATATATATATATATATATATATATATATAGCTTTTTTTCGTCCAACCACTTTGGTTATTCCTTTCTCATAATTCCCATAGACTACACTAAGGGTTTGACTGTTCTCCGATATTCTTTCATTGCAGAACTTCACCATTCATTCTTTCCATCAATATATCTCTTAGTTGTCTCATTTTGTCTCTAAGCATAATGCCTTCTCTTACTTAATACTGTGCATTTGTGTCTGTTTCTAAAATTAGTTTGAAAACATTTTTGAGAATAACTATGTTTCACAATGCTATGCAAATCTCTAGTTTACTTCTAAACAATGTTTGTTTATTTTGAATACCGGCTTATCTGTTTCAAATATACTGTTTTAAAATATACTTTCTTAATTTTGTATTTTAATTATTTTTTACTAATATTTGTTACTAGGCTCACAACTTTATTACAATATATATTCTACACAAATTTGAATATTTTTTTTTATAAATTGGTAGATGATTGGTCGGCTTATACGAGTATGTCAATGGTGAGTGGTTGATACATAAATCTATACTTTTCCATGTTGACATAGTAAATTAAAGAATTAAATATATCATAACTAAATGAATATCTATCTCCTTTTAAATCAAAAAGGAATTCACATAGAAGGGTCTCTTGATTGGACTTTATGGTTTGGAGTTATTCTGATCCAAGAACCGTAATTTTGAGCAACTGCACTGGTGGATTCTGGATGAGCTTATACTAACTAACTAGGAGGGGAGAGAAAGTCTATGAACCGACCTCGATATCCACTGAGAGGACAATCTTTCGGTCTGTTTAGTCACTGCCGTCCCACCACTAACTATATCAAGGTGGAGTCCATCTATGTGCTGTAGTAGTATAAGTTTAAGGAAGAAGCACTTGAGTGAGTAGTCAAGGACCCCTATTTACTCTTCTTGCTAGCACTATTATTAGTGATAGTAGAAGAGTTGAATGATCATGAACCAAAGAAATATATGCTACGTATATTTCTGTCTTAAGTGGTGAAGTTATTATTTAAAAAAGTACTAACCCAATGATTTTTTTAAGCCATTTATAATAGTGATAATAATATGGTGAGAAGTCATTGATCAAAACAAACACACCATAATCGATAAATAATTTGTTAAATAAACCTGAAAATTTCAAAATTAAAAACTCCGTATATAATCACAAATTATGTTGTTTGATATTTTTGTTGGTTACAGTAGGCGGTTTGACTACTTTACAGCACTATAATACAAGAAAGGAAAAAATGATCCATAGGTTAACAACTTCCTCAAAATACCCTTAACAATATTATTCATGGATTGTTTGTTTTATGGATGACCTCCACCTTGCAAATTCTCCTAATGAGGAATAGCAAAAATGGAATGTGTGTTAAACGGTTAGTTTACCCATCAGTATCCATAAATTCTACTAGTACCTATGCATGGATATATGGTTGAATGACCAATCCGTACGGCTAGATCTACTCAATGAAACTGTCAACAAGGGTTCATTTGTTATATGATGACTAGTGAATGATATTTTCATCTTTCAATTAAAATCCTTCTATGTGTGTTTCGTGTCTCTCTATGAGTACATTTAACCTACTAGGGCTATTTCATGAGACTATTACTCTATTATTGCATTCAAGATATTTTAATTTAATCTTCATGCGAGACTAAAAGTTTCACTAATAATTTCCTAATTAAACTTGAAGGAATCTTGAAATGATAACCACAATATAAAACTAAATATGCCATTGCGGCAAGAATAGTGATATCATAGCTTTCTGTATAGATATATTTCTAGAGAAAACCGTCGGTTTTTTTTCTTCCTTCATAAATTGATACATGCGGTTGAATAGGTGAAAACAAGTGAAACTTGCCTTCGACAATTACCAGCTATGAAAAGAGGCCTGCTGTGAAACTTTGCCTCGTACTCCAAATCATTTCTCTTAGAGTATTAACTAACTTTGGTCAACTACTGATGAAAGAGAAAACACCAATGTCTCTTTAAGGTTGTTATCAATTATTTTTTTCTTCAACTATAATTTATTTAGGCTGAATGTAAATCTTAAACAATAAAAATGAGCATAAAATTCTCTTTTAACCAGATTTTTTAATGAATAAATGTAATATTTCATCTGTAATGGAAAGATGTTTATGGACTTGATTAATACCCAGGGTCAAATTTTTTTATTGTACTAATGAAAAAGTTTGATTAGTACAATAAACAAAATTAGTACAATAAAAATATTGACCCAACGAAATACATGCTTTCCTTTTTTTTTTATTATACAGAACTAATATTCTCATGATTCGGCGTAGCAAAACATTTTTCACGCTTCTAAGAAACAGACCATTTTTCCTATAGCTTTAATTCATTAAAGCATTAACAATTACAAACTTTTACTGTACTACATTAAAAAAAGAGTGTTTTTTTAAAAGAATAGTAGATTAAAAAGCGTTTGATTAAAAATTGTTTGCATATAATTAGTTTTTACTTAAGAAAAGAACCATATAAATGACTGACCATGTATTTTTTTCCACTTATAGAAATTCAAATGTTGATATTTAACACAAAATGTAAATATAATACAAGGAATTGTCATAAAAACGTATATAACTTCAGAGTAGAAAGTACAAAAGAACCAACTCTGACTTCCACTAGTTCGTACCTGTCAGATTAATTACGTTTATTTTATAAAGACAGTTAAATTTCTCTTCAGTCATCAAACTGTTAGTTACAGGATAATTCAACTAAATAACTTCAAGTGTCATTGAAATAAATGTTATTTGTTTAAAAAAAAATTAAAATTTCAGTTTATAAAAACGAATCCTCAGGGATATAAAAATTGTTTTATAATATATCTGATTGCCCGGAATAACATATTCTTTGTGCACAATTTCTCTAATTAATATAAGCAAGACTAAATTGAGAAAAACTTTAGGAGAAATGCTAGGCCTCTTAATCTATAAATATTGACAATGGCAATGAACATTCAACATAATGTCAGGCCCAACGAAAAATATCCTGCAAAATGTAATTCGTCCATCCAATAACAAAAATTCTAAATAAAAGGTAGAATTTAGTCATCTTGGTAGAATTTTGGTCCATATGGTCTATAAAAGTTGGGAAGCTATAAAGTTTTCCTTGATTGAGTAGTCAAAACTCGTAACCTGAGACATGATATTTGAATATTATTATTTTTAAATTTTAATGACTATAGGATTAAGTTTCCTCACTTAGTGTATTCAGATCACACAAAACACCTCAACATAATAGCCATTACCTTGCAGTAATGATTTAATAAAAAATATTATAATTATATTTATGGGTTCGTAGTACTTAATCTGTACATATTCTAGTTTATAGATATATATTTTAGAATGGTGACCAGGTAAAGAGATGGCAAAGATTAACCTTAATCACTGAAGTCATACCTATCTAACAACATTCTTTCATTTTGAAAAGGAACCCAGACTAGTGTGCGCAGGTTGAATCAGTTTTTATTATTAGCAGTTTTAAAAGTAGTGTGGTTAAATTCTATTTAATGGCTTTTGTATTATAATTTGAATAGTCATATATTTACCAATTTTTTTTTTGACAAGTGGGAGATATTAAGAATAAACCTTCTGAAGGTTTTTACATCTCGTATAATTGATATAGTTTTGTACTTCTACACATATTTTATCTCTCTCTTTCTTTTACATAGTATTGTACCAAATTAAAACAGGAATCAAAAATAAACGTCATTTTTTACATTCAGAACACCTGATCATCGTATTTTCAGAGTCAAAGAATAATCGAATCTTTTAGCTACTTGAGAGGATGCAGTTAGGTAGTCAGAAACCTTTTCAATTTCTTTGAGAGATGCAACAAATGTCAGGAGGGTAAAGCAAGAAAAGGAATAATGAAGATACTTTTGATATGGTCACTGCCGGCCAACACGCAAGACATACTGCAATCAACCGGTAGGACTGATGATCGGAAACACTGACTGAAATGTGTCCATGCTTATTTAAACAGCTAGAATAGTTTGACTTTTTTGACATAAATTGAAATAGAAATAAATAATAAATTAAATTTCATAACAATAAAAATGGAATGAATAAAAACATTCTGAATTTTAAATTATATAAGGTACTAACTATAGGCGATATAACAAACCATAAATCTTCATTCACTCTATGCATAAAAAATACCAGCATTTCGTTGTATGATAGATCTTTTAATAATAATATCTTGAATAAAAATAATTTCAATGAACTAAATGTAGTAAAAACAATAGGTATTAACAATGATGAATCAGTTGTAAGAAATAGAATGCTAAAAAATAGAATAAAAAAATAAATAATAATAAAGCTCTAATAATAATACTAATTTACGTGTCTATGGCATGCATAGGCGAAGTTGGCCGAAGAAAAATCTGGGATAGAAAATCAATCCTATTTAAAGGTAGGTCTCAAAACTAACAGTTCTATAAAACCAATATCAGGTAAAAGAATGTGTGATTAACTAATATACATGAAAAAAGCATAGCTTATGAAGTAAAGTGAAAGGAATGTAAACATGTATATCTAGAAAAAACTGGAAGAACAGTAAAGCAACCCTTAAAGATAACTTCAAAGCTTCAAACAGTCAAACTATGCTAACCATTTAAATAGACCTGAAACATACAATATTGAAAATTCAATGTATTTATTAAAAATAGGACAGAAAGGATAACAATTAAATATAATTGAGGAACTGATTTATATAATATATAAATTCAAAAGACAGAGAATTATTAAATGAACAAAGAAATCACCAAATTAAGGCATTATTTAAACCATTAATAAAAATGAACAAATGATTAGATGGACGTGAAAAATAAGATTGAAATCATAATAGAATTAAATCGGGTAAATAAAAAGTAAAATAAAGGGAACATTAAAAATAGAAAATTCATTTTAAGTCACGACTAATTGATAGGAATTTAAAGACATGATTCCTTGACTACGGTTAGTCGTACTTGAAAATGTATTACCATGCAAAACCAGTCGGACGACAACAACGGCTGTCTACGAGGTAAGAGGGATTTATGTAATAATATAACTGATATAGTTTTGTACTTCTACACATACTTTCTTTCTCTCTCTCTCTCTCTTTTTTTTTTTTTTTTTTTTTTTTACTTAGTATTACCTCATTATAACAGGAATCAAAAATAAACTTCATTTTTCAGATCTTTCATAACCGTTCATTAAGTTTATAAGGCATTTTTAATTCACTACATTGGAAAAGCCGCACTGAATTTACTAAATATATGAATATGACTTGCGAGCCACTGTTTTCATACCAATATTCTAAACTACAGATATATATATATATATATATATTCCTTCATTCTTTCTCCTTTTATTTTCTTTCTTTCTACTCTCCTGAAGACGGCAAGACGCCGAAATTATCGAGATTTGTGAGTGTTCGTCCTTTTTCTTGTGTTCTCTAGCTGTAACTTTAATTATATATATATATATATAGAGAGAGAGAGAGAGAGTAGCAGTTTGCTTCTCAACGCGAGTACTTCGCACTTCTTCCCAATGACGACGGATGTCGAAATATCGAAGTGAGTTCTGTAGTGTCTTTCTGTGTTCTTTTCTATGTGTTAAAGTGTATATATATATATATATATATAACAAATTCAATAATATATCAACCGTTGGATAGAATAGGTGTATAATGTAATCGGGATTCGGTCAATTTTCCAGGATCAAAATCAAACTCTCAATGCCGACGTTTCGGTTTTATTTAAAACCTTTTTCATAGGCATCTTCTCCATATACTCTTCTTATCTCCTCATAAAAACCCATAGTTGTATTTATATAAACCCAATAATATAACAAATTCAATAATATATCAACCGTTGGATAGAATAGGTGTATAATGTAATCGGGATTCGGTCAATTTTCCAGGATCAAAATCAAACTCTCAATGCCGACGTTTCGGTTTTATTTAAAACCTTTTTCATAGGCATCTTCTCCACATATATATGCCGAAACGTCGGCATTGAGAGTTTGATTTTGATCCTGGAAAATTGACCGAATCCCGATTACATTATACACCTACTATATATTATATATATATATATATATAATCACATATCTTTTCATTAGAGTTATTGTGCTGAATTGGAAGTTATATGAATGTCTATATCAAAAAATAAGCTTTGCTAAACCACTTTCATAGAGGAATATTGAACTTTCTTATGATCCTGAACCGAAATCCTGATTCTGACCATTATTATTATCATCTGGATCCTGAATCAAAATTGTTTTTATTATTTTTCTGTAACTCCAGCTTCGGTTCAAGGGTTTATACCAGTCAGTAACCTGGGAACTGATTCAGAATAAGATTTTGTTATGAATCTACTGAGATTACTACTGAAGAAATTGTTATAACATCTGAGTCGAATGCCGAATAATATCATTAGCATAAAATTCTGGTTTGTTTAACATATCTGTTAGGTTTATTAAACAGTTTGATATATAAGTATTGGGAAATTTCGATTAATAAGTAAAATCATATTCATAAAAAAGGTGCTTCAGCTACATATAATAAAAAGTCTATTCATATTCGAGATGTGAAACTTAGAGCAGAGTTGCCCTTCTAAGTTACAGTGGGCGAGATGTTGGTACACAAGAGGTAGGAGGGTATATTGTTGTTATCTGAATCAGAGATGGGATATACCACACCGTAGTAACCGTTCCAGGTACATTGGGCGATAACTTGATTAATATGAGGTTTTAGGTTGTGCTGATGTTTTTTGTTCTAGACGGGTTATTCCGGGTGGTCACCATGGTCGAAATCATTCTAAACCTGGGAAAATGATGTTGGTGTACAAGAAGTATATTGAATTTACCATAGCAGTACACCCTCCAGGTGACTGTGTGTGAGAAGTTGGTGCACAAGAGGTTGGAGGTTATATTGGGGTTGGTTGTGATTTAGTTCACAGATGGGATATACTACATGGTCACCACAGTCACGCACCTTCTCGGTGACTCTGGGCAACACTCGTAGGTAACTCTGGATGAAATGCTGGTACAGGAGGGTGTGTTGGGGTTGGTTGTGATCTAGGTCAGAGGTGGGCTATGGTGAGGTAATGGAGTAAGTAGGTGGGAGACGAAGATCCGTTACAGTGACCTTGACCCGTGTGTACCGCTAACCACTTCCAAGTGGGAGTGTAGCAAGTGCTCCATAGTGTATCTATTGCTTGACATAGTGGCCCACACTATTATTTGTTAGGAACCAAAATTGTTAAATTCAAAAAAATATTTCTAAAAATAAATTTAAAATATATATACTATTGTTTAATTTATTTAGGTCTTATTGTATCAACCTGTAATTTTGTTGTAAAGCACTATACAAACAGTAATGCTATTTTATTTAATTTATTTTGAATTTAATTAGTCCTTTTTCTTCTTCTCTAACTATACCTCATACTTCCCATTGTAGCCAATCTACACCAGTCTACGTTCTGTGAAACTCATCAGATCAACGTTGTCGTCTTATTATTGTATCACTTCATTTCCTATCATTGACCATTAACACTGACTGTCACAATATTATTTGTATTCTGTTTTAAAATATCGAGTACAATATGCTATATATATATGTTATATATTATTATAATTATGTTGTAGCTACTCAAAGATATCTACCATACGACTTGAAATAGTTAGTCTTTTTTCTTATATCTCTTTCCTTAACTATATATATATATGCGGTCTCCGAGTTCAGTACCGCCGTGTCTTCCTGAGGGACTCTTCGCTCTTCGCTCTTCACACCTCCTGATGATGACGATGGTCGAAATATCGATGTGAGTTATGTCTGTGTCTTTCTGTGTGTTTCCTTCGTTTTGAATTTATTTTATATTATATATATATATATATAAACAAGATTTCACATAAAAATGTGAAACAACAATCAATGATCAAACAACAATATGAAATGGGAAAGAAGACTAAGATCTTTCAACCGTAACAAGCGGTCTTCGACAGAGTCAAAAACCCAACCAATTCAGTTGGTCAAAAACCAAGAGTCAGTTGGGTTTTTGACTCTGACGAAGACCGTTTGTTACGCTTGAAAGATCTTAGTCGTTTTTCCCATTTCGTATTGTGGTTTGATCATATATATATATATATATATATATTTATGAGCAATTATAGAATACCGCTAAATAAAATAAATCTACAAATAGAAACGCATACAAGAGATTACAAAAGCTCACAACTATATTTAGACTTGCGTTGTTATCAGATAGAAAGATAAGCAATTCACAAGGCATGTACATACAGCTACTCTCCAGAGCTGCAAACTCTAGCGTAATGAAGCTTTCGAATTATTATGAGATCAAAAGAACCCATTACTGCAAAAAAGTCTGATTTTAAAGGTATCCAAAAAGATATTTATTTTAATAAAACGTAAAAGTTTTCAAAAAATCAAAATGACATTGAACTTATAAATAGAGCATTTTGTGACGATACGGTGAATAATTTTTGTTGAAATTACATGTGTGATAGAGACGTTCTGGTAGATTTTATAATTTTAAAAAAATTTTTCTTGCTAAACGGCTAAGTATCAAACAATGAAATACTATCAGATATATCAACGAATAAGATTCTAAAGAAAAAATTTCAAGATTTTTTGATGACTCGAAAAGGCAAAATAGCTATACAAACTGAAATTTCAACTTCAGATAACTAACTAACCTGCTCAATGTGTTCACATAGACAACATTTTTTTAAACATAACTGAGTTAATAAACTTACTATATAAGTGTGTGTAAATGAAATGTTAGATATTTTCTTTCTTTAAGATTTAGTTTTTAAAGCTATAAAACCAGTAGTCTTCGTCAGAGTTCAAATGATACTGAAAAGTGATGTAAAAACATGGAGTGTGGCGTTGAGAAGAGTGAGAGGAAAGAGAGGTATTTTAAAGGGCTAAAGTGCAGGTGAGAGCACAAAAGGCTGGGAAGGCAATCAGAGTAAACAAAGGAGTTCAGGAAGAAATAAGTAACAAATTATCTGCCAGCTGTCAACCCTTGTAGATAAAGCTGTTACCCTCGTCAGTATTGAGTCTAACTTGAATAAACCATTACTAATGTTTATAGCTTTAATTTATTAAATTTAATCAAAAAGGATTTGGTAATATTTCTTAACAATTCGATCTTTCATATGTAATCATTTTAGCTTCTGTACGATTTATATCCTGAATCTCATTATTTAGATGCATCAGTAAGGCCTTACTTTGTATTAATGTTGTTTGACAATTTATTTTTTAATAATATACAACTTAGACTAATATAAATTTTATGAGATCTATACGGAATTTTATATGGATCACTACACTTTAGTTCCCTAGGAGAGTTTTTGATTATCATATTGTATAAGTTATTAAGATTAGAAAAAAAACTATATTAAAATCAAGATAACAGCGAGTGAGCCTAGGAAATGGATCTATTGACTCATGATACAGTAAAACTGTAACATTTGACATTGCACGGGATTCTGTTACATCACTTTAGAATGTAATGCTTTAAAGCTTTATGCATATATGAGGAGCGACATTTTAATGAAGACGCAATTAAAGTAATGTTATTAATTTCAACATTAAGAAGTACACTTTGAACGCCCTCAAAAACGTATGTATGAGATATACCACCTATTTTATCATTTCTTAACATTTATTTAACATTTTTAAATAAAAAAAAATCTTCAAAAATTTCTTGGGTGGATAGAAGAAAAATTGGCATATGCAAGAACATTACTAAGTTTTCTATATAAACCAAAATACAACCCTCTAGGAATCTTAGGACATCCAGAAGTGCAATTTACAATTTAGTTCTTTTTCCATTGTGAATTAGACTGTTGGTTCTAATAAATTTAATTTTGTTAAAAAGACATCTTTAAGGTGCTTTATAATATATGCATAATATATTAGAATATAATTGTATGGCTTATGAGTTGTTTTAGTCTTCCAATTTTTTTATCGTTCATTCCAATATTTTTAAGAAGATGACATGATCCGAATGTATGGAAAAATAATTTAGTTTTCATTCAATGCTGCCGAAATTGGTACTAAAGTAAATCAATAGGTGCTTTAGTAGGGTGTAGGCAAATGACCTGCTAAAGTTGTAAATGGCTTTTTGAAATTTGTTTCAATATTGTATTTGTTTCAGATTAGTAGTAGTACTAATAATATCAGCCGTTTGAAGGGTTTATTAATCAGCCAAATAAGACTGCAATAGCCCTTTCTGCCTGCCCCTAAATACCATTTATTCTACTTAGTTGATTCTATATTGTTAAACTTAAATTTGCATTAACTAATTCCATTTGAAGGAGTGCTATGTGACGTGGCATCGGTCATGTTCGTAATTGATGGTATTACGCCTCTTATTGAGATGCATGCACAAGATTTGTCTATTATTATAGATGAAAAAGATTGTGCGTTCTATTTTTGTCGATTCAAGTGACATGATAAACACTAGAAATTTCCTTATTTTGTAAATTGGAAGCATAGTTGACACTTTGGAAGTGAAAACCAATGCTACTTTTTTGTTTGTATTTGTTGTAGTGGTAAACAGCGTTTTGAGGCCACAGTGGATAAAGTCAAAGTCAACACAAAGGTGTTGTGTTGAAAGTGACGAGGATGAGGTGGAACAGTGAGTCAGCGCTAATGGGGAAAGTCACCGGAGTGGAGATAGTGCGAGATAACCATGGACGCCCTTCCTCAGCCATTACCAGCGTCAGCTATTCACCCTGCCTAACTTACAATATTACAATAGGAATTTAAGAAACGTGGACTAGTAAATTAATCATCAAAAATAAAACAGTAGTTACTTCATTTTCTTTTGCAAGTATCTCTTTTACTTTATCCTCCCTTCCAATTTTTCCGTATGACGAATTGTTATTAAAAATCCCGAGCTTAGTAAGTGTTTGATTCTGTTTGAAGTATTTTTCTGTTTTATTACATTCAGTTGAATTACTGCGTTTGTAGTATACATATATGTCGTAGTATATGACATAGTATATGTCATAGTAGTTAAATAGTATGTCATATTTAGCATAGAACTGGTTTTTAATAATTATCGTACTTATGGAAATCTTTCCTCATCTCTTCTCGTTAAAATAGTTTTAATTACAACCTATGTTAACTGTCGACCATTAATTTTAGCCAGTTCTTGATTGGTGGTTTATTGAATATTCCTTACAAAGATGGTAGTTGGGGTTGGTTGGTAGCTGAAGGTTTAGTTGTCTTCTCACCACTGTTCGGGAACATAGTTTGAGCTATTATGACAGAGTCAATGACCAGTCCTTCCACCTATCTAATCTGACTGGGCTTATTTATAAACGTAAAAATCTGCTCGCACTGACCATTTCGATTTTCGGATTTTCCATTATCATTAGGGTTTCAAATTTATTTTCTGTTAACCATAATCTCTCAATTGTTAGTTTGGATTTATACTGATTCTCCTGAATAAAGAAGTAATTGTCATTTCTCTGTAGGAGTTTTGAGAGTCTCAAATCCCCAATTATAACAAGTGTTTCCAGATTGATTTCCTTTTGTTACGAATCTTTGATATTAAGTCTCTTCTTTGTCATTAGATTACTTGTAGTTGGGAATAAATTTCCTGCCTCCTCGAAGTTTAGCTCAGAAATTCAATTAACTAAGTACAAATTTGTTTCATATTCAATTTGCATAAAAAATAAAATAAAATTGGTATTAAAGGTTTTTCGGATTTTATTCTGTTAAATAGATAAAAGAACCAAAAATCGCTGGTTTCAAAGTTAAAATTTGGTAATGATTGAAGAGGAAGCTGTGAGAGTTGGTGACTCAGAGATTTTATGGTGAGTAAGCAGTTACTTTCTCCCTGACAAGCTCGTCTGGATGGCATTCTGCTCCAGGCATGAACCTTCCACACTATTCCAGTTCAATGGCTTTTTTTTCGGTCACTCATATCTGACGATTAAACAAATATCATCTACTTATCAAAAAACTAATCTTGTCATTTCTTTTAGGTTTTTAAGACGGCTTCAGATTTGGTATATCTTGAAGAAAAAAAGATTACAAATTTACATGTAATATTTATATTTAACAATTATGAGATACATATACAACCGAATCAGTAAAGTAAGTAAAAAGGATGTAATATCCTGTCCAAACAACATATCCAAATAAATGTTTTAGGGTCATAACGACTCTTCCAGTAAACCCAAGTTTAGAATTTTTAATCACAAAGTACCAATTATAAGAATATTTACTATGGAAACTTTTAATAGTCCGCATCCACTAGTATGTAATCAAATATTTTTTTAAGTCACAAAATGTCTTAATTGGAGACTTAAATTGTCTCCAATGACCATTTCATTATGTTAAAAACTATAGCTGGTCCCTGAATTATGTACTATTTTAGGGGCAAATTCATTTACGATGTGTCCATTGGTGTGACAAGTAACGCTTTCAATCTTTCTTATTCAACCTGAAGTTATTTTTAGTCTTTTATGCAACTCTAACCCTAATATTTTTTTTTATGATTATTAAAAATACTGAATTTTTGCCTAGTTAATTTTAATATCATTTTTGTTCCAATTGCACAATTTTAACTTAGTAGTTTAGGAAGAAAAAAGAAATATAAAATAAAATAATATGTTATAATATAGATTTCTACTGATAATCTGCACTACGAAGCCCATTTTTTGGTATAACATCAATTTGATCGGTCAAACAGTATAATTGGAGAGTATTCAATAACTTCTGAATACACACTCTCTTACCCTCTCGGATATCATAAAAAAAGTTCTTAAAATGAACTCAGGTGACGTGGTGTGATTTTTTGTAGGTTAGCCATTAATTCTATATGCATCAGAATTTAATGAATTAAGGTTAAAGAATTTCAAGGATAAATGATGAGACTATTTCCTTTAAGAACTAATATAATTAACTACATGTGTACACCCCTGCCATCTGCGTGACAACACGCCAACATTACAACGGATTTAGAAGAAATATAGCAAATGTTATTAGTACGTCTAGGATTGTACTTATATTCTTTACTTTATATAATATATTATAGTTGAATAAATTTAATGTGATTCCAGAATAAATTGTTGTGTATTTACTTTTGACAGAATTAGAGTAGAAGTGGAAATAACTCTATCTATCTGTTGTGCCTTATAGACAAGGTCCAATAAAATAGCTGCTTTTCATAGAAGAACGCTTATTTTTAAGAACATGGCAAACTCATATCTCAGACTGAAATTGGGGGAGGGGGGGGGGGCATCTAGAAACATTTTAGTGGGAGTTGCAGCATTCTAGGTACGGTGTATATTGACCCTTACCATTGGGTGTCGACATTTCATATAATGACCATCTAGAGGAGTTGTATTTGTGCTAAGAAAGTAGTCTTGATATCTACTGGGGTTAAATGGAGCCACCAATCATGAGTCTGTGAAACAATAGGTTCTACTGTAAATATAATGCAATACGTACGTAACAATTATGAATAACGTACGTATGACGCCTGCTAAAACAAACTTAAATGCAGGATAAATATATAAATTAAAGAACCGATAAAGGAAGATAATACATAGGGAATACACAAAGTTTTGATTTTTTTTTTAAAATTAACATTACTTAATTACTTTGGTGAATAAATCCGAGGACGTCGTCCCTCGGAGAGGACGTTAAGCCGTCTTTCCAGAGCCGGTACGATGTCAGGTACTCATTAAAGATCCCTACTCAAAATGCACTTGAGTTATGCAAAATTTAGGACTCACTATGTAGAATCTGTAGAATCACCGATTAAACAAAAATCCAGTAAACGGCTGACGTTGTCACCCACTAGGGGATCAGTTTAAACAAAAAAAAAAACATTAGTTAAATATTGGATTCGAAAAAGCTCTATAGTTTTAAGCGTGAACCATTTTACGGTGAATGCACCAAATGTATAACAACTTTTAAAGTAAGAAATCAGTGTTTTTTTTTTAAAATAAGTTCAAAAAACTTTCCGTAGTTCATTCAAGAAACAAAGTTAACTAATTAATTAATTCAAGAAAGTTTAAACAAATTATATTAAAGTATTAATACTTTATATTTTAACGCGATCAATATTTTTGTTTTTTCCCATTTTTTCTTTTCCTTTAAAAGGAAAGCTGTGTCATTGAAATGTTCAGAAGTCGAGAGAGCCGGATGTCCTGATACTGTCTATACACTGAATTTCATGATGATTCACTAAATGCTGAAGTCTGTAGTGCTTAAAAAAGCACTCACATAGACATTATCACAAAAATATCTTCTCTTGATAATGCACCAAGTGAGGAATATTAATTATAAGAAAATATGATATCGAAATGTTGACGGAATTTCACGTTTTTAGATCCTGTGAACCTATTTTAAAAGTTTTTCGATGCTATCTGTCTGACCATGAGTGATCTGACGGTCTGTCCAAAAGTTTGAATACACACCACATCACTTGATCGATCATACTGATATTGTTTGAAAAATGAACCTATACAGTATTGATGATCTTAGTACTTAATTGTAATGACATTTGCTATTATAGTCGTTGTATGGGTAATTTGTATTTAGTTAATTTGCTATAGAAGGTACAATGATATTCAAAATGGCAAAATGAGTATTAATTGTAACTGCTCCTTTATTGGTTGAACAAACTTCTATATTAAGTATTGCCTTAATATGATTGTTGGGTGATAAATATTGAATAACTTATATTATTAAAACGGGAAATACTACTAAAAATGAAACTATTCAGTTCCATACCCAATCAATTGTCATATTACTCTAAAATAAGGATTCTATTTTTGCTATAAATGATAAACTAAATATAGATACATTTAAATAAATTCAGCTTTTAAATTGATTGACAATGAGTTTAATAATTTGATTGCTTATAATAAAGTTAAGTGCAGCCCACACCAAATTTATTATTAATTATTAATTTTAAGTAGTAAATATAATATTTTTTTAAGCACTTACTTTACTTTATTCTGGTTTTTGTATCCAAAAAATATAATATTAAGAATTTTGCAAACATTGAGTCAAGGTCAAAGAATGAGAATTCACCAGGTGTTGAATAATGATGCAGGTGTTTTTCAGGAGGTCATGCCTTATGTTATGCTAAATAAAAGAAGTGAATCTTCACCTGCAGATTAATATCTATGTGTTATTGAGTTGTGGTTGAATTAGAATGAAACGCTCACAGATTTTCATTTTATCTGAGGAGAAAGGTAAAAGGCAATACCTCAACCAAGATCCTTGAAATAAGCATCATGGTTGAGATCTTAGAGATTTTGAGGGACTTTGAAGGTTTCGACTTCATTACTAATAAAAATCTGTAATACCTTGTGCATCGACTGATTGGTCAGTCCAGAAGTGCAAGTTATGATTTTCCTGTATCAAGAGAATTCTGCAACTGATTAGAAGGAATATGATAGTGTGCAAGCCAAAGCCATTTAGCGTCAAAACATCTCAAATTCAGCCTGAAGAATGAAAATTCAAATCTTTTAATCGAAAAATCATATAACCCAGTCACTTTGGAAAACCGAACTACAAGGTAGTGCACAATATGACAAAGATGTGCTAGGCAAGGTAACCTTTGTTGACCTTTATTCGCGCCGGGGTGACCAAGCCAATCCTTCTACATTTAAACTCTCCGTTAGGAAACCTCAAAACTTGCCGAGCATAAAACTAGAGTCTACCAACAACAAGAAGTGAGAATCGATCTCACTATTACGCGAGAAGCTAAATCTAAGCCCTCTTGAAAAAAAAACCAAGCTGGAATAAGTTCCTTCTGGCAAAGAGTGGACTAGACTACTAGAACAGCTACTAAACCAGACTTCAGCAGTAACCTCGTTATTATGAGCTTGCACCACCTAGCAAACTCAGTTGCTACATCTAAGATGGAGATGAGGGGACTAAACATATTCGACACTTGGTTTAAGCCGGATAAACCATGATCCGAGGAATTTATACTAGAACTTACTTATTCTTCGTAATTTTCCATGCTTCAGACAGTACTGTATAAAAAACTGGAGTGGTCTATAACTAACATTCTATATTTATGAAAAGAATACTGAAAGGAAAATTTTAACTGTATAAAGTAAGAAAAGAGGAAAAAATAGTACTCGTTTTGGTGTAAAGTACGATAAGTACTTTTACCGTGACTAAACATTCTCCAAAACAATAGACCCATTTCTAGAAAATGATAAAATCATTAAGGTTTGACAGATGTTACGACTTGTTAAGTGACGACGAATTTTTTTTTTATAGATATCCACTCATGCATCTACTTAACCAAACATTACATCATCATCATGATCTTACTACCCAAACACAATATCCTAAGATATCAAAAAAGTGTGTAAACGTCAAAACTCTCAAAGTAGATTTCTTTCATGATCACTAAACTTAACTTATTGTAAAGTAAAAATAAAATATATTAAATCTATTCCTTCTTGTACTTTCTTTCTCAGAACTCTCATAACGTTTACACTGAAATCGCCGAATATTACCAAAACTACGTTTATCGACTATTGACTAGACTGCACTGAGTGTGAGGCTTTTTATATCAGATTGCTTTCAACTAAAGTAGGTTTGCATATGAATTTCGTTGGTCAACGGAGCAATCTTCCCAATACTTTGTATACATGTATATATTCTCACGGTCATGGTCATCAAGAGAATCTTCTCTTGCTCGCCTGGCAAACAGCAACTGCAGTGCATCCAAAAGTTTGTGGGCACGCTGTAGTCTACAACGTTTAATGGGTCATATTTATATTTTATGCAAAAGTGGGCTCTATAGTGTAAATGTTCCCTATTGTTTTTAGGCAATATTGCATAATGAAAAGCAACTTATTTGGACAAAATGTAATATTAGATAACTTTTTTTTCTTCCATACTTGAATGTAAAACTTTGACATTTCAATAAAACTAACAGAAGCAAAAAATTAAATGAATGAACAGAAAAATTATCCTTTTTGGTATAAATATCTAAATGGAGATGCCATCTTTAAAGATGCTCCAAGCAGGATTGATACCGCTATTCCTATACATTGTTGTTGTATATCGCACAATCAATGCATATGATATCATTAGTTTTACCACAGCAGTATCAATACTTTTGTGAAGGTAAAGTGTTGTAAAGTTAAATATACTATATAACCTAGATTGCTCATTGTTATAATTCTTATGATATTGTGCACGGATTATATACATTTTCTTACTCGCTAACTAAGATAATCAATTATTGCAATACTTAAATTATTGTTATAAGATATTACATGAATGTAATAAACGTAATAAAAAAACGCACACACACACACACACACACACACACACACACACACACACACACACAAACACATACACAAACATATTCACAAAACATCATAAATAAACCTCGAAATCGAATCGAATGTTATGACAAATTTTCCTTATGGTAAAATAAAAATTAGGTGTGGAAACCTCAAAATGAAAAAAAATATAGGTGTAAATTTCATAAGTGAATTATGCTGACCTTAAAATTAGATATGATAATTGCTTGTATATTTACTTGTAGTTTGGTATGAAAAAAATATTATAAGAGGTAATGTAAATAATGATGCAATAGAAAGTTATGTTTAATAACATTTTAAAAAAAAGTTGTCCTCCATTTTGCAGTTATATTAAATTATTATTATTACTGAGATATATGGGTTTGAGGATGGGAAGTACGATGGTGGTCCGTTAAAGAAAAAAGCTCTGGTTCAGCAATTAGTGCTGTTAGATTGATTAGAATGCAAGCAAGGGGGCGTTGTGCGGGACTCGGCGTCGAGAAAGTAATAGCTGGGAATGTGGGCCAGAGGCGTTTATGAGGCCGTGGAGACTCTTTTAGGCGGTCTGTAACGGTCATGCGTCCACGATCGAGATCCTTTACTTGCCACCAACCAGTCCTCACTTCTTGCTGCTTCTCCTAAAACAATCTCTCAAAAAGTTCTTTGCCAAAAATTTTTTATTCTTATCCAAAAATATAGGGTATGGAGCTGTCGCCGGGGCAGAGAAATAAGTGTGCTTGAAATAAACAGCCCTTCCTCACAACTGTCTTGAAAACCAAATCAGTTCTTTTCAGGGCTTTCATAATTATATAATTATAAAGGATAATGAATATTAACGGAGGTAGCATATAACAGTCATGAAGTCATTGGCCTTGGATGCGTTCTTCAAGAAGAAAGTAGTAAACATCCTGATAATACTGATTTTTAAAGTGATAGACAAATGATTCGTCTGACCTTGAAAATTCACCAAGGAGACACTGACTTTTTAAACCAGATTCAAAAAGTAAAGACTAAAGATTCATGCCTCATTCATCGTTATGTGCAAGGTTTCTTGTGTTCTTGTATTCCACAGCAAACCACATTCACATTATTATTAACCATTAGTATTTTCCAAATTTCAATATGATTAATTATTATTTATCAGCTTCGTAAGGCTATACAAAATGATGTATATATATATATAATATATATATATATACGAGTTCAAAATTCAAGAAGAGTAACACAAAGTAAGGAAACACACTTACGGACTCAAATTTTCAGGTAATCCGACTTCAGGAGAAAATAGAAAGGGAGACCAAGGACGTTGTAGACGCAACGGCAAGTAACCTATTTTGAACTCGTATTGTGTCCAGTTTTGACCTTGTTTCGTTTTATTAAGTGATATATATTGTTGAAATGTACCGCAGCTTCGGCATTTACGACTTTCCAACTAAGCTGTTCCAGTCTCCTGACAGTCTTACGAATTCAAGTAAATAGTCGTAAATGCCGAGGCTGCAGTACATTTAGCCGCAAATGCCGAAGCTGCGGTACAAACCAAAAATTAGAGACTGTAAGTGTGTACTTTTAATTTCCCTATGTTTCTTTTTCTACATTGAACTATATTTGTCAGTTTCGGATCGTATTTCCAACGAAAAAGTGTATATATATATATATTATGTAGAATTTTCTTTTCTGGTCTCCCCTTAACTACAAAAGGAATGTTTTCCGAAAGCTTAACTATAATTTTGTTTTCTATTTTCTGGTTGTTATTTTCTTCTTTTCTGGTCTATTAGATATATATGTATATATTTGGGGAGCATCCTTTCATTGATACAAGCACTACATTAAACTATGTACTATAATTATTGTAGTTTTAGTTAGTATACTCTGAAGATTGTCAAGGTGGCTAAAACATGTGAGTATTAAGAAATAAATAAACAGCTTAACGACGGCCTAGGAGAATAATATATTCCGTGGATACAGTAACAAGATCGTTTTTCCGGAAACTCGAAAAACTTATGAAAAAGCAAGTTTCAGCTAAATATGGTCTAATTTTTAACAATATATGTATACAGGAAGGACTGCTACCATAATTTACAAATGTATATATATATACTTCGAATAAAATGTAAAGTCCGTGTAGACAATGAATACTTTAACACATAGGAAAGAAACAGAGAAAGAAACTTTTTTATGTGTTAAAGTGTAAATATATATATATACACTTTAACATTGTCTAATATATATATATATATATATATATATATATATATATATATATATAAAAAGATTTCACATAAACACGTGAAACAACAATCAATGATCAAACCACAATCAGAAATGGGAAAACAAGACTAAGATCTTTCAACCGTAACAAGCGGTCTTCGTCAGAGTCAAAAACCCAACTGAGTTGGGTTTTTTGACTCTGACGAAGACCGCTTGTTACCGTTGAAAGATCTTAGTCTTGTTTTTCCATTTCTGATTGTGGTTTGATCATATATATATATATATATATATATATATATATATATATATATATATATATATATATATATATTCCTATACATCGCCTGAAAGTCAATTTATTCCTTTCCTATACATAATTTGACAATATGGTAAAAATGTAATAAACTCAATCTTTCAGCCTTTTCAAAATTTTCAATCTTCCATAACTTTTACTGATCATGTTTTCTATAACCTAATTTCATTCCTGAATACTTGCAAGGCCATGTAGAGATCCCTGTTACTCTGTGTTCACCAAATATGTTTCTAAAACCAGTAAAAGACCTATTCCACCATAATCAAGTGAAATTTAAATTTTCGAAACGTTCGAATCTTCCTAATTTAATTAACAGTTGGGTTTTACCAGCTGACATACTACACAGGAATCTCAGTGTCTGGGGTAGTGAATAATGGTTATGATTTGTGTCACCAGATCGCAGTTGCTGTACTGGAGGAGTCTTGTAGTGATTACGACTAATCCCGCATGATCGCATATAGTAGTGAAGAGTTCTGTGTTTTTTTTCGGGTATGTACCTTTTGACATTGTTACTAAAGTGTTAAAATAAAACAAATGCTTCTGTTTTTCTATGACTGTTTCCTTTGTTTACAGTAAAAATTGTGAAAGACTTTTACATTTGTGACCCAGACAAGAGCATAATGCACACTTCAGGAGGAGACTGAAGAAATTGAGTGTCCTTGTATCAGTAAAGATAGGAATAGGTTGGTATCATTGCCTATAGTCACCCCTTATTGTTATTGTCTTAGTCCCTTCTCTATAGATGCAGTATTCTGTACTTGCGATAGTGCACCCACACCCAGTGTCTTTCATGTCCTTACTGGTGCGATAATTTCCGTCTCACTATAACAGACAACCGCACTATATGGTGAATATAATTTACTTTCACAGCCGAATAAGAAGCTGTGAAAGTTTTCATGTAGTGGTTAAGTTATCTTCAACCTGCAGATGTTTACAGGCAGAAATGTGATTAACATTATCACGTATCGCTTGAACGGAAGCAAAATGCAATTACTTTATTGTAAACCCAGAGAGCCACTGTATAAGGGAAGTGGATGATGTTATCAAGCCACCTCAAAATGACTGCAATGGTCATCTGAGACTGAATTAATTCAACGCTTGTTGTTATCGAGTGTTTGCAATTCCAAGCCAAAAGGAACTTATAACAGACTTGCCTCCTGATTTTGCACCACATCTGAAGCTTTGAACGCACTACACGATAGCTTCTTATGCACCTTTTAGCTGAAAAATCTTCTGATTCATATTCAGACGATTTTGCAAGCTCAAGACCCTCTAACTTTCTACCAAATTGCCCATTTAGAAGACAAGATTTTGGAAGTACCGTCCGTCTCAATGTACGACTCTGAAAATTTGAGCATGAGTCAACAGTTACTTTTACTCAATATTCTTCTCCATTTGCATCGTGTAAAATTTATGACGAAATTTTTATGCAGAAATATTTCTGCAGCACCAGAAGATGTTTCAAAAATTGGTATTAACACACCATTCAGCATTTTTAAATTTTAGAGAATACTATTTGGTCTTCGAAGCACTCATTTGGTTTTCAAATGCCACTTGGTATTCAAAGCACTCAGATTTTAGAGCGGCTTGTGGATTCTATACTGCATGGTTTAGTGTTTTCTATCTGTTATTTAGATGACTTATTTTCAGTGTGATCATCTTAGCAAGAGCTTGGACGACATTCCCAACTGTATTACCCGACTGCACTCCAATGTATAAATACAGTTTTGCTAAATGTGAAGTAAATAAATGAGAATTTGCTTGGATTTTACATTTCTGCTTCTGGTGTATGTCTAACGGAAAATTACCCTGAAGACATTTCCTTATATCAAAAACCAGCAACAGAATTGGAATTTTTATCCCACTTGAACACTCAATGTTGCATTACCTTTATACGCATTAATTCACATTTTTTAAAAAAAAACGGCCTGTGCCATGAACACAGAAGACTGAATTAGCATTTGTGTCGTGAAGAAGCTTTCTGAGATCAGTGATGCATTTATATCGTTCCTATACTCAAAAGGGTATTATGTTTACTAGAAGGTTTTTCTGGAGTTAACATCAACATTCTTATTCCTGTAAGAACGGCTGTCCTATGTTCTATATATTCCCTAAATTCCATAAACTATTCGAAGTGCTCGATTGCACACATTTTGTAAGATCCATTTTTTCTAGTTATGGTTCTTATACAGATCATTTTCCATTTTTGTTAATTTTTTTTTACAGTTCCGTGTATTTATTTCAAACATACCCTTATATTTCAAATTTACTTTCTGCTTCCTACTATTTCTCAATAATTCTTGATCAAAATATTTTAATGTTTACAATTAATGTTATTTTACTCTAAACTTTCATATACAACTCTGAGGGTTTGGATACTGTGTAATGTTCTCTTCATCGAAGAACTTCTTCTCTAACCCGTTATTTAAATTTCTTTATTCTTTATTCTCTTTATTTCTTTATTCTTAAATTTAGATTTTGGTCTAAAAGTAATACTTCTGATGGTATTGCTTAAGGCTTCTATTCTCTTCAGACCAAAGATACTGCACTGGCTAGAATAATGGTGCCTTCTTAGAGAATTTGTCAATAGATAAATTAGTGCAAGGTTTCTTTATTATTACTCAATTATCCATCTTGTACTCATTATCTCCAATTGTATTAGTCTGTACAAATATAGTTGTGCTTAACTTATTAAAAGACTATATTAACAAACTAAAAACGAAAATAAAGTTCATTAAGAAGAAAACAAAAATTACACATCAATCTAGAGACAGAAATATAAACAAAAATAGGTTATTACAATGTATAGAAAGATACAAGTAAACATAATTATGCAAGAATAAAGGGAATGATGAAGTAAGAATTTATTAAAAAAGAAATATACTGGACAATATATGGATGATATATTTTTAATTATTCCAATAGAAAAGGATTAACGTAGGTTAAATCTTTAACTCTTTTCACAATTGTCTACAATTAATAAATGAACATTATCAATTTGCAATATGTAAATTTACTTCAATCAGTAAATTCACAAATTCTAATGTAATTTATATTAATCTAAAAGGTTTTAATAGAAAGTATTCTAAATTTTCATTTCTTAAAACTAACTACAAAAAATTAAAAACTTTTCCAATTGAATGCAATTGAAGTTACTCTAATATTTTATAATCAAATAGAAGTTAAATAATTGTTTTCAAATTTAAAAGAGCATATACCAAAGGAAATACAAAATAATCTGATTCATGCTATGAAATATAATGATTTTAACAGGTGGTATTATGGACAAAATGGCTATTTTTTGAAAGAAAAATCATATCAACATCCTATTCAATAAGAATAAATAAAAATAATGCAAAAGTTTTATACATCACGCATTAGCCGAACAGCACACGTTTGATTTTGCAAATGCAATTGTACTATATAAATAGCTAGATGAAGTATAAACACTGGAACTTTAATATAGTTTGATCTATATTAAAAAAGATCAAACTTCAATTAATTACAGAAATTAAACATCGAATTTGAATAATAATTATTCAATAAGTATAATAAGTTTTACTCAATTATAATAATTATTCAATAGGTGTAATAAGATGATTCTGTAAAAAAATTTATCAAATTTAAATTGTTAATATATATAACTGTTCAAATCAGAGTAATTTGTTTTTATGTTTTCTTATTGATGTAGCTGGTTGCATTAGTGAGGTTATAATTGACAACTGGAAGGTTTTGTACTGGTAACATTGTTAGTTCTTTTCTGATGTAAAAGTCCAATGTATTTCTTATTTAATAAATTCATACTTCAGCATACCCTTTATACTTACATAATTATGTTTACTTGTATCTTTCTATGCATTGTAATAATCTTTTTGTATATGTGTTTAAATAAACTAAAATACATAAAGGTTTAAGTAAAAACTAAAACTTTGGTATTTGAGAGTTGGATTTAAATCTGGAGTAAAAAATCTGGAGTGGCCTACACTCAACTTATCAGGTAAGTAAACTGAATATCAAACTTCTTGTGTACATAATATTCCTGGAAGTAGCACAGATAGTGGTTGATTCACTTATTAATATATATGCTTATTTTAGTATATCACACCACTGATTCATATATCATTAGTATAGTCTGACCTCCTTCTATATTCAATATTTAAGACAAATTTTCTGATTTAAAACTTGAAAATATTCCTATTTTGTCTGACAAATGTCAGAAACATCTAAGAAAAAATGTCGGTTTAAGACAACTCTTAATTTAAGACGTATGATAATTTCATTTATTTTTCTTCAAAGATGTTTTCAATTTTGAATGATGTTTTCTATTTTTGGTCTTTTATAAAATTACTATACTGGGAGTTTCGTGAGTTCCTAATATTTAATAAAATCATTTTCCTTCCCCTTTGTCTAAAATCATATATACCAATTTTTTCTGAGCGAGTGTTATCTATTTCCTGCCTGTTGTACTCTGTTATAAGGTTGGTATGAATGTATATTGAGAAAAAATATATTAGTAATTAGCCAGTTTACACACTCAAATCAAAGTCAAAGCCAGCTATGCAGTATAATTCAAAACTTTTATAGTTGGGAGATTCTAATTTTTGAAAATAATAAATATGAACTATTAGACTAGAATAGTGAAAAAACTGGATATACATATAACATACAGATTTAATAAAGCATTTTGTGAGACAAATCCATCATACCATGGAAGACAAAGGAAATTTATTTATGTTTATTGGCGGTGATTCTTTTACAGGTAAAAATATTATTCCTCTTATATCTCATATGACAATAAATTATTTAAATTTTTTCATTATAAACATCTTAGTACATTCACTCAAAGAAATTCTAAGTCAACTTAAACAATGTAAAAAAATATAAAAAATTCGATAAGTATAGCAGATGATTCCTTAGTCTAGCATAAACAAACAGTTTTAATAGCTTTATTGCTTTTTGACCTGTTTGAAATGTCATGAATTTTTTTTGTAAAATACTAATTTTGTGTTCCATTTTTGGTCAAATTTCATGACTTTTTCATAAGCCGTTTAGCGTCAAAAAAACAATTTCTGAATAAAGAAACTCTACTGTAACGCCTCTTTGGTGAGTGTAATTTTGAAAAAAATTATTTTGTCTCATCCTTCACATAATGTTCTATTTTAGGTACAGTTTAGTTTTGATCCATCAAACGGTGTGGCTTGTATCGCTCTCACAATCTTTGAGACTAGATTATAAGTCAAAATGTTTATATTTTACTGAAAACAATAAATTCCCATTGTTTTAAAAATCTTAATATATTTTTCTTTTATTGCATTTGGAACCGCAAAGAAAATGCCAAAATTTGAAAACTCTAGAGTTAGCAGTTTAAGAGAAAAAAACGTTTTCTGAAAACAGGTTTTTGGCAAAAAAAAAGTGACTTTCTCGTCAAGCATGATTGCTCCCAAACAATATGGATCATCTATACTGCGGGGCCCATTTTTGTGTAAAATATCAACTTGATCCATCAAGGATTCTGGGCCGTAGCGTGGTAACAAGCAATACTAACACTCACCCACCCACCCACCCGTACACACACAGAGATCATCGAAAAAACTGCATAAACGACTTTTGGGACCTCAAAACATGTAATTCTGTTAAAATCTCGAGATAGAATTTTTTCACGATGACTATACTGTACTTATAGTAAAGTAAGAAACTCTCTTAGCACAGATTTCATTTTAGTATTATAAGTATATAATTAAAGTTAAATAACACACATATTTATATGTTTAATTTTTTATAGAAAGATTTGTATAATGTTAGTTAACAAAGCCTCTATGTTATGCATGGTAGGTCGCTTGTACTCATGCACTGGCCGTTATGATAACTTGTGAACCGTAGAACGAGTGAATAGGATAACACTAGTCTGAACTAGAGGAATGTAGTTGGTCCGTTACTTGACTCCGCTATGAATTGTCCTCATAGAATTCATTTTAAGATATAACTGGTCAGTGATACTCGATTCTTAACGCTATAACACATGCTTTAGCTATAACAACTCTTACTAAATGGTTTAATTCAGTTCAAGGATATACGGAGTGAACAGACAGAGAACCAAAGGTAACAAATTCACTTCAATAAAATTGATATTAAAAGATTATATACTTTTTGGAATTTTCTTATTATATTGTTAATAAAGTATAGCAATCATAAAAAAAATTGATATAAAGATTTCACCTGACTTCCACGTCTGAGGTCCCTTAACACAATTTTTAAATTTATTTGAAGAAGGCTTCATGCCTTTGTATGTGTATGTGTGTTTTTTTGAGCAATTGCAACTGCATGATCCATTTATTGTGTGTGTGTGTGTGTGTGTGTGTGTGTGTGTGTGTGTGTGTGTGGTGTGTGTGTGTGTGTGTGTGTGTAAGTGTGTGGTGTAGTGTGTGTGTGTGTGTGTGTGTGTGTGTGTGTGTGTGTGTGTGTGTGTGTGTGTGTGTGTGTGTGTGTGTGTGTGTGTGTGTGTGTGTGTGTGTGTGTGTGTGTGTGTGTGTGTGTGACTGTGTGTGTGTGTGTGTGTGTGTGAATGGATAGGTGAGTTGGTTCATGGGTGATTATATCATACAATACAAAATCATACAATAATTTCGTTTAATTTTGCTAATATGTGTCCCGATACGAATAATATTGTAATCAAAATACATACAAATTTAATAAATGCTATTCAAAATATTCCATTTACTTTGTGGTGGGTTAAAAAATTGATATGTCTATTAATTAACAAACTTAACCTCTTGGCAGATGCCACCTATTTGTAAATTAAAAACTTAACAATGAGTTGGGTACCTCAAAACGTGGAAATCAGGCATAATTTGAAATATTTTTTTTTACAATTGTGATGCTTTGCATATAAGAATGTTTACTTGTTAACATGTTTACTTCTGGTTTAAAGGTTCCAAGTTTGTATCATTTTCGTTTCTGAAATTTTCAATTTATCCCTGCTTTATATATACTTGAATTCTGCAGTCAAATCAATTATTAATGAACTGCCAGTAATCAATGACGTAAATAAACTTTGTATTTAAAGGAAAACACGGAGCAAGGTGACTGACTGTATTGCGTGGATGATTGCTGTTATCAGGCAGGAGTCCCGTTAGGTTAAGTGGGCCACTGGCCGGCCGACACTGTGTCAAGGCCTTCGGCTCCTCAACCTCCTTCTTACCACGACTTGAATCCTTGAGCTCTTCTAGGAGACCAAGCTAAAGTGTTTCTTCATAAACCTTCCTCATGTATTCAGCTGTTGTGATAATTGGCAGTTTATAAAAATAAAAAAAAAAAACTTTACGCCAAGTACATATTGTATACTTTAGAGTTTAGAGAAATAAACGATCAAAACTAACGAGTTGCATTTTTAGAAAGAATCCAGAAAAAAAATTTCAATCCCTTTTCAATCTTTCTCTCCCCCTTCCTCCCACTCTTTCATATAGACACTCTCACACTATCTTCTTCTCTCTCACTGTCTCTCACTCTGATAGCCACTACTCGTGGAGTTCTTCACAGTGTTGATTGAGTTCATTTTTAAAATAATATAAACAATTACAAAATAAAAACTGTATGTAAACTATTTTGATATTTATTACTGGTAATGTTGAAGGTTACTTATCTGCAAATAGTTGAAGCCTAATTTGTTTGTATATTAGTAGTGTACCCAGTAGGCAATAAATGTGTGAGAGGTACACTAAGTTTTCAGCAATGGTTTCTTGCAGAAAGTTCAAACCTTTCAAGTATTCTTTGGGATCATAACAACCAGTTTATTGAATATCTCTTCCACCGGTTGTGAAATGCTTGAGTCTCCCAACCAAAATTGAGGTTGCGGTTACCTCTTTAAGGTAACTTATTATACGTAAGGTAATGAACCTCTTTCTTAACATTTATTTTTCTGACAAGATTCCTTGTTTCCAAGCCCATTGGTAATAATTCATATAATTAAAATATTCAATGATTTAGAATATTAAATAATATTATTACGCATATATATATATATATATATATATATATCAATGATCAAACCACAATAAGAAATGGGAAAACAAGACTTCACGTGTTTATGTGAAATCTTTATATATATATATATATAATATATATATATATATATATATATTATATATATATATATATATATGATCAAACCACAATAAGAAAATGGGAAAACAAGACTAAGATCTTTCAACCGTAACAAGCGGTCTTCGTCAGAGTCAAAAACACAACAGTCTCTGACGAAGACCGCTTGTTACGGTTGAAAGATCATAGTCTTGTTTTCCCATTTTCTTATTGTGGTTTGATCATTGATTGTTATTTCACGTTTATGTGAAATCTTATATATATATATATATATATATATATACACGAGTTCAAAATTCAAGAAGAGTAATACACGGAATAAAGAAACACATTTACAAACTCAAATTTCGGGCAATCCATCATCAGGAGAAAAGATAAAGGGTGACCATGCATGTTGTAGACACAAAGGAAGTAACCGACCCAGCAACCGCCAGCGCTGCCCCCCGTACCTGGTCTTAAAGTAACAGAATTAAAAGAAAAAATAGAAGTTAAGAGAAGCAGTACAAGTTGGGTAAATATAAAATAATCAAAGGGAATTGGGGAAAAATGTAAAAGAAAGAAAAAAATAAAATAAACATGTAATGTATATATAGAAAAAGAACTAGTGTAAAAAAATCGGATTTTAAAAAAAAAATTATAAATTAAATAAAAAAATCATCCGCAATAAAGAACAAACTGAATTAACCATAAATAATAATAGAGAAAGAAAAAAATAAATAAATAGAATGCAAACAAATATATCTGAAATAATAAATAAAAGGTAGACACTAGATACAAAATAAACATAGGAAACTAGTTAGGAATTCAAAAACAATTAAGAAAGGCAAAACAAATATTTACAAAAGATTTCAAAGAAGAAAAAAGCAATAAATACTACGGAGAAAAAATTATCTTTTAAGGTTTAGTTCAGGTGTACTGCAGAGCCCCGAGCAACCACATGTGCTCCTCCTCAAAGGCTCTAAGGGTCACGGTATTGCCATCAGGGGGGATGAGTACTTCATTTAATGAGTCCTTCGGTGTGCGATTCTGCGTCAGATCGCCCCTGACGACAATAGAAATTACGGATCCAGGTCGTTATATATAATTAAAAAAAAAAAAAAAAATAAACAGTCAAACTCAATTTAGAAGTAGTATTGATTTGCTTAGAAATGAATGTAGAGTTTGAGTAATTTATTATTTAATTTATTAAACATTCGTCAGCAAATGATTGCTAGACAGACGCTGGTGACTAATTCAAAAGAATCTCCTTCCTGCTTCCTTTCAGAAACCCTGTCGTTAAGAGAAAATTTGAAAGGATGAGAAAGTGATGACTAAGCTGAAGCTAGGAATTTGAAAAATCCGGGTATGAAATACAAGATCCGCCTCCCTCTTGTGTGAGAGTAAAGTTTGAAAGAGTATGAAGGAAAGTAATAATAGAAAACAATTGTTTTGTGTTTGTTGGTGAATGAAATTTGCTGCTATTGTTCAGCTTGTGATTGTTTATAATGGTGACAGTCAATGACTTTTTGTTAATAACGAAGACAGGTAAAAGTCATTGTTAAGTGGATTGTTGACACGTTAAATTACTAGACTACTTATGAAAACATTTTAATACACTAGATAGGCTACATAATTTTTGGAAGGACTAAGAAATTGTTTGAGATTTGAAACATCTGCTAATAACTTTTTAAACCTATGGGCTTATTTCGGTTACCTACTGGATGACTGGTATTATTTTATTTTAATGCTTTTATTGAAATACATCTGCTGTATGAAATGCCATTTCAACAAATCAGTTATGCAAAATCCATGCAACAGAACAACAAGTCATTGAGGGATGTGAAGCCAGGGTGGTCGAGGAATGTGACCTTAGTTAATAAGTCACAGAAGCGTCCAGTTACCATAATTTAATTTCAAAATTATAGCTACCCATCATTAATAATAGACTAAATATATAAACTTATAACAATTATTGGCTACAAAAGAAGTATACAAAATATGTATGAAGTATACAAAAGATTAAATTTGACAGACAGGTTATAGCATAGTGATCTCAAAGACAGGACAATGTTTGACATTGCATCTGTCGGTTATACTCGTACCTTCATGATTACGTATGATGACAACTACACTTCATGACACTGTACGTTAGAGCTTCAGGTGAGAAGACACGCGTCATCATGTGTTCTGTGTAATATATCAATAAAATCATTCTGAAGGCATATTATTATCATCAGAGCCGTAATTCACCAGAAATATATTTCATCGCAATCTAGACCGCCTCGCTAGTTGGTACTACGCAAACATAACTCAAGAGAATTATAGACTACCATGAATACTTATTTAACTTGATTACGATTAACCTATAGGCATAAGAGCATATATAAAATGTTATTAGAAAACTGACTGAAAATGCAACATAATAATTTGTAAAGCAACACTTAGAAATTCATTAACGTATAAACTAACTGAACTAGAAACCGACTCTTGAAACACTTTACAACTTTAAAAGCATTTAAGAAACAACGAAGTGATCACTGCACAAAGTAACAAAGTAAAGGAAAACTATTTAACAGGTAAAAATAATAATATATAGGTATCATATTAATGACTTATTAGAATGAAAGTAAATTTAGATAAAAAATGTCAATCAAGAGACAATGTCTTTTATGAAAACATCTGATTTAAAAAACCAACCAGAAGTGGTCTTTTCAAAAATACTTTAACACAATAACCACTCCATAATTTTATACTTTGAAATTATAAGCTTTTTATACACATTCCAGGTTTAAAAATCAGGGATTTCTTCTCTTATTGAATAGAATATTACGTATATCATTTAGGGATTATTAATCTTATAGGGAATTTCAAAGTTCATAAATTAATTTAAAACTACCATATACACTAAATGAACCAAATAAATAAAAATTTTCAATTTATCATTATGATTATTTTTGTTTGTTACTTTAGACAGACTTATACTACAGTATAATGAATATAGTTGTTTTTATAAAATAATATAATAATAATAATTTTTAAACTTCATTAAATATAAGCTTTAATACAATGATCAAACCACAATAAGAAGAAGCGGTCTTCGTCAGAGTCAAAAACAGTTGGGTTTTTGACTCCGACGAAGACCGCTTGTTACGGTTTAAAGATCTTAGTCTTGTTTTCTCATTTTCTTATTTTGGTTTGATCATTGATTGTTATTTCATGTGTTTATGTGAAATCTTTTTATAAGTTTTAATACTATTTAGAAACACTAATATGACATCCATAAGATTAATAATTATTAAACTACAACAAATTGATAAATAATGAACAGGAAAACAGTTGAATAATGTAGATATTATATTGAAAATGTACACAAAAGTAGTTACTGGTCTACTATGATTCCAAATAGTCCTTCATATCCACTAATTATTAAAACGTTAAGCACAACCTTCTTGAGTTTAGTGTTCCTCCCCTTCATTGTTGACATCAGTAGCATGTTTATTGCTATTGTTTCAGTAAGGTTTTTTGGATTGGTTGTGTAAGTTGGTATCCAGTTTGACATTCATAGAACGTAACTATATCAGTAAAATGATAAAGTAAGGAGATAGGATAACCCTCTACAGCAATCCTTACAGATTACCTTTCTTCCTGGCATTAGAAGTATCAAAAAACTATACATGGATTTCTAGTTTCTTTTATAGAGCTCAGGTAGACAGCAACATGGCATTACTGCCCATCATTCAATGATCAAATTTAACATATGAAGCAACATTTTTTCTTGAAAAGGACAAAAGTTAGATAAGTGACAAGGCTGAGAGCCTGGGATGTCTTAGGTACTCGCATAAAATGTCTGATTGAATGAAATTGGGTTGCATTAGGATAATTCTTTTCACTCTGTCATTAATAATCTTATTAATTTATATAAAATGATCAGACCCAAAGTGTTGATTCCACATTAGTGAATTGATTTTACATCGTGAGTCAAACAACTATTATATATAAAAAAAATCATTAACAAATACCTAACTGTGTAAATGTTTGAAACAATAGGATAACAAACATTTCACTTAATTTCATGGAAAAATATTGGTTCAGTTTCTAGATTCAAGTGAAAAAACTTCTTTTTCAGGGTCAAGCAAACTAGCCACTGGAATGTAACTTACTTGATACTTTCATTTCAGGTTTTAAAGGTTATTATATCATAATGAAGATTAACGGATATGTGAAGATGGAACAAAGAATAATTACTACCTTGAGAAAACTTTCTCAGGGTGAATCAATAAGATTCTCTCACAGTCTTCGACGATGTAACAAGACATTCAAACCAGACGCAATCAAGTCTTCAGCTTAAAGATCCCCATAATGAACCTCGATATCATCAAACTTCTATTATTTCATCCCACCTTTATTCCCTGCAATATAACTATCTCAAATAACTCAATAAATATCACATTTTTCCCTCTAAAAAAAGTCTTCATCCTCATTACTATATTATTAATATTATAGTAATATATAATTATGAAAAAATAATATAATTAAGTATTACCCATGTATATTTTTCAAGATATCAGTAAACCTGGCAAACGTTACTAGAGATCTTAACAGAGAATAGTTGAGATGGACACAAAACACTGGGTATAATAATTCATTTTTAATAAAAATAACAGACAGTAATAAATTGAAAAGAAAAGAAATTACTTATAAAAAATTAAAAAATAAATAATACGAAAAATCAAAGGTAAAGATTGATTCTCGGAACTACGCTGGCACCAAGAAGATCTTTTAAAGTGAGTAAATACATTATGATTGAAACTTAATTCCTCCAGTTCATTTGTGACTCTCACAAAGGCTAGTTGTTTTATTTGAAAAATCTGGTCTCTTTTCTAAATTTTTTAATATGGTTCAGTCATAGACATTATTCTAAATGTTTATTATGATTTCTTGTTACATACATATATACATACATACATACACACACACACACACACACACACACACACACACACACACACACACATATATATATATATATATATATATATATATATATATATATACAATTAAAAGAAACGGTCCAGCGGACTTTTTTAAATAAAATAAATTCAAAACGAAGGAAACACAAAGAAAGACACAGACATAACTCACATCGATATTTCGACCATCGTCGTCATCAGGAGGTGTGAAGAGCAAAGAGTCCCGCAGGAAGGCAGGGCGGGACAATGTATATATTGTATTTTTTTTTAAAAAAAAGATACAGTCTAAGAGGTCAGCACATCAAATTACGCAGAAAAAACTGATTCCTGTCTTTTTGCATCTCAAGGACCCTACAATCCATTTAATGAAATTAAAAGGTATATTTTTAGAACAAGGTTGCCCTCCTATATTTTTGAAAGCCTTGTTCAAATTTATTATAACTGCTGAAATACCTCACCAGTGTGGGTCTAGAAATGATCTGAATGATCCTTCCATTTTGATCACTATCTTTTTCCCTGGTGTCCATAGTTCTTTCCCATTCTCTCTTCTTCTTATACTTTCTCTGTCTTCAATTGATCTCCCAGTATTTTTTTACTGTAAACCTCTCAATCTGAAAAGTATCTCTTTTCATATTTTTTAAAAGCCTTCCGATTTGTTTAAGGAAATGGAAAAATGAGAACAACGCAGCTGTCACAATTGATCTATTATAAACCCCTTGTATACAACCGTAACTCCCAGTCCATCCATATTATTACCATATGGACTTTCTAAAACTGTGGCTATTGACAAGAGTGCACTCATCGAGATGCATTTTATATCGGTTTGGCTTCAACTAACCTAAGCTTCGTATGAATTGTCATAGGTGTGCCGTCGGTAAAGGCAGCGACCTTCCTATTGCTATCCATGCATATTCCAAGTAGTTTTGATGACTGCTGCGTATTTAAATCTTCAATCAGATTCCTGCTACTAACTAACTCTCTTGTCACTCTAAAAGCCTCCAGAAAAGCACATATTTGTACCTTGGAGCTAAATCACCTCCCAGATTCAATCATTACCATATACTTTTTGTTAATTGTTTTTACATTAATTATAATTTGTATATTTATTATAATTATTTTTTAATATAAATGTATCACTTAAAATCCGTAAACAACGATCCAAACTGGACGGAAATCAGCTCAAAAACGAAGAAAAGCAACACACAAAGAAAGAGACACACTTACAAACTCCAATTTTCGGATAATCCGTCTTCAGGAGAACAGAGAATGGGCGACCAAGCACGCCGGAAACACAACGGAAACGTTGGTTTTTTGCCGTTGTGTTTCCTGCCGTTGTGTTTCCGGCGTGCTTCGTCGCCCATTATCTTTTCTCCTGAAACGGATCATCCGAAAATTTGAGTTTGTAAGTGTGTCTCTTTCTCTGTGTGTTGCTTTTCTTCGTTTTTAGCTGATATACAGTCCACACAGGAAAGAGAAAAACAGATAAAAGCACACACAAAAAAGACTCACAACGATATTTTGACATTCGTCGTCATCGGGCAGAAGTAGCCCCTTTGAGTAGCTGAAGCTAACTGAGCGGACGGTCGAATGCGACGAATACGCACGCACTCTGCTGGCTACCCTAGGTAAGCTACTAACTATAAACAGAAAAATAACTAAAAAAAGATTATATATATATATATATATATTGTCATTTAAATATAAATATATATGTTGTAAATTTATATTTTATTGAATTTTGTTTTTAATTACTTTATTTTGTATTTCCCTTCTCCACCCTGAGTATGTTGGCAGTAGTGAATTGTTACTACGGTGAACGTATTCTTCAGAGTGGTTTTGATTCTTAAGCGGATGATATCTCTTCTCTTCATGAAGACAATTCGTCGAAATGTCGATGTGAATTGTATCAGTTCTTCCTATGTATCTCTTTTTGTATGATTGTATATTTATGATCGCCGTTATAATGGCTAGCTTTGCCTTCTTTTTATTTTTTTTTCTCCCTGATGACTGTAAAATGAAAAATTCTAACTGGTCTTATACATTTTTTCTTATTTATAATTTTGTATATATTTAATGTGAGATATATAACATTTTTTATCTCTTCTATTTTTTCTTAAAAAATTGGTATATTTACGGTAGAAAAAGCTGCGAAGATATGTGATCTTTAAGATGATTGGTATGGCAGTGACTATAAAGTCGGTCATACCTGAAACTAGACCATACAGCTTCTATGGAAGAAAAATGCCATCATAAAGTGCGCTATAATCTTTTGGAAACTTTTTAAATGCTGTATGGTAATGAAGTTTAACACTAAATCAACTTAATGACTGGCCACTGAAGGATACTGAAAGCTTGCAATGCAGTTAAGTCTGTTCTACCAGTACATTCACCCATGGGTCCATTGACCTTTCATGGAGTACCTGCTTCAAACCAGTCACTCTCTCCAGTAACTCATAATTCTTTCTCTTAATAATAACTCTTGGGTTATACATTTCCAAATCCATTTTGTTCTTAAATTTGCTAGAAATAAAAATATTAAGCCCAATAAATATAACTCCGACGGTCCATAGATTACTCGGATATCATATCGCTTCGGTGTTCAATTTTTGAATAAGTGATTACATTGCCTAAAAATAGTCGGGTCTAAATACACATATTAATACTCATTTACAACTTTGACTACCATCTTTATCAGACTTTTAGAGGGTAGAAAAAAATATTTGGTTTCGCCAGGCTAAAAGGTTTGTATTTTCTGAATTTGGGTCCAGCTTAGGTAAAATTTCTCTTAGTTGGATAAATTATGAATATATTTCGTGAGTTATTATGCTATTTAATAACCTGTTTGCAATATTTACTAAAATTTAAGGAATTAACTGAAATTCCTACCTGTGCTAGAAGATTTGGGATAAATGATTTTTTAGATCTTGTTGGTTTGTTTCTATATTGACATATGCCATTTATATGCCATATATACGACATATCGTATATAACATATGTCGTATGTTTAACAACATATATGTTGTTAAAGTTTTTACGTAATGAGTCTTATAAATTGAATTAAATTTAGTTTTAGTAAATGTGTTAATGCATGAAATGATGACTGGAGTTATGAACCGGAAAAAATGATAGATAAATATATATACATAAAAAAATTTCACATAAACACGAGAAATAACAATCAATGATCAAACCACAATAAGAAAATGGGAAAACAAGACTAAGATCTTTCAACCGTTTTTGACTCTGCCGAAGATCGCTTGTTACGGTTGAAAGATCTTAGTCTTGTTTTCCCATTTTCTTGTTATGGTTTGATCATTGAAATATATATACATAAGATCAAAATCGAAGAAAAGTAACACACAGAGTAAAGAAACACACAAACTGAAATTTTCGGGCAATCCGACTTCAGGAGAAAAGAGAAAGGGAGACCAAGCATGTTGTATACATAAAGGCAATTAACTCTTATTTAAACAAATATAAATAAAATAAATAAATTTTAAGAAAAATGAGACATTGGAGACAAGAAGATATAAAAATCATGTTTATATTAATCGATGTCCAATAGAAAAAAATCTCTTACTGGGAAGGATTGATACTGGGAATAGTTAAAAGTACATGATAACTAATCAAAAACTCTTTTGAAAGATCTGAGAAAGAGAAAATACAAGAACTATTTTAATTATTAAAATGAAAGTATTCACTTAAATAAAGAAAAATATTTTTGATTTTTTAATTAATAGAATATTTTCTAAGGGCCGATGAGTGTTTAGAACCATCATTTCAACTATCTAGGGTAAAAAATGAGACTCCCACCTACAAATTTTAAACACGAATATGATCTATTTCTGGTTTCTTATGAAGGTGTTTATATTGTTAAAGATATGAAATAGTTAAATGATTTAAAGTCTTTATCATGCTTATCTGGTAGTCGATGAGAGGGCACTGTTCTCACAAAGAATCAACGGGTTAACAAGTTTAGGGACCACTGATGTGAATTTTCGCATGTCTGTTTTCAGACCCTGTGCTTTACATCACATACAAACACATACTTTCTGTATGATTTCGACACTGTTGAAGTATAATTCAAATAATTTTGTATAATATATATAAATGGTATGCCTAACTAATATAATCTGAGCGGAAGGCCGTACTTACAGCTGGTCACCTTCAGTGTTGGTCTGAAATGTGACACATTTGTTAATTGGCACTCAATGTTATATGGTTGTCTCATAACACTGGGTTTGATTTTACGTCAGAAGCCTACCTCTTATTCAAGTTTATTACAAGAAGGATTTTTAGAAAGCATTCACAGAATTTTATTTTTGCCTCACAGGTAATCTAGGGCAATGATCAAAATTTAATTCTCCAATCTTCACGATTGGACCCCAATAGTCTTCACGATTGGACCCCAATAGTCTTCACAGTACTAGACCCCATATGTCAAATAAGACGTTTGTATTTAAAATGGTTTATATAAGTCATTTTAATGTAATGAATGATAGAAATTTTTTTAGGAACAAAAATTGTAAATATTTTTATTTATTGTATTGAACATACATTGCATTGAATATTGTATCGAAAAATGTAAATGTATTGAATAAATATATGCTAATATGTCTTAGAAATATTTTAAATCTGATCAATACAACAGCATCAATATTTTTAAAATATTAAAACGTAAACCATCAAATACCTTGTTTTAAAAGAAAAAATATGAATAGAGCTATTAACATAAATTACTCAAATATACGTAGTAATAAATGAATAGATATACATTTTAATAAGATAAATTATAAATTAGTCCAGTTTTTATAATTTGGAAAAAGGAAACCATTAAAGGTCAAATGTTCGTTAACTCTCTTAAAGTGAAAGCATTACAGAATTCCAGACATTTCCAGTTTATTTTTGTAATAATTATTTGGATTTATATTTATTATAGCTGTTCTGGAAGAGAAAGGTTGTTTTCTTTCCTTCTGGTTGGTTAGAAGACAATTTGAAAACAAGACCTGTTTTTCCTTTTGAAGTAGGAAAGCAGTTGTTTTAGTTGAAATGAAACCTGATACAAGTCACAGGAGATAGAGTAGGTTCAAACAGATTTGAGCTTGTTTGGAAACCTATCATCTTGAACAGATGGTTACTACAGATTTTTCATCGACGGATACTTTAATAGGGATAATTTCCATTAATTACTGTTGTATACTTCCCATTAACAAAACGATGGAAACTGACTGAATCATTATTAATATTTTTGTTTTTTTTTATCACTGGTATAACTTAAAAATAGGCAGTAATAAAGCCTTGCTTAATAATTAAGCACAAGGAATACACATAGAAAAATACTAACAAAGAGTACGTTTAATATTTCGACATCAGTAAATTTTTCAGAACAAGGATATCCGCTTTTTTAACATACCTATTGGAGGCTGTGTTTTATCTGCTCATACACCCCACCGGTCTGGTCCAACTTAGAAATATTAGAATCATTCTTACTTTCCTAAACTGTCTCTTTTCCTAGTGTCATAGACTTGGCACTGTTATTAAGGAGTTCTTCCCATTCTCTTTCCTTCCTCTTGAACTCCTCTATCTTAATTAGGTTTCCACTATTTCTTCATAGAAATTTTTCAATCTGAAGAGTTCCTTTTCCCATATTTCTCAAAAGCCTTCCAATCAAGTTAGATGCAAACATTCAGCACTGCTAGATGTTTATATCCAGAAAGAATAACTTTCAGCTTATCGGTCTTTAAGTGAAAGCCGAATGGGTTGGAGACCCAACCATCTCTTTGCAAGTGCGCTTGGTGTCCCTATCTAAACTCTCCTGAAGATGGTTCAACCGAAAATTACAAACAGTAAGCTTGATCGTTTCTTTGTCCTGTGTCTGTGGTTTACTGTGAAACACACACACACACACACACACACACACACACACATATATATATATATATATATATATATATATATATATACATATGTATATATAAAAAGATTTCACATAAAAACGTGAAACAACAATCAATGATCAAACCACAATAAGAAATGGGAAAACAAGACTAAGATCTTTCAACCGTAACAAGCGGTCTTCGTCAGAGTCAAAAACCCAACTGAACACTAGATGCAGAAAACATCTGGTGAGGAGTTGAGAAGAGTGGGAGGGAAGAGTGGTATTTTAAAAGGGTGAAAGCACAGGAAAGGACTAATGTCCAGAAAGGGATGTTTGGGGAAACAAAGGAGTACAGTAAGAAAAAGTAAAAAACTATCCGCTAGCTGTCAACCCTCTTTGAAGAGGCTATTGCCCTCGTGACGAAAGTATCAAGTTTGAAGAGACCGTTACTAATGTTTATAATATTAGATCTATTAAATTTAATTAGAGACGATTCAATAATATTTCTTAACAACATTGATTTTTCATAGGTAATAAATTTAGCACCGTCCAATCAATATGATGATTTTCATTTTTTATATGCAAGAATAAGGCACTACTGTTTTCCTGTCTACTTACGTTATATTGGTGTTGTTTTACACGTGTTTTTAATGATTTACCAGTTTGACCAATATAAATTTTATGGCAATTTTTGCACGGAATTTTATAAATAACAGCGGACTCCAATTCGCTTGGAGAGTTTTTTATTAACATATTACCCACGTAATATCTATCCACGTTATCTAATCGTAATAACGTGGGTAATATGTTAATAAAAAACTCTCCAAGCGAATTGGAGTCCGCTGTTATTTATAAAATTCCGTGCAAAAATTGCCATAAAATTTATATTGGTCAAACTGGTAAATCATTAAAAACACGTGTAAAACAACACCAATATAACGTAAGTAGACAGGAAAACAGTAGTGCCTTATTCTTGCATATAAAAAATGAAAATCATCATATTGATTGGACAGGTGCTAAATTTATTACCTATGAAAAATCAATGTTGTTAAGAAATATTATTGAATCGTCTCTAATTAAATTTAATAGATCTAATATTATAAACATTAGTAACGGTCTCTTCAAACTTGATACTTTCGTCACGAGGGCAATAGCCTCTTCAAAGAGGGTTGACAGCTAGCGGATAGTTTTTTACTTTTTCTTACTGTACTCCTTTGTTTCCCCAAACATCCCTTTCTGGACATTAGTCCTTTCCTGTGCTTTCACCCTTTTAAAATACCACTCTTCCCTCCCACTCTTCTCAACTCCTCACCAGATGTTTTCTGCATCTAGTGTTCAGTTGGGTTTTTGACTCTGACGAAGACCGCTTGTTACGGTTGAAAGATCTTAGTCTTGTTTTCCCATTTCTTATTGTGGTTTGATCATACATATGTATATATATTTTTCGTTGGAAATACGATCCGAAAAGGACAAATATAGTTCAATGCAGCAAAAGAAACATAGAGAAATCAAAAGCACACACTTACAGTCTCTATTTTTCAGTTTCAACCGTCTTCAGGAGAGATAAGAGAGGGAAACCGAGCGCACTGGTTCAGAATCGGTTGGGGAACAACAATGTTGCCGCATGCGGCCCGGTCACAGAGAATAAGGTAGACAGGAATAAATTTATAATTAAATTAAATTAGTGAAATATGAAAACAATAAATAAATAAAAAATAATCAATTTTTCTTTTTATTTTAATTTTTTCTTTTTTATTTTTTTTTAATTTAATTTAATTTAGAGATACCTTTTTTACTACAGATGGCTTTACAGAAAGTGATTAACTATGCGGCAAATGTGGGGGCAGACACGCTAACAGATAGACCTGACCTGACCGCAGTAGATTCACTGATCAATTAAAGTGCCTGCCGTATATAGTGGACTATATTATACTCCATTACAATAGTATAAGAGTGTACAATTTAGGAGGGTAAATTTAAAATGAGTAATCTGGGTTTGGAGTAATGAGAAAGCAAACAGCTCACGGAAAGTGGGCTTCATTCTTTAGGTTAGAGAACTGACGTGGGCGTTTGTAAAAGAGGCCAAAATTTCTTGGTGGGCGGCATTCAAAGGGAAAACAGACCCCCTGAAGGAGCATCTGTGACCTAAGTCTGACCTTCGAGTCGTATACTCTACATATTTCGCGATGACTCCTTCTATTTGGCCAAAAAGAAAAGTGTGATTTCACATTCAGTATTAATTTAAATTCTTAAAATACATTTTTATTTTTAATTGTTTATTAAAATGATTTAAAAAATAGAATAATTTAAAAAGTCACATATTCATTGGTTGAAAATTCCAATGTCTTGCCATTACACCCATTGACTCGATGAATCTTAAACATAATGATAGCACTAATAAGACCTATAATGATTAATTGTAAAAAAAAAACTATCCTTTGAATGGAGAGAGAAGTCAATGAAACTTTGATGAAGCCACAAACCACATACAGCCCACACTACATAAAGCCATATACATTGAATAAATGAAGTTTAGAAATCAGTAATGAACTAATGCAGTGTTTACTAGGTGTAATGAGGACACTTAAGTACACTGACATAGAACTCAGTAATACTTTCACACGTCATATTGTAAGCTTTCACACAAGTCGGTTACTTATTTTTTCCTCATAGTGATTTCTACTTCAGTTTTCAAGATATGGTATCGGTTTAGATGCTTATTACATCATTGTTTTCTTGAATATTTCCAAGTAATACTAAAATTTTGATCAATTGCAATTCAACACTATTGGTTTAAAATATTCTATTCAACACAGTTTGAAGCTATTTTTTTAGTTACAACAACTGTGTTTTTATGATTTAGGCTATTATTTAAGTCTTTAGAAACCTACAGAAATGGAATAGATAAATTCAGTTCATTGCACAAAGTTAAATGTAAGTAATAATATCAATAATTTTCTAAGAAAAAGATAGATGACAATTTTCACTGAGTTTTTGTAAATGACATCTGTATTTATTAAATACTGTCTGATATAAATACGTGCTACAGAAAAGTGAAAATAGTTTTTATTAACGATTTTTTCACAATGTCCGCTGGTATAGAGCGAGGCTTAGAAGTGCATGGGTCGAACGTAGTTACTGCGGCCCCACAAATCCTTTAGTTTTGCCTCAGGAATTACTTTAAAAGTTAAAACTTAATCACAAACCCATTGACTGTTTCAGTAATGAACACTATCAACATAAAAAAGAACCGTCAAATTTATATTTGGTCTATTGCTACAAAAATGCTCTTCTCTGATTTAACAGATTTACTGACCAGGTAGAGACCAGTACGTGTAGAGTAGGTACTAGCCCTTGATACATGCAAGTTGTATTGTGATAAATTGAGCTGGTATAATAGTTTATTTTTTCAAGGGATTGTTAGTAACAAAATATTTAATTTAAAAGGATAATTATTAGAACAATGGCATTTGTTGTATTAGAAAAAGAAATTTGTCATTTTCTATTTGATGACTGTATATTACGCTTGTCTCACAACTGAGTTGCTTGAAAATTCGGTCGGACGCCCAACTGACGTTGGTTGGTTTCTACAGTTGGTCATTAACGGATTTCATAGTACGTGAACGACGTTACTCATTACTAGCTGTGTGTTACCAGTGCTATAATCAATATAAAAAAATTAACATTAGTATATAAAATTTTGTATTTATCAAGAAACCTATTGTTCAATTAGAAGAAATAACTAAATGAATGTAGCTTAAGCAAAAGAAAAGCAGAAGAACTTTGGATCGTTGTTTATAAATAAGCAGTCAGTAGATTAATACACTCAAGGGAATTTGGCACTTTCACATTACTTGTATAAAATGTTCATTTCTAGAGAGTGTTCAGTAGTAGATCAGAATGAAATGAAACCTTGGATACTATATTCAGTCACTTATGGAAAAGTCAATATTTCGACAAATGTAGATTAAAACGGCAGAAGTGCTGCAAAGATGAGATGTCAACGACTTCCTTTAAACCAGGTGTTGAATTATTACCATCATATCACTCAAATTAATAGAAGAAGTAAATACATTATTGGAAGTGAATTATTAACAATGAATGCTGAAATATATGTGGATTCATTGATGCATAATGTACGAAAACGAATAAGTCACGCATAATTTGTTTTTTCTAGTCATTGAATTATAAATCTAGTTATTTGAAATAATTTGGTCATATATGGTAATTTTTAAAGATAATCTAACTATATTAGTGATTTTACAATGGAAATACTGGTTAAAAGGTTTATAAACTGAAATCAAAAGGTGTACTTACGGAGTAATGTTGACTTGAAATTATCCTAAACATGGGTAGGCATCACCGAAGTGAGATCCTGAAAATGGATGCCTATAGAGAGCGGTAATATAACTGAAGGCTTGAAGCTTCTGGAGGTACGTTCCAAGTGTCTTTCAGGAGTCTTGTCTCTTACTGCAGCTAACAGTTACCTCTTCAGCGCTGCCCTACATCGCCCCCACCCTGCACCCTGGCTACTCCGCTCTGTCTCTCTCCACTCCATTCACAAAATCCAAAACCATTGTTTTTCATGATGAGCAAATTTTCCTAGTCATATAGGAATAGTACCTACCATTCGTCTATGAGTTACGATGACCCGTAAGATCCTAACAATCCCAGTTTGAATAATGATATTAGTAATTTTGTTTCGGTGGTGATTTTTAATTTGAGTACTCAATATTATAATCCTAATAAATCAGAACTTAGTCCCTTAACTTACTAATGCGTTAGAGATGCCTATCAACAACCATGAGGATACCTTCTTGCTATAAACTTGATAACTACCTAATCCATCAAATCCGTAGACAGTAACACTACATCATTACTTGGCTCTTCACACAGTGCCTGCTATTTCTATTATATAAGACGAAAAATATGGATGTTTAAATAAATATAAATTGAATTAAATGGATAGATTTATTTCATCGGTAGATATAATCTTTCCTCAATAGTTAAAGTTAGTAACAAAGAGGTCAGAGTCCCTACTTTGTCTGGTAGAACCCTAATAAGGTAAAATGCCCACCGTTCCGTTGGGTAATGGATGGTTTAGCAAACAAACCGGCTAATATAGAACGCTAGTCCTTGGATCTTCTATCAACTATGCCAGTATAAAATGTGGGCACGACTATGAAAATTCTAACATGATCTTGGAGGGGTTTTGGAGCACAACAAAATTACAAACCTCCACTGCTTGAATGAAACACCTTAAAAAGCCATGGCTAGGGATTTCCTATCTGATGTTGATATTTCTTAACTTTTGGGGATACAGATTGCATTTTCTACTAACAAGTTGCTCTATTTTGTCAAATTACGGGGTTTTTTTATGGTCAAACTACTGTGGCACTTGACACTTCCCTGCAGCCCTCTGCTAGTCACATTCTCACTTAAGAGAGTTAAGAAATGGCGTGAAATAGTTTGCAGAGACGTTAGGTAGCCACCTGCTTCAGTTTAGCGCCCTCTTGACCTTGCCATTTCGTAGAGCCAGCTGTTCCAGTCCTACCAACAATTTTACATATAGCAGGCAAGAAGAAGCCATACACAAGCGCATACAACCTTTGTGTTTGTATTACTCGTATTAATACCCAAGCTGTCTATTCTGGACACCTTGGTGATGTCCATTCTGGACCCATATGACTCAACGACTTCTTTAGCACTCAAAAAATTAGTCGGGTATTTCATTGTTCTAAATCTATCTTTTCTAAAATTCCTTTGAAATAACTGTACTATAGTGACAAATGAAGCATTCTATAAAATTAAAATAAAATGCAAAATATGGAGTTTTCTGCATTAAAATTTTATGTAGAGGTTGTCATCAACCTTTTAGGCAGTCAATTTCATTACTTGATCCATTTTAATCTGCCTATCTATACTGTGAATTATAACATAAATATAATCTTCAGGCACATTTGAAAAGTCATAGGAAGTGAAATTTAACTGTAACCCTTTTCAATGCAGTTTTATTCTTCAAAACTCTCTAAATTATCATCCAGTATTCGAATTAAGACAAAACTGAATATAAAATTTGAAGATTCTAAAATTACTGGAACAATTCATTCAAACTCATCAATAGTCTATCGCTTTCTGTATTCCCCTCATTCAATTCTTCTAATAGCTAACGTATGAATATAACTTCATTCTACATTACCTTGTTGCCGTGCAACAATATTCGTAATTTTAAAACTTTCTGCTCTTCTGTCTTTTTAATTAATGTCATTTATACCATTTTCATTATCTTTCTTTACAATGATATTACCCTTAAACACAACACACTTAATCATGTAGTTCAATCCAAACCCTACATGCATTTATATTATGTTCGGTTCTAACTTTCCTCACAGTAAAACTCTATCTCTAAGATCCTCTTTATCCAGACTCACCGCTTTAATAAGTTTAAAGATATTTTTCATCATCTTAACTTCAATAGGAAAAAATTCATACATAGTGGGAGCCGAGTAGGGAAATCATTCCCCATGTACGCCACGCAGTTCTTGGTGCTATCACCTACCACTGTCTACAGTTCTGCCTCTTTATTACTACCTTTTCCCTAGGTATCCAGAAACTTCAACGTATCCTTAAAGAGCCCTTCCATATTTTACTTTCTTCTCTTTTCTTGAACTATATTTTTCTATTAAAATTTTTCCTGTAGATGTTCTCACAACATATGTAGTTTGTTCGTCCAATAAACTTGACTTTTACGAGTGATATGCGCTCATCTGTGGGTGCTAACTTTCTGAACGCCGAGGTTGTTTAAAAGTTCACTTTTTAACTCTAAACTCACTTCACCTACCATTCTGCTTAAACACTATGCTGTTGCTGACATAGAACTTCCTTTTAATTTGCCCGTCGCTACTAATGTTAACTGTCATGATCTACTCGTATTCTTTAATGATTGGTACAATCTGCAGTTGTGTGACAAAGTTTTCTTTAAGATAAGAGTGCTAACTGAAAGCCCCCGAGAAGGCACATATTTGACTCCTCAGGGTGCATGGTGTACTTCGTTTAAATCTTAAAAGGGATAACATTCTCAATTTTTTTTATATATATATATATATATATATATATATATATATATTATCAGTCAGAGGGCAGACGCTTCTTCCTTTCCTGAGGAAAACTATTGAAAGTGAGTCCTGGTGTCTATTATTCATTCAAGTTTCCTTCTGGCTTCAAAATTTATGTATATATATATATATATATATATATATAATTAAATGAAACGGTCCAGCGGACTTTTAAATAAAAGCCAATTATAAAGAAGATAGCTCACAGATAGAAACAGGAATAACTCACTTCTATATTTTGTCTAATAGTCGTCATCAGGAGGCAACAATCGTCGAAATAAGAGTTATTCCTGTGTCTATCTGTGTGTTATCTTCTTTTTAATTGGTTTATATATATATATATATATATATTATATATATATATATATATAGTAGGTGTGTTCTCTAATCGGGGTTCGGTCAATTTTCCAGGATAAAAAATCAAACTCTCGTTGCCAACGTTTCGGTTTTATTTAAAACCTTTTTCATAGGCAGAAGTAAGAATTTTTTAACTAAGAAAATGAAATTTACATTATTTAAAGGAACAACAATGTTAGCCGGACAAAACCTTCGACTAGACTACATAACAATAATACACAGTCTAGTCGAAGGTTTTGTCCGGCTAACATTGTTGTTCCTTTAAATAATGTAAATTTCATTTTCTTAGTTAAAAAATTCTTACTTCTGCCTATGAAAAAGGTTTTAAATAAAACCGAAACGTTGGCAACGAGAGTTTGATTTTTTAACCTGGAAAATTGACCGAACCCCGATTAGAGAACACACCTATTCTATCAAACGGTCGATATATTATTGAATCTGTTATATATATATATATATGTATAAACGTTGTTGAAAATTAGACCATATTTAACTGAAACTTGCTTTTTAATAAGTTTCTCGAGTTTCCTGTATAACGATCTTGTTACTGTATCCACAGAATATAATAAGTTACCAATCGACATGCTAAATGAACTCATGTTTCTGCTGTCTTCAGCCATTATCAAGATATGAATGCATTTTGAAGTTTAAAGCTTTATATAAGAAAGGTGGAATATGTTGCTGGGCTTGGAGGGATTAAAGTTGTCTTTCTAATCTATGAGGGTTGAGTGACCTAGGGTGCTTTGCTGCTACCTGGGAGAGGCCCTAATTGGCTTGAGGTTGATTAGTAATTTGTAAGTTGATTGGTAATTTACTATATTCTGTGCATACAGTAGCAAGATCGTTATTCAAGAAACCCGAGAAACTTATGAAAAAGTAAGTTTCAGCTAAAATGGTCTAATTTTCAACAATGTATGTATACAGGAAGGATTGCTACCAAAATTTACAATATATATATATATATATAGGTGTGTTCTCTAATCGGGGTTCGGTCAATTTTCCAGGATAAAAAATTAAACTCTCGTTGCCAACGTTTCGGTTTTATTTAAAACCTTTTTCATAGGCAGAAGTAAGAATTTTTTAACTAAGAAAATGAAATTTACATTATTTAAAGAAACAACAATGTAAATTTCATTTCCTTAGTTAAAAAATTCTTACTTCTGCCTATGAAAATGGTGTTAAATGAAACCGAAACGTTGGCAACGAGAGTTTAATTTTTTATCCTGGAAAATTGACCGAACCCCGATTAGAGAACACATTTATTCTATCAAACGGTCGATATATTATTGAATCTGTTATATATATATATAGCTATTAAAGAAAATGATTCCACGAACTAAATTCCCAAAAAAAACACACATAAAGGAGATCACAAAAACTTACTTCTATATTTTGAGTGCCTCGCCATTAACTGTAAAATTTCACAATTTATAGAACGCTATTTACATCGTTTCATGGAATTATTTCTTCAGAAACATTTTTTTATTTCGCACAAACATGCATATATACAGTAATGTTTAAGAGATAAAATAGTGAATTTTATATTTGAATTTATTTGCATTTTGTTTTAATAATATTAGGTTATTTTTTTCGGGGGGTAAGTTCTATTGGTTGACTGTCTGCATTATTTGTGAACATTACTTCTCACCTGTATAATCTATTTGCTGTAGTCAGGTTACTCAATACGAGTTGAAAGCAGAGTAAAATTGAAAGTTGTTTGTGCCTCTCTGAAAAGCCCGGCCTGTCAAGGGCGGTAAGGAGCAAACCATGACAACGCTTGACACAACAACAAGTCTTGTCTTATCAGTCGATTGTACCGAAACATGGCCAATCCAGTCATGGATAACATGAATCCATTATTTTTAGCGTTAAGTCTTTTCAAAAGACGTCATTTTGAAGAAGCCTCAACTATTTGTTCCCAGTTGCTTCAAGAGAACCCTTACGATGAGGTAAAAGAAATAAATTTATACTTTAGATTATACGGGCCAATGCTGGAGATCTAATAGAACAAAATAACAATTTTTGTTTAAAATATTACAATGTATTCAACTTAAAAATAATAATGGCATCTATGAGCAAATACTGAATTTACTATAAGTAAACAATTTCACTATCTGTTATACGCTTTATGAAAGCACACATCTCAATGACTATCCATTACATTGGGAACAGATACATAAACATTTTGTTTACAAACATACATAAACATACTGATGTTCCAATTTTAACAAAGGAAATTTTTAATTTGTATGAATTAGTGTCAAAGTTACAAACAATTTTTATAACTTGTTACAGAGTAGACATTAATTTAATTGAAGAACTAATTTGGCTCAGAGCAATATGAGTGTTAAACCAAGGAGAGCTGTACTTCAGCTGCTTGTAGGAGAACGGAGAGCCTATATTTATGTTGATCACTAGGAAAAAAAAACAGAGGTCAATCAGGCGTACCTTGTAATTACAAAAAATCTTTTTTCTGTCTTATTAATCTAAAACAATGGATTTAACTTGTGTTTTTTGAGAATAGAAGAGTTCTAGTCGTATCGTACATGCTATTACCACTATTTACGTTTTTCTAATATGTAAAATCTGATGTACCATCCTTTGAAGAGGACATCAAGACGTTGGTCTTGGTTGTCAGATACTTGCTAAAACCTATTCAAACATTCTAGAAGTATGCAAAATCTAGGACTTTTAAAGTATATTCAAATCTATTATACGGCTTGTAATGTAATGTAATACAATACAATATTACCTATAACTGAAATGGTTACATAAGTCACACATCTGTATTTAAGTCTATAGTACGGGTGTTGAAAGCAAGTAGGTTTTAAAGTATAAAATAACTTCCTGTTCAAGTTGTAGTATTTACCTAGTTTTGCATATTATAATGGTTTATATATTTTATAAATGGAGATGTAATTTTAAATATTTAAATTCATTTTTATTTTTTTGATGAAGCCTTAGGTTTACCAGAAAAGGGTAAATCATCGGAATGCCATTACTAAAAGTAAAGCTTTTTTTTTGCCTCTGATTCAGTTGAAACATTTACTAAACAATTAAGCAGGATTTTTACTTTACTATAAGTAAAGTATAGTGATCGTGAAAAAATTCGATCTCGAGATTTTGACGGAATTACATGTTTTGAGGTCCCAGAAGTCGTTTTATGACGTTTTTACGATGATGTCTGTGTGTGTGTGTGTGGGTGGGTGGGTGGGTGGGTGAGTGTGTTAGCATTGCTTGTTACCACGCTACGGTCCAGAATCTTTGATGGATCAAGTTGATATTTTACAAAAAAATCGGCCCCATAAAGACAAAGATCCCTATTGTTTGGGAAGAATTATGCATGATGGGAAAGTCACTTTTTTTGCCAAAAACCGTTTTTTTTAAAACATTTATTTCTTCTAAACTGATAACCCTAGAATTTTGAAATTTTGACATTATCTTTGAGATTACAAATGCAACAAATGAAAAATATATTCAGAATTTTAAAACAACGGGATATATTTTTTTTTTCAATAAAGTGTAAAAATTTTGACTTATAATTCAATCTCAAACCTTGTGAGAGCAATACAAGCCATACTGTTTGACGCATCAAAATGAAACTATGCCTAAAAATAGAACATTATGAGGAGAATGAGTTGAGATATTTTTTTTCAAAATTACATTCGCTAAAAGGACGTTACAGCACGATTTCTGTTTTCAGAAAATGTTTTTTTGACTCTAAACGGCTCATTAAAAAATAAATAAAATTTGACCAAAAATGAAACAAAAAATTAGCAATTCATAAAAAAAAAATAATGAAGTTTCAATTATGGGAAAGAGCAATAACGCTATAAAAACTGTTTGTTTACCCTAGATTAAGAGATCACCTGCTATACTTGTCGAATTTTTTATATTTACTTTACTATAAGTAAAGTATAGTGATCGTGAAAAAATTCGATCTCGAGATTTTGACGGAATTACATGTTTTGAGGTCCCAGAAGTCGTTTTATGACGTTTTTACGATGATGTCTGTGTGTGTGTGTGTGTGGGTGGGTGGGTGGGTGGGTGAGTGTGTTAGCATTGCTTGTTACCACCCTACGGTCCAGAATCTTTGATGGATCAAGTTGATATTTTACACAAAAATGGGCCTCATGGGGAAGAAGATCCCTATTGTTTGGGAAGAATTATGCATGATGGGAAAGTCACTTTTTTTGCCAAAAACCGTTTTTTAGAAAACATTTATTTCTCCTAAACTGATAACCCTAGAGTTTTGAAATTTTGACATTATCTTTGAAGTTACAAATGCAACAAAGAAAAAATATATTCAGAATTTTAAAACAACAGGAAATATTTTTTTTTCAATAAAATGTAAAAATTTTGACTTATAATTCAATCTCAAACCTTGTGAGAGCCATACAAGCCATACTGTTTGACGGACAAGAATGAAACTTTGCCTATAAATAGAACATTATATGGAGAATGAGTTGAGATATTTTTTTTCAAAATTACATTCGCTAAAGGGGCGTTACAGTACGATTTGTGTTTTCAGAAAATGTTTTTTTAACGCTAAACAGCTCGTTAAAAAATAATGAAAATTTGACCAAACATGGAACAAAAAATTAGCAATTCATAAAAAAAAAATCATGAAGTTTCAATTACGGGAAAGAGCAATAACGATATAAAAACTCTTTGTTTACCCTACACTAAGAGATCACCTGCTATACTTGTCGAATTTTTTGTATTTTTTTACATTGTTTACATTGACTTAGAAATTTTTTGAGCGAATCCACTGAGATAAAATTGATATTTCTAATGGAAAAATGAAAATATATTATTGACTTATAAGAGATGTAAGAGGAATAATATTGTGCAGGTAAATGATAAGACTCATTAAAAAAAAAATCGTATATATGTTATTTGACAAAGGGGAAGGAAAATGATCTTATTAAATACTAAGAAGCCATAAAATTCCCAGTATAATAATTCTGTTAAAAACCAAAAATGTAAAAGATAATTCAAAATATAAATCTTTCGTTTAGAGATTAATAACTGTAATTATCGTACATCTTTAATTAACAAATCAGCTTAAAACAACATTTTCTTTGCTGTTTAAGATGTTTTTCAGAGAAAAAAAGGGTATTTTACTGTTTCAAATTTGAAAATTTTACATTAATATCAATGTAGAAGGATGTCAAGTAAACAATGTAAGAAATCTACTGGCATATTTGAACAATAGCCATGTTCTCTTGTAGGATAATATTTCGTTTCAAGAAATGTTCACATTGGGTTTTTTCAAAAATGTTATAACTGCTGTAGTTATACTAATGAAATTTATTTGCAAATAATAAATTATTTGTGATGTACAAAAATAAGCTTATAAATTGATATGTCCTTCAATCACTATCTGTACTACCTCACGAATGCAATGCTAATAATTATATCCCATTTAGATATTTATGTTATGCTTAAATGATACGTTATGTTTATATACTCAAGAAATTTGAGATTGAGTTACTTATAGTAAAGTAGAGTGTAGGCCACTCCAGATTTTTTACATTGTTTACATTGACTTAGAATTTTTTTGAGCGAATCCACTAAGATAAAATTGATATTTATAAAGGAACAATTTAAATTGTTTATTGACCTATATGAGATGTAAGAGGAATAATATTGTGCAGAAAAATGATAACACTCACTCAGAAAAAATTCGTATATATGTTATTTGACAAAGGGGAAGGAAAATGATCTTATTAAATACTAAGAAGATTATTATTATTATTATTTTAAAGAATAAAATTCCCTAGTATGATAATTCAATAAAAGACCAAAAGTGTAAATGATAATTCATAATCTGAATCTTTGGTTTAGAGATTAATAAATGTAATTATCGTACAACTTTAATTATAAATCACCTTAAAACAACATTTTCTTCGCAGTTAAAGATGTTTTTCAGAGAAAAAAAGGGTATTTTCCTGTTTTAAATTTAAAAATTTTACTTTAATATTCAATGTAGAAGGAGGTCAAGTAAACGATGTAAGAAATCTACTGGCTGTTTGAACGAAAGCCATTCTCTTGTAGGAGAATAAATCGTTTCAAGAAATGTTCACTTTATTTTTCAAAAATGTTATTACTGCTGTAGTTATACTAATGCAATTATTTGCAAATAATAAATTATTTGTGATGTACAAAAATAAGCTTATAAAATGATATGTCCTTCAATCACTATCTGTACTACCTCAGGAATGATAGGCTAATAATTATATCCCATTTAGATGTTTACGTTATGCTTAAATGAGACGTTATGTTTTATATACTCAAGAAATTTGACATCAAGTTACTTATAGTAAAGTAGAGTGTAGGCCACTCCAGATTTTTAATAAACGCAACATCCTCGAAAGAAATAAAAAGTTTGAATGAGGGGATTAGATTCCGGTTCAAGATTTTACATAAGAGAGTCTTCTTATTACTTTTCTTCCGCAGTTCAACCATCACATACTCACGTCACCAGTCAAGAGAAGGTCGACTACAATCGGATAGTCCTCAGACTCGAAATTTGGAACAAATAGCTTACTTCTGGAATCTTTGAAACTGGAGCTTATTTCTAACGTCGGTTCTTCCGGTTCATTTGACGACTCCAGGTCATAGTAAACGGCAATGGGCTGCGAACACGGGCTGATTATTTCTCATTTAATACAAAACCCCGTACAAAAAAATACAATGATATAATGTTCAAATATTTTATTGTTATCAGAGTTTGAAAGAGGTTTTACTTTGAAAAATGACCGGACACTCTACTGTTTTTCCCACCGTCTCTCTTTTTGAAACATATTTCGTCATATTTACCCACTAAAGAATGTCCAAAACTTGTCAACATAACTATTTGTAACTATCTACATTATAGTTATCTTGACGTATTTAACCTCTATATCTTAAAAACTGATTCATAAAATTAAGTGTCGTTAGAAAGGTTAGGTCCCATTAGTACATTTAGCAATTTAACCGTGCACCTTTAAGTTACATAAACCACACAATTTACGGTTTTCAATACATCAATTTTCTCACATCCAATACACTAGTTTAATATTTTTCGTTATTACAAAATTGATTAATAATGCATTACTCACATTTAATTTCTACATTGGATTAGCTATTCTTAATTAGCAATTATCTCTAATCATTATTCTAATTAACGATTTCTGGTAAAAATATAGAGATAAATTGATTAACATTTTTCAAGTTAATTTCTGTAAAGTGTATATTTATAATGAGGTAAATGAAAGTCCATCGTCTCATACCATATTTTTGTCGTAAGGAATTATGTAAAACTAGATACATGAAACACCTAAAATTATTAAATTGCATATGAAACTATCTAAAATACAAAAATAGTTCTAGAGGCTAAAACAAAAGATATAGAAGAAAATCAAAGCTATAGAATTAGAAGTACTATACTATAATTAGAAGTATTTTGACTAACTCTTGACTTGGTATTAAGGCTGTATGGACTCTGAAGATGACCTGCCTGACATCCCAGGTGATGGTGGACGACGTGGAAGCTGAAGAGTTGGGAATTGCTGATGACTTACTGGATTCTGACACCATCAACCAAAATGCTCGTCCTGGTACATCACTGAAAACAGCTCAGACAGCGCCCACGTCAACAGGAATGCGGTGAGTCTCACTCAGTCCCAACGCCGCCATTTTAACTTTAGTAACTTCTACATCAAAAGTTCTCAATTTTTCTTTTTCTGTAATTTTTTTTTCAGTTTTTATCAATATATCTACATCTTGTTAACTTATGGATATGTTCAAACTATTTCTTCATTAGAAGAAAGTGTAGTGAGTATGAAAAAAACTCGATCTCGAGATTTTGATGAATTTGCATCTTTTGAGGTACCAAAGTCCTTTGTTGATGTTTTCTCGATAACGCCAGGGTATTTACCTGTCCAAAGTTTGTTACCAAGCTGCAGTCCACAATCTTCAATATGTGAAATTCTTATTTTACACAAATATAATGTAGGGGCCTATAATGTAGATGAGCTCTACAGTTTGGAGGGAATATTGCACGATGGGAAACTCACTTTTTTGACCCAAATGTGTTTTTAGACATTTTTCCTCTCCTAAATTTTAGAATTATAATTTTTTTTCAGTAAAGCTTATGAGTAATATACAAGCCATATCGTTTGATGGATCAACATTAAATTATACCTGAAAATATCTCATGTTGTTGGGATAAGTTGAGGAATTATTTTCAAAAATACATCATCAAATAGAGGCGTTATGGTTTTATTGTTATTATTTATTGTTTTAGGGGCATAAATTTGTATGGTAAAATATTAATATAGAGCAATGAAATTTCGACAAAAAATTAAACCTACAATTAGCAACTTATAAAAAATTTCTTAAAATTCAGTTTGCTGGAAAAGTTAATGAATTCCTATAAAAACTGAAAAATTGTCTTGGAACAATGGACCACCTGCTGAAAATGTTTATGAGAAATAAAATTATATCAAGGGTTTCATTAAAAAATTGGAAAATTTTAATGGGTTAACTATTATAAATTAGAAAAATAAAGTTGATAATTGTAAAAACAATAATCCCAAAGAAACATATATTTTCTTATGCATTCCATGGGTTGATGGATGTTTTTCGAACAAGGTTTCTGACTCATCAAACTGCAGTTGCACCCTTGAACAAAAACTAATTCCACATATAGTTTATGAACCACATTGTCTTTTAGTAATATTGAAGTTTAGAAAATTTACTCTTCCATACTATATTACAAAACGGATACTAATTTTAATCTGCTTCTTCCTTGACTCAATGAACCTGGCATTTTTCTTATACCTTTTTGATATTTTTCTGACAATTCAGTCCCTTAGTTGAATAGTTTTAATAAAATGCCAGATTGATTAAAGATGCCATGTTTCTTATAAATAATAACATGAATATAATCACATTCATTAAAATGTGACTAACACAAAAAATGAGTTGGTTGTAACGAGTTTTATTTTATGTTTACTTATCGTAAAGTTGAGTGTCGGCTAGGCAGATTTTTTCTATAAACACATTACATGCATAACATTTACATTAAAATAAAATGTCGGTTACCGTTCAATCAAAATTATGATTGTTCTTCAACACCCACATTTATAAAACTTTCACCTTTTGATGCTGTTCTAGGGGCGGAAATTGTGGCTCATCTATTATTTGGAACCTATTTTATAATGGGTGAGTCACACTACCGGTTGATTCTTCATTGCGAGTCCTAAATTTTGCCTAACTCATGTGTATTTAGAGTAGGGATCTTTAATGAGTACCTGACATCGTATAGGCTCGGAGCTGACGGTTTTGGAAATCTCTGAGGGACGATGTGCTTAAATTTATTCACCTCCCGCGTGAATGTATCGAGCGCCAGGTGGAGTCGAAGCCTGGAACTACCAGTTCAGAGGCGTATACTATACGTTAACCACTGAGCTAACCTGGCTCCCTCTCAAAGTTATAAAATCATTTACTACTTAACTGAGAATTTAAGGTTATTTTTTTTAATCAAATAATATGAGGAAATGTCTACTTATCAACATAATATGTACGGTCACCTTGTCAGCTATACGCAGAGATCACAGCCAAGGTTTAAGGCTGCCTGGCAACGATTGCGACGAAAGCTGCCGACCTCACTAACTAATCCACTTTACTTTTAAATTCGCTTCTAGTTAATAAAATTCACAATATGATAGGTCTCTGTTGTAATGCATTATTTCATCTTCTTCTAGTGTATCAATTTTATTGTTTTTGTGACTTCTTTTTGAATTAAATAGAAATCCGTCATGCCTTGTGATTCATTATTGTATTCTTTATTGTTGTTGCCATTAATAAAATATAAAGTCAATTTACGTTTATCTGTACTGCATCTTCTATCTTACTTGTTTCTTATAATCAAAGAAAGAGAGTCGTACTGACATTTTAATCTCTGGTTTAAGTGAAGGAACTATTCCCGAGGTATGACAGATTTGTAAATAAAATGATGTTTACTGAACTCAGTGTATTAACAGTATGCACATATTTAGCTAAAATGATGATATAGTCTGTAATCAATTTGAAAGTTGTCACAAATGTGCAATATTTTGTTAATTTTATTTGTAAGTAATATTTTTAATACGTTTAAGGAAAGCAAGATAACACTTCATGAAGTCTATCCAAATCACATATTTATATCATGTTCTAAATGCCCCCATTACGCTTTAAAAAGGTGTTAGTGATTCGGGATCACTACCATTCATTATCAGAAATATTTTTGTAAGACTCCACTTTTGATTGTAATATATCTTTCTTCTACTCCCTCTCATGTAATAGATGTACTAACACACACAGATTAAGTTTCTCAAATAATTACTATGTAAAATTTTTTCAACATACAAATATCTTCAATTCACCTGACTCTCTGCTACCAGTCTATGGTTGAAAATGTAGCAAACTTCAGTTAGTAGGTTAGCAAGTTCCACACCTGGGATAAAATTATGAAGATACTTCAGATCGCCCTACATAATACTGAAAATAAGATTACTTATGATGAAGTTAAATGGGCAACACTACATACGAGTATTTTAAGCAAATGCTACAGTTGAGACTAAATCATTAAATTTCTGATTTTTTGCTGAATTGTGTGTATCCGTATTTTTTTTATTTATCGCTTCTTTCTATGATCAAAGAAGGAGAATAGAGTGTAAAATTTGAATCTATGGTTTAAATGAAAGAAGTTGAAAATAGATCGCTCATGTGAGTAACAATACAGATAAGTATTACTCATCCTTTAGAAGCTTTTGTCATCATATCTGATGAAGCACTCGTAATTCAACAGAAGATAGTTGAGCTGTATAAATTGAGGTGTGTTGGCAGGCCCATCGGAGGCACTGGGAGAGCTGTAAGCGGAATGGTCCGACCAGCGACACAAACAGGCCGGGCGACGTCTTTAGAGGCAGCCCTGCGCACTGCGAGGACTTCACGCTCGGCTAAGCCAGTGACCAGCATTGCTGCAAGGACTCTTCGCTTGGGCACCGCCTCCATGATGACCAATCCAGAAGGTCCTTTCATACAGGTATTATTCACTATTATTAAAAGGTCCTGGTTATCTTATTCGTCAAGGTCACTTCCTTGGTTTTAACTCAGAGAGCTAAGTTCTCGTTCCACCTGTGTTTTCTACCGTTTACATACAACTCGTATGCCGTCGACTATATTTTGTGCCGATCGGTCCGTTGTCAACAAATAAAATTGAAATAATCTTACAATAATCTGTTTATATGAATGTCAATGTCTGTGGTTTGTTTTTTCTCTTTAAAAAAAATGGTCATCGCGTCTACCTAAAAAACCATTTAAAGATTAAAATAGTTTTATTATATAAAACTGTTCAAGGAAGGCAGTGGAAGTTGTCAGGAATTTCTTTTTAACTTCAAGTACGTTTTAAAACAAACAAACTTGTTCGTTTAAAGTTCAAGTTTGCTTTGGATGCAAATAATTTCAGTCGATTTATATTTATTAATGTATTTTTTAATATATTTTTTAGACATTTTTGTATAAATATGCTAAAAGAAATCCTAATTTTGGTAAAAGTAACTTACTTTTATAAATGTGATTCTAATATTTTTCCCTCTTACAAACTGGGTGAGATTAACAATGAACACTAAAGAAACTGGAACAGGGTTTTTCTGATCACACTTCGTTTAAATAACATTCAGCAGTGTTTAGTTGAAAAGGTGGAATTAATAAGAATACCAACGTCTTCCTCAATGGTTAATTGAGAAGGGAGATAACTGTCTTTATGGAAAAAGAATATTCCTTTGTAGTAGTAGTTAAGGTTAAAAACCTAAACCCTATGTTATGACATACGTAGAACAATTCCTTTAAAATTATTATTTTTTATCAACGCTATTAATAAAACCAGGTGCTGATATCTACTGTTACATCTATCTCCACCGAAAAAAAACGTCAAGTTATTGTTTTTGATTTCAAATTATAAAATTAATCACCATAAATGATTCAAAGTTACAACAGACTAACCAATGTTTGAAATGTCTTGATATTGGAATGGGTAAAGCTCATCTATATTTCTTTAATCAATGTGTAGCCTCAGTACTTTAAAAATTTACTGATCTGGTCTTCGATAGAGAAAGGTTGAAGAGCAGCTTTCATTCAAAAAGATTTTTGATTTCAGGTTTCAAGATTGAATCTACCTAAATATGCTAGAAAAATCGGAATCGCCAAACCTTTATTTCAATACCTGTACTATCATGAAAACGATATCAGAAACGTAAGTAAATAATAATTTTGTTGATTTCAAAATGCATATGTGATTGGTTTTTCTGTAACAAATAAATTGTATAAATTCCGAATAATTAATTGTTATACTATTGAGGATAGTAAAATTAGTGTTAGCAGAGAAAAAGAAACTTCAAAAAGTAGAGTAGAATGTAATTGTCCGGAAACCGGTTAGTTAAACCCTTTTACTGGCACTGAATAACAATTGTATGGAGATAATCAAAATGCGTTTAATACAAGATTTATCTAGTGCCAATAAATAAAATTAAAAATATATTGAAAATAGGGGCATTGGGTATAAGGGTGAATTCAAAAAAATAGTCAATTTAGTTATTTTTGTGCAGGATGGTTACATTTTTGAAACAACTGTTGTTCATAAGAATCCAAAATGAGGAAAGAAAATGATAGTTGCGAAACAAATTGCTAAGAAATCTAATTTGATATGGAAAAAATATTCTATAAAGTAGTTTATGCAATACGAATAAAAAATGTTTAATAGAAGTTTGTTCTTACAACCTTCAAATCACAAAATTATGGAAAGTTTTACTGACTAATGACTTGTACTCCAATTGACAGACTACTATAAATTTAGCATCATAATTGTTTGGAATTGGCCAACAAATTGAAAGTAGATTATATCTTTTCTTTAGTGCAAAGAAATGCTTCTAACTACTATGAAGAAACTTCCTCATGCATAAATATTTTATAGTGTGAATTAGGACGATGTAATTATAATACAAGACCATTAAGGAATAGATTAATATATGAAATCTTAAAGCCTTTAATCTATTTCTTAACAAAAGGTTTGAAAAATCTATAAGTATAAAAATCAATGTCGGCCTGGACATTTGAAACAGAAATGACCAAATGACATCCTATTTGAATGGGAGGGTCTCACTTTCCTGCCATTTTTATGGTCAATTTGAGATAAAAGAACTCTGCATTAGCAAAACCGACTATAAAGAGATAGACATCCAGCTGCTCAGTGACACGAGTCTGGACACTGGTCACTTGGGCATCAATTGTGGTTTTGCCTCATTTATGTGAGATGCTCCTGGTCCTTTAACGCCATACATATTACTTACTCGCACTAGTAACGAGGATGATTATACTTCCACCTGTCATTCTATTAAGCAGTTCTTCCAAATCAACTGTTTACTTTTGAACATCACTTCAATGCCTGTACTTGACATGCTTGTCTTCTGTGTCTTTCCTTTTTATCCATGACCAAAGGTTCTAAATAGAGGTTAACTGGGAGCCCTTTTAGCGCTGCTTCTTCAACTTTACGCCTTGACCAGTAAACCCCTACTCATGGTGATTAGCTTCTAGTTATCTAGTTTTCCAAATTGACACTCATTTTCTGAGATAAGGTAGGGTGTTTTGACGACACCAGTAGAATAATATATTTCCTGAAGATTGCACTCAGACACCAAGTTAAAATTTTTTGCTTGGGTCAAGGGAAAGGACCTGTCGATTTTGGTCTGTTAACTCAAACTGACACTGGCCATGCTATTGTGACCTTAATCAGTGGTGATTCATTCCCAACCTTTCACTCTTCCATGAAGTCCCCAGCACTTAATACCAGGACGTCAAGGAAGTTCCTTCTTTATTTTCTATGTAATCATAATGATAAAAAAGCATAAAATAATATAACAGTATAAGGAATTCAGCACTGAATTAAAACACTTTTAGAAAATAATTGCATCATCTTTTCCTCACTCCATACTTCTACTATTTCTTGAACAACTTTAACACTATCTAAACTCCCTAACTCTGTGGAGGATTTAGAAGTATCAAGCATTGTAGGCGACGTCTTCACCTCACTCACTCTATTCATTATTGGCCATAATTTTTTTCTCCACCAATTGGAACTCATAAATAGCACTACAAGATAATTTAAGAATATTTTAAAGTATAATAAATATTTCTGGCTTGATTATAAGAGAACATGGTTTAAGTTAATGGAAATCTGACAAGTAGGAAAGGTGGGAACAATTTTAAGAAGAGTTTAATCGTTTTAGAATTATATAATCTCTTTGAACAGTCAAAAATCTTGATATTTTTTTATATTACTCACTAATTTAAAGTATGCAGAATCTTAATACTCCAATTATTGAGAAAATTTGCTGTTCCATGTTTGCTTTCAATAAAGCCAACTGTAGAGGTATTATATCAGAAAGTTTCCAACTTATAACAGTGAATGAAAAATATTTTTTTTTACTGTAGTAGCTAAAAGATCAGGGAATGATACTATCTGCGGAATTATACCAGGTATTAATAAACTATTAATACACTTAATATTTTTTCACTGGACGAACCCAACTGACGAAGACTGCTTGTTAAGGTTGGAAGATCTTAGTCTTGTTTTCCCATTTCATATTGTGTTTCGATCATTGATTGTTATTTTACGTGTTTATGTGAAATCTTTTTATATATTAATATATGAGATCTTTTAAACACGTTTTATACTCCGTCATTCATGACGTTGAAAATAGTACTCTTGATATGACAATATATATGTATTATCATACAAATATTTTAAACATATATATACCTATCAAATTGAGATACATTAGAGAGTACAGTAGAAATAATGATATATATTTAACATAGTAAATCTTTGTAAGTCGTTTTATACCACCAGAATTTATTAGAGAGAGTACTCTTGAATTAACGATATATATTTAATAATTGGACCTTCAGAACGCTTTTCATACCTCCAAAATTAACGATTCTTGAGATAGCACACTTGAAATGGTCATGTATATACATAAAACAAGATTTTACAATAAACACGTGAAATAAAAATCAACGTCCAAACCACAGTAAGAAATCAGAAAAAGACTAAGATCATTCAACAAGATAAGACTTGTCGATGGTTTTCACCAGTTAAGATTGTTAGATCATTTAAATAATATTCATTTAATTTTCTTACATAAGAAATGTTTACTTCTACCTATGAACAAGGTTTTAAAATAAAACCGTAACATCGGCAACAAGAGTTTGACTTTGAACCTAGAAAATTGACTACATCCCGATTACCTAATACATCCATTCTATAAAACGGTCGATATATTATTGAATTTGTTATCTAAATATATACACATATAGCAGTGTATACTTTCATAAATGTTATATAGAATTTAAGAGAGAAAATCATATGCTATTTAAACCAGATGAATCTTAGATAAAAATATTTAAAAAAATAAACAATATTTAGACAAATAGAAATTTGTGGAACCACTGACAAGTTGTATTATTATAATAATAAACTCACCTACCTTTGTACAGATATCCTTTCATCTATACCTGCAACAATACACAGATATCTGTAATGACATAATTACAATTTGAAATGTATATAGTTCACTTTGTCAGTAATTCTTGTCACTACCTATCAGTAAATAATTCTAACCCTTGCTTTATTACAACATACATGTACTAATGTATGACTTGAAGTTCAAAATGAAGTTAGTTTTGCCCAATCAATAAGCTTAACATTCACTGGACTGTATACTGCCACAAAAAAAAAAGCAATCTTGTCTCTGCTACCCCGGTTTCTCAAAATAATAATACTTGATATACGTCTACTAATGTGAATGACTCGTAAAACTTAAAATTCTTACAATAGTTTCTTCAACATCTATTGTCTTGGATAAAACAAATCACTATTAAACCTATAGTGCTTAAATTAAGTAAAATATCTGAGTTGATTAGAAAGTCGTCGATACACCAGGTATGTTTTGAAATTTTCGTATTATCATAGAAGTAACAGAGACATAACTAAAAAAAAAAAAAAAAATCTTTTTATTGGGTAATACTTGTAAAAGGTACAATTTTGTTATTTATTGTACCTTTTAATTTTTGTTATTGATTATGGAACAGTTCACACCATTTGACTGATAACAACGAAATTATATCTAGAAATACAATTTTATGAGAGGATGAACAGAATAATTTGTTTGAAAATTATATGGACGTAAATGGATGTTATGATAAATTTTATGATTTCAGGGAATATTTTTTAAGCTAAAGAGCTACCTGTATAAACACAACATTTTTGATAAAAACACAACATTACAAAAAGGAACATAAAATTAGTATTTTAAGAAAAAAATTCAAGAAATTTTGATTACTGTAAAAGGCCGAATAGCTATATAAATTAAAAACCTAACTTAAACTAACAGACCACCAGCTATACTAGTCGTATTGGTTTACATTGAGTTAGAAATGTATTCTCAAAATCGAGTAAAACATTATTCTTGTTTTAAAGTTTAATTTGAAGACATTTTAAAGAGTTATTGTATTATGGAATAATAATAAAATACGTAAAACTATATAAGCAAATGCCAACACCATAATATATTTTGTGTTACTCACCAGGATAAGGATAGTTGTCCACCAATAATGTTGTGATCAATATGCCTTCAATTATTTTATCCTTCAATATGCCTATTTGTCAGCTTAGGCAATACAATAAACAATTGTATGTTCTTTGTTTGTTTGATAATTTCACTATTTTTGTGCAATATTAGAAAAGTACTTTATTCTTCATGGCGATACGGCTACCATTTGTAAGGATCTTGGGACATTCTATAAACATAAAATTTATTATTAGATATTGTCCTACTGCAAATATTTCATGAACATACAATTTTAGATGAATAATATTGCATTAAAAATGACAAAAGTTTTATGCATAGTGCTATGAGAAAATGTGGGTTAATATGCATGTTTATAAGGCACAAAATACCTTTCACAAAGACAAATCAACGAATCAGTACAAAAATGTTGGTTAACAAAGTGAAAAATCATTAAGGCATTAAAGAAGTACTCTTGAAACAAAAAAGTATGAGGCTGTAAGTCGTTATTTGTGTTTTTGCATTAATGCTTATTATATAATATATATAGAAATATATATAAAATATTTCACATAAACAAATAACAATCAAATAAATTGAAATAACAATCAATGATCAAACCACAATAAGAAATGGGAAAACAAGACTAAGATCTTTCAACCGTAACAAGCGGTCTTCGTCAGAGTACTGTTGGGTTTTTGACTCTGACGAATACCGCTTGTTACTGTTGAAAGATCTTAGTCTTGTTTTCCCATTTCTTATTGTGGTTTGATCATATATATATATATATATATATATATACATTAACATCTAACTCTTTCTGTGAAATTTATATACATATATAAGATTCATGTAATATGTTTGCAAAATCGAGAAATTTATGTTTAATATTTTAATTCCTTAGCACTTGCTTAACCTATTATTGTCATATAAAATAGTTATTTTTCCCATTTCATCTGCAAGCCTAGAAAAAAGTATATAAATATAAATTCCAGATTTGAAAGTTTAATTCAAACCTAAAAAAAAATTGTTGTTTCTTTCCTACTTGTTGTTCATATGTATACTTAATAATTAGAATATACAATAAGAAATTTGTGACTACCACTTCTTGCTGATGCCATTAAATTTTGTTATGGTTCTACTATGAGACTCAGAACGAAAGTCAGAGGCTGTGAACAGTAAGAATGCTAGAAAATATCATCATGAATGTGTGGCTATCATGAATATGTGGCTAATTTATATTATATATATTTAAAAGAAGATATGCAAGCTTCATATATAAATACATATAGTTAATGGTTTGAGGCCCTTGACCTTGCTGTGGAAGGCACCAAAGCAGCCCAGATGACAGACTGGTGGTGGAAGGTAGCCCTAGGCAAGTGCTACACGCAAGCCGGACTGACGCGAGACGCAGAGCAGCAGCTGCGATCTTCCCTTCGTCAAGACCCAAGGGTGGATACATTCCTCCGCCTTTCCAACCTTCACACTCGGCTTGACCAGCCCTTGGCCGCACTTGACACTCTCAACCTGGCTCTTCAGACTTTCCCCAAGGAAGTGTCACTTCTCACACACATTGCCAGGTTTATATTTAATTATTATAAATGTCGCTCTATTACTATCTTCTTGTCCTACAGTTAAAATTCGGGCTTTTTTGATTATCCATTTTAATCAGTGCCATACAGCAGTTGAATCCCCATATCCCTTCAGAAACTTCCGTTTGTATCGTTCATCTTTAAGCAATGCAACCTTTAATCTGACCAGGATTTCCAAAAAACTCCAAGTTAACTCTATTATGTCTTCATTTCTTTCAGCTCGTTTTCTTTTATTAATTGAGAAGTGCTTAATCCAACCTTTAAAAACTGTTATTAATTTCATAATGAAATTGTATTTTATAGCCGCTAATTCTTTAAGCAACCCCACAATATTGAAGTTCATGAAAAATGATATGTAAACCGCATATTGGAGGGGACATTAAGTTATTTAGGAGCATATGCTATCAGTTATTTGCTAATGACTCTTGCTCTAAAAAACTTGAACACATTTAGAACTGCCCACTATTAATGGTAAATTGTTATACTTTATAGGATACTAGAGGCATTGAACAATATTCCTGCCTCAGTACGGTACTACAGAGAGCTTCTTGTTGAAGATGCCACCAATGTAGAGGCCATTGCATGCATCGCAGTTAACTACTTTTACAGTGACCAGGCCGAATCTGCTCTTACCTACTACAGGTATTGAAATAGTAAAAGTAATCATGTACTAAAGTACATGTTATTTAATAGTGTAAAGGTGAGTTTATTATTCAGCCAAATGTTCACCTGCAGGCCTTTTCCACTAGCATTGAAAGACAGAAATACAGTGGGGATGTTAATGACAATCAAACATACCATTAATGAATGCTATCTGTTCGCCTTATATATTAATAGAACTAGGATTGCACTACAGCTAGGGAGATCTGTACACTACTACTCCTATCAGTACTTTGTATTGACAGAAGATTTTTTTGCTGTACTGATATATGTAGTTGTAGAAGTAGAAAAAGTGTGACAAGGTCATAGACTAGAAAAACAGGTTATATTAAACTATTTGTGCCAGGTCTAAAAAGTTTGGACAATCCTAGATTTGATTTCTAAAATTTACATTCTTAAATATTTAAAGCAGGCATTTTTAACAGTACTTGACATAGGAATGTTAATGAATGCAATCTTGGGACAAATACTAATGTCCTCTCTGAGAAACAGAGTGGATAACATTTTCTACATTAAGAAAATTTTGGGGCAGAGCGAGGTGTTAAAATAAGAAAACCTTTAACTAGAAGACAGCCGTTTTACGATTCAACAGTAGAAGTTTTTGGGGTTGTATATTAACCGTGGGACATGATAAATGATATGCAAGCAGCTCACTGTAGAGGGCGTTGAGTTATTTACGAGCATATGATATTTGCTCTCAAAAACTTGAATGAATCTTAATTTAAAACTGTCAAATATAAACTAAAAGTTCAATACGTTTTTGTAATTTGCTTGATGTTTGACCCAGAAGAGACCATGATTAGTCTGAAAATATCAAATAACATATAAACTCTACTTCGGGAATCTTACATTTTACTAATTTCAAATTTACAATACCTGACATTTCACAGGATCAATACGAGCATTTTAATTAATATCAGCTTACTTCCAATAATCAAGAATAGTGGATAAAAATAGAGATAAATATAACAAGATTTGACTGATCGTAATACTAAATTAAAAATAATAAAATCGTTCATCCTAACTCAAAACTCAAAGTTAAAACTATTACCCGAGCTAAACCTTTTCTGATTTCATTACGAACTATCCATCTTTCTAATATTGTTGAACTTTAAACAAGTTTTTGCTGGAGAAATTAGGAGTGTTAGGATTAAATTTATATTAAGGGAAGAATTGTGTTTAATGTAAGTCGAGGGAAGTTATTTTGTCCAGATTCTTCTGGTTTAATGTTGTGACTGCTCTTCTCCTAATTATATTAAAAATGAGCCATCTGGAAAAAAAGAGTCAACAACGTACAGTTCTGTTTATTTGGTGATATTTTTAAAATACCTAATAACATTATTAATAATCAACATTATTAAGGAACTTGGAGCACAGAATTTATCCACCTCGCAAATTGTAAAACAACAGCAAGCTACCAGAGAACCACTTGACTACTCTGAATATGCGTGAAAGATAATATGAAGTCAAGAGACATAAGAACAAATGATGTAAAATAAAATAAGTCTCAATTCCAACCCTAGAAGAACCCAGCAGATGTAATATGATAAAATCGGCCCTGAATGATAACTGGTATTATCATCATAATCTTGTGATTAAAACATTAACACCATTGTTCAAACGAGTTCGTAAATGGCCTGCAGGAGGTTGCTTCAGATGGGCATCTACAGTGCAGAACTCTTTAACAACATTGCGCTCTGCTGCTACTACGCTCAGCACTACGACATGATCGTCAGCTGCTTCGAGCGTGCCCTTAGTCTCGCAGAGGCTGAAACCGCTGCTGACGTCTGGTACAATATCTCACAGGTCGCTGTTGTAAGTATTAAAAAACAATTTTACAAGCTTTTAACTAACTGTTAATATCTAGCAGTCAGATATGTCTAATGATTTATCCGCCAGTTATATTTCAGTCTGTCTGTTCGTCTGCCAGTCAGCTGGTCATCTGTCTCTCAGTTTGTCCGTTAACTGTTTATTTTTAAGCACTCCACAATTTTTTTAAAAAAAATATATAGTTATACATTTTCTCAGTTGAATTGTTGTATAAATATTTCTCAATTAATGTAAACAAATGAGACAAGTTGCACTTATTTCAAGGAGAGTTTAACGTTTCAGGGCAGTATCACAGTTTCCTGTAAACCAAAATTATTGCCATATTTTTAGTAGTATACCAATGTGAAATAACTTCTTCATAAAACGTTTTAATATAATAGGTGAGTATTTTACCAAATAATAATAAATTTTGAATTCATAAAATATACTATAAAGTCGTTTTCTTTTATACAATTTCACCACAAAAACTTTTTTTTTCTTTATCCAACGCCTGTACGTGGCGTTGTACGTACGTACTTCTGCCATTTGACGCCTACCAGCCCAATATAGGTTGGCAAGTCGTGCGGTTTGAAGGCGGCTAGCTGTTAGTCGTTTAGTTGGTTATCTAGGAGGCAACCAACTTCACCCCAACCTCAAAAGCTATACCACTTCATTCCCTCAAAACAAGTAAAGACCACATGAAATAGATGTGTACATTCTGACAATTTATACTTCCATATCAAATTTACTTTAATAGTTTCGAAAATTCTCCAATTTTTACGTTTCAAAATAACTTATAAAAAATTTTCAAGACAATTAAAAAATATTTTAAAGTTTAATAAATCTATTTCACTAGAGTGAAAAATTGTCAAACAAATGTTTTGCTTTTATAACGCTATAAATGCATCTATTAATTCCTGTTACATCGGTTGAATATTCTAGAATAATATAAATTTTAGAAAAATTCTATATTTCAAATTTTAGTATTCCAGAGTTAATAGTTATGCAAAAAAATATATTTCACTTCGCCGAATGGACCATAATGCCATACTCCACTGAAGCAATATCTACCAAAAGATGTATAGTTTTCCACTTTAAGGAATTATTTGGCATTCAATTCGTTATTATTCGTTAAATGATGTGGCATCACGTTCAGGTTATTTCATTTTCATGAATACAAATATTTACAATATCATACAAAACAAATATTATTTTTTGTTAAAAAAACCGAAATGGTTTTCATTTATTGTTAATATTAGTTCAGGATTAACTGCGAATTGTAACTTTCTAGCTATTTCAGGACTAAATAAAGGAACACATGATTGACAAGGATGTAATTTTTTTATGAGAAAATATTGCTTACAGTATAGACATCATCTTCTTAAGAAGGATTTTTTTTTGAGTTTATATGTAAATTTAGTCAAATAAATGGAGTTTTGACTCACACTCACATATATACAGATCTTCTAAAATGGACTCAGAGGACCTCAAAACGTACAAATCTGTCAGAATATCGCAAATTTCTTTGTTTTTATTATTACTGCACTTTACTTATAGCAAAAAGATTCAAAATTCAAATTATGAAATGATCCAATATTCTGTAGCTTCCCAGTATTAATTATTGAAGGTATATTTTTAAAAGAATATTTCATTTTTGTTATTTTAAATGCATTACGATAATTAGTGATTATTCCATGTGATATTTTTAAATGGGGCTATTCACTGAAAAGCTTTACTAATACTGTTCAGGGTGTTGGAGAGCGTCGCCTAGCAAAACAAGCACTACGTCTATGCCTTTCGGTTGAGCCCAACCATGGACATGCGCACAACAACCTCGCCGTTCTGCTTCACCTCGAGAACGAACTTCAACCGGCCTTGGCGAGTCTGCAGGCTGCCCAGAGATGCGCGCCTTACTTGTTTGAGCCATTCTACAATCAGGCAGTTATTGCCCACAAGGTAGTCGAATAGATAATTACCCTTATAATGATATTTACAATAGACAATAATTTAAATCTTCTCTTCTTAGTCATAACCATACAAAAATAACCATTTATGTACTACACAATATATGGTTTCATCTTTAATTGTTCCAGGACCAATGTGAAATTTCTTGACCCATTTCTTTTTCGCGAAAGAGAAGGCGACCCTCTTGCCTTTCGAGACAATAACCTGGAAAAATAGAGACCGGAATAAGTGTTCTCCCCAAACAAGACTGTCTTTAAATATAATTTTCCAAACCATAAACAAGAACTAATTTTTTAAATTCAAAATTGTTTTATGAAATAAATAACAGGGATAACAGCACCCATTAATGTGACAAGTGTTTGTGGGGCTAAAGAGAATGACTAATGTCTTGATAAAAATGGGTGGTCCTAGAGAAAAAGTAAGTATGCTATTAGCTGAGAGTAGTTCGATTAGAGAAAAAAAGATCGTCTCTTTACCAGAATAGATATTAGGAAAAGAGAAAAAGTTCAGGTCTTGATTAGAAGTGACTAAAAAAACAAAATAAAAGTTGTGACTTTTTAATTGTTGGATGTTGAAAGGTATGTATCTAGGCTAGAAGTTAGTGAGATATGTCTAGTGAAAGAGTTGGTCTTGAATGAAAATGAGGGGTTTTAAAGGGAAAATTGTTTTGTCTTGAACTGAATAGGGTGGAACTAATTTCAAAGGACACTTCCAAATTACTAAAAATTAATCTAATAAAGAAATAAATATCAGATAACGTTACATTATAATTGAGATATATCTACAAATGAAGTACTACTATAAATTAAACATAGTAAAAAAGTGTTTACTACACGTTTGAATAAGTATTAAAGAATAATCTAATAAAACATTGCAGGCGGGAGATTTGGAGGAGAGCTGGACCGCAGTGAAGAAGTCAGTTGGCGCTTATCCTCGTCACGTGCCTTCCAACAAAATCCTCAAAGAACTTCAAAATCTTTTTAACGAGTTCTAGGTTACTAAACTATTTATCAATTCTTGGCATAACAGTCAGCAACTATATGGTGGAGAGAAAGCCATCGACCTATACTGGAAACTGGTTAAAAGAAGAACAATCCCTGAGTAAAGTGTTTCCCGAACTTCATTATTTGTATAAATATGTACTTGTATTATTTTTTTCTAAAACACCAATATTACAGCCTAAATTTTGTTCTTATGGCCTGTCAAAAGCCTACTACTAGAGTGCTCTATGAACGAAAAATATGGTTAACTTATTCTTATTTGATGCACAGAGCAAATACCTGTAGAAACTGTAGGGAACGATTATAGGAAACTGTATACATTCCGTTGTTGGTAAAAGAATATTGGCATTGAACACAAAGCTCGTCTTAAAAATTTAAAGTTTTCAACTCAGAGAAACATTTAAATACTTTTGAAAACTTACTTTAAAAAATTACAAAAATATATACATTTTTATGACCTAAAATATAATAATTTCAATTTCACACCTGCAATTCAGCTGTGGAATAACATATTTATTCAAGGGTCTGAGAAAAATAAATTCACTAATGTTATTCTATCCAAACAAGACTGTGACAATAACATGTATCAAAATAAACATGAATACTGAAAATTATTCGTTAGTTTGCCAATCTCGATTTATGTTAACGAGAGACCATTCAATGAAGTCAACACTTCACTGACTTTAAACTTATTTAAAATCTACTGCGATGGAAGACAGGTTATATGTATTTTTTTTATTTCTATTTTCAAGCCCGGCTCTAGAGTCAGCTTTTATGCAAATTTTTCAAGGGTACGTATGCAATTTTTCCTATCAGTTCAGTTACAAACAAAGCACAAACTATTACTATTTTTAAAATGTAAGTCCATCATGGCAAAGTAGACGTTTTACCATCTCGTCATTTTGAATTCAATTTTATGTAAATTCCTTAATGCTGCAAACGAAATATTCGAAAGTCCATTTGAGTACAAAGATTGTCATTTTAAAAATGATAACATCCATAATGGCCAGACAAGCGAAATAGACAGAGATGGTGGATGGAGACGAAATAGAGAGGGAGAGAGAGAGAGAGAGACAGAGAGAGAGAGAGAATGTAGAGATACAAGAGGAAAGAAAAGGGGGGGGGGAAGATGATAATCTCTCTCTCTCTCTCTCTCTATATATTATATATATAAGATAAATTGACTACCTATCCATGGTACGAACCTATTTCGGATTCGAACTGTTACGATTTAACTTTACTAAGCTCAAAAGAATTTAAATAATGATAATTCTATAATGTAACAAATAGTTATATAAATTTATAGGCAAAAATAACGGTTCATAGAACTGACATCTATATTAACAAGATATTTTTAATAAAATAAAGTAAAATAAAAACAAATTGCTGTTGTGATAAATGAAAAAAAAGGTAAATAATAAATTTATTACTATTGTTTTTGGGTCGCATTCTAAAAATTTTGGAACACTACTGTAGCTGTCACATTAATGACATAAAGAAAAATTATTATAGAAAATATTATATATTATATTGCAAATTATAATTTGCAAACAATATAAATTTGTGATGAAATATAATTTATATCACACAATACTTCCTCATTAGTATCAGTCTCATAAGTGCCAATGCACTTGAATAGAAACAAATTGTAGACAGTTTGGAAAAACAATAAAAGAAAGTCAAGATGAATATTGAAAATTTTTGGTAAGTCTTGTTTAGATAATGAATTGCAATTTGTTATTTCGTTGTTGCAATTTGTTGTTAATATTTAAATTAACAACAACATAATTGATTTAAATGTTAGTTTCAAAGTAATGAATGAGTTATAAATAAATAAATTAAGATCAATTTAAACTTTCTTACATGATACTATAACTATGATAAATAATAAACTGTGATGTTTATTACGCAATTACTTTAAAAGAATGTTATTTACATCTTACACAGAGTTTCACCAATTGTTGAGAATAATACTTATTTTTTTTCAATTATTACCTAACTGGTAATTGTTAATAACTGACTAAATAGGTTTGTCAACACACTTAAATAGAAACAAATTATAGAAAGTTTGATAAAACAATATAAGAAAGTCAAAATGAATATTGAAAATTTTTGGTAAGTCTTGTTTGGGATAATCAATGCTATTCTACTCAATGGATATAATTTCAGCACATTCTAGCGCTAATCCATAATCCATTTAATAATTGAATAATAATATTTATGGATAATCCTTTAAAAGTGAGTCGGCTTTTTTTAAATGAGTATTTTTCAAACTGTTTTGAACGAAAAAAGTTATCCTATTTTGCTCGATTCAGCTGGAGTTGAAAACGAGAATTGATAGTTTAGCTTTGCTAAAAGGTTTCTCAAATATGGCGAATGAAAGTATCAGAAATTGAGAGTGGCTCGAATAAGAAGATCTCAGGAACTTTATAATATTTTAAGTTATATTAAAAGCAGAAGAAAATTACATTTGCCATTTAATTTTTTCAAGGACGAGTAAAATAATAAATAACTCCACATAGAAGTTTTTACTTTTCAATCGAAAATTATCGGAAATAATTAAAAAAAATGCTTTGGTTGGTGAAGCATATTTTACTACGTAGTGTTAACAAAAGTTTCTATACCAATGACTTAAAGAACTGATTTTAATTTGACATTATAAGAACTGAAATTACCTCAGTTTTGTAAGAAACCAGTTTAATAGAGGTTAATTTATAATCTTGGACCTTATAATCTTGGCTTACAATCTAGATAAGGTTGTTAATTATTTTTCAATGAGTAAGAGTTTTAATTTTATTGTTGGTTTTATTAAGTTGGTTACAATTCATTTTTCTTTGTAAATAATATTAACATTTTTGTTAATATTTGGTTAAGATTACAAAATGACAATTATATACATCAAACATAAAACTCATTACATAAAGATAGATAAATAAATGGCACTAAATAAATTTATCAGGTACTTTTAATTAAATTTAATAATTATATTTATTTTATTTTCAACACTTGTTCATTATTTTAAAGTTTAAATAAAATAAATTACTTTCACATGTAGACATTAAATAAAAATTCATTTAAAAACAAACCTTATAACATGAATCTTCAACAATTGATTTATTTCTTAAAACGAAATAAAACTGATTATTGCTAAAACACACCAATGAAAACAAGAAATAATATTCGGGAACATTCAAAAGAACCTTGGGTAGTGGAGTTTTAACTTATTTCTTAAAACATTAATTTCTTTTGACATTGTTGAATGAAAATACATTGAAGATTAAAAATAATATCTTTAAATATATTTTATTTTATATACAAAAAATATATGTATTCGAAATATGTATTGCAGGGAACTCAAGTGCAACCTTTTTCACACATACACAGACACAACCACATCCACACAAATGCAAGAACCATTCATGAATCCTATTTTATTCAACTAAGGGATCATACAGTAGCATGCAGTTTCTCTTCCCTGTAAGTCACAAGTGTTCTTGTAGCATTTTGTTCAAATTAACAGGAAGTTCTATGCTGAAGAAGTCACTATATAATATGAGGTTGAATTTACGTGAATGAAATTAAAAATTTGTTGTGCTCCTTGAAGCCAAAGCAAGCTCAAGGACTGATAGTATACAAAACATTTAACGAAAACCATTCATAATGAACAGTGACAAATATATTAATGAGCAGCTCCATAAAGATGTGTTTCTAAAAACTTTTAGAAATCTGAAAATAATATTAATAGGCAAACTGAAGAAGACACACAGAAGGAGTATCGAAATACCGACTAATCACTCTGAACTCAATAGTTAAGAATATTTCAGTCTGCCTCCCGATAAATTGAATGTTCTACTTTGCATATATTAATTACTTGATTACTCCAAAACAATTTGGTTTTAAACAACAGTATGATACCATAAATGTGTTTCAGCTGTAACAGAATTCATTTATAGCAGAGATCTCACTATACAACATGCTTCTACTCACCAAGATGCCTTATAAAAAATCAAAATTTAAAAAAATTGAAATCCCACAGAATCTAATAATACAACCATATTAATTCGAAGACAGTACAGTAATCATGTCAATCAACAGCTGTAACGATGAGATTTTATGTTTTGTACTGAGAAAAACCAGTATTGTAGTTGAGATAAATGCAATGAGAGCGCTCAAATTTATGAAAGAATGGTCCTCTATCTGTCAGAGAGTGATACACTTTTAATTATTAATATTAACTGTTAATGGTATAAAATATGTATTATTAAGTTAGTACTCAAATTGATTTGAATAAGGATATTTGCGAAAGTTGGCAACACACAAGTTCCCATTATGCAATGGTGGTAACAGGAGCACAATATAAAATTGCTAACTTTTCCTTTGAAATGACACCTTTACTGGCTCTATAAGTAAACTAATAATTTTTATTAAAAATTAGTTTTTTTTTTTTAAAAAAAACCAATGGTTTTTCATTTCTGTTTGCAAGGTTAGTCATCTTTATATTAATTTCAACTTTTTTTTTTTGGTATGAAACCAGAAAGATAAAGTACATATTATTTTTCTCGGATACAAGTCATAAGGCTCTCACAGCCTGACATCTAGTGATAAAATTCTGTTTTAAATCGATGGATTATGTAGTTTTAATTCGAGAAAAAAGTTGAAATCATCTTTATTGCACTTTTAAAATAGCATCGATTCATTTGAAACCTATTGATAATTATTATTACTTACAGAAAAAAACTACGAAAAGAATTTTTGACATAAAAACTTTACAGAATTACAATTTATAACCTTAGATTATTTTAAAGCACTTAAAACATTTAACTCTTAGAAAGATATTCAAAATCAACAAGGTAAAACAAAGTATGGCTCCACGTGCATAAAACCCAGGGTGAGACTTCAAAAAAACAGATATCTGCAGGCACTAATCAGAACTCTTCAAAACAAGACTTAAAAACTAAACAAATACTCAAAATATTCCTTCATTTTTTAAAATGGCAAACAGTTTTCATCATTCTCTTATTCAAAAGTGCATGATTTGACTAAAATAATCTAAATATTTTTATCTCAAAATTTTTATTTGGAGACTTTACAATTTTACTACTTACATTTTAAGAACTAAAGTATACATACGACTCAGTCTGCACTCCTGGTAATCAATCTAGGAATTATTTGAATACTGTTATCATTCAGCATTTTTCTCAAAACTCTAGAAATTAATGAATTAAATCTGCAGCAAAACTGGAAGAAATTGAAGCTTTTCCTGTGCTTAATCAGGATTTGTATGAGGTAGCAAAAAATTGCATTATTTCAACACCAGTAATGTTTTTAATTTATATTTTTGAAATGTTTATAGTAATCCTATAACTTTATATGACATTATTAGCAATGCAACATCAATGTGACTTATAGAATCAACCAGAATTATGTTTGCAAGCACCAAACAAACAGATCAATTCAAGTAACTGATCCTAGCAGAATGGTGTTGTTCTTGGTAAGTAATTTATTTTCTAAATATGAGATGACAAAATGATATGACAACCTGAAATATGAAATTAGACACCTGTCAAATCAGCAAGCTAAAAATAAGCTTTTGATTGAGTAAGGCCAGTCATGCAGCTGTCTTCATTGTGAACACATCTGAATAGCTATACGTTATATAGACAACTGGAGGAGAGATTCATGTTCAATTTTACTTCTTGGTAAAACTCCTCTTGGTCGCCTTGCGTTTCTTCACACAAGGAGGATTTTCTTTGTATTTTTGAGATGTCTGAAGAGATATCTACAGATTTATAGGAAATTTAAAACTGTGTTTGCCAGCCCAGAAAAACCTCCCGTTAAAAGACTCCGCAAACTACGAGCTTTGTCCACATCAGTCTCTGCAATCAAAGCACAAACATTGTTTTCAAAAACAAACATTGTAATCAAAACACAAATAAATTTATAGTAACACCATAAAATAGAGAGCAAGATAACAACGGTACGAAGTTCTAGCAAATTTGATATGCAAGAATATACATGAAGAGCACTAGTTCTTAAGTTTTTTGAGTCAGTAGTTGGTGTGATATACAAAAACAAAACAAACTGATCTACCTCCAGCCATAGCCACCTATCACTTGTTATAGTATCTGATGCTAGTCTGAATTAGCAAACTCATTGGGCTCGACCAGTCAGCAGTTTGTTTTAAAATCAAAATCATCGGAGGTTTTATTACGACAACTCAACATATTTACAGTCACTTCTGGGATTGGGGATTGGCCGGGGGTTGTTTATAACAAAGTTTTAACAGAAATGGAAACAATGGAAGTATTTCACTATAGTAGAAGTATGAAAAATGAAATCATGAATATAATATGTTTCAGGTAGACAAAAATGTCCAAAATACCGATCACTACAGGGAGTGAAAAATGTAGATTGCATTATGATAAAATCACAATAATAATTTACTTTCTTTCTGAGGAACTGACATGACTTTTAACCCTCAAGACTAACCTCATTTGAAAAAATCATACTACTATCATATCATAATACAATATCCAGTTAAAATGTTAAAAAAAAATTAATAAATCATTTTACAAATTTTAGCAGTTGTAAACAATGCTAGCTATTATTATAGCCGTAGAGTATATAATGAATCGTGGTAGTTATCATTGCAGGTAATTATTCTTCACCAGTAGAAATAGTTATATCTTATGAAAAATGCTACGCAATAGGTAGAACGTTTCAATTTTTCAGTTTTCATTTTTAAGTTCAATCGTTGAAATTTTGAGCTAAAATGTACTTTAATATTAAGTTTGGTTCCTAATTTGTTAAACTTTTGGATACTGCAATTTCTAAGCCGAATTTCATTGGTTTCTAAGGAAGTTGTTCAATAATATGTAATAACGATTAATGTAAGTTGATATGAATTATGGAAAAAAAGAATATTACTGCAATAGGGTGGTTGAGCATTAGTAGTAACTGCAAAAGAACCCCTCGCTGGAAACAAAGGAGTGTCGAGACCCATGACTGTGCAGACGTTCTCTGTGCACTCACGTGTGCTAGAGATGAGAGGGTCTGCTAACGATAGAGTGCCTAGTGAAGTGATCCTGTAGAAACAAAAGAAAACCTAGTAAACAAGCAGACTTACATTGTAGAAAGAGTATCACAAGAGTGCACTTCATTAAAAGTGACCTTTCATAGCAGTGCTGCATAACAAAGTAGTGGCAAAAATGTATATCAGACTGACATTTAAAGAAAGATACAAAGAAGAACTTACATAAATACCGTGTTAGAGAAGAAAAATTCATCGAATTAACAGAGCATATGATTCACAATGTATCCTCAAAATTCTATATAAAATAATATTGAATTATAAAAATTATAATGACTGTATTTAATGAATCAGGATGAGTAACTTATATATTTAAATTACTTATGATTCTTGAACTTCATCATTGAAATAATATTCCTATATTAGCTGGCATACGGCCTGTTGATTAGCAGTGACCAAGATGTCGGAATAGTGAGAATATAACGTGAAATAAAAGTTTACCATTCTTGTGCTGCATCACTGAAGTAAGTATCTTATACCTTATCCTTAAGGATCAAGGTAGTCCTTAAACTGTCAGCTTGTAGGTGCCGGTCAGACAAGTATCTTATACCTATTTACTCGCTACATATATTGAATTGATATTATACTCATGGAACAGATTTCTACTAATAAGGTAAACAGTAAAACTAATATTGTTAGTTTTACTGCTTGTTCTATTATTAAGCAGTAGGTGCATCTTTTAATCTTTAAACAAATAAACAAAGTTTCAATAATATTGACAATATTTAAACTCTTAAAAAATCAATCATTTAATCATAAAAATTTGTTTGTTTGTTTTACAAGTTCACACTTACAAGGCTGTACGTCTTTCGTGGTTTTCAAGGGGGGGGGGGAGTGATGTCTATTTATTACTTGGCACAAACATGAGCTTGGGTGAGTCACATTAGAGGCTTGATTCTATATAGGAAGACTTCAAGCATGCCTTACGGAAGGGTATTTAATTTAGGATATTTAGAGAAGGGATCATTAACGAAAACCTGACAAAACATACCGGCTCGGAACCAACGACTTGACATTCTCCCTGAGTGACGGTAAAATAAGATTATCTTAAACACAATACAAATTGGAAAAAGAATCCTTGCTGTCACTGACAGGTGATTGGGAAAGATTTAGTCATCTTTAACAAGATGTCAAAAAAGAGACTTTCCTGATGCCTTTAACTCTCTTAAGTTAGGTACGTAGAGGTTTGTGATTATTGTCTTCCTTGGAAACTCTAACACATTTAACTTTTATTTAGACAATAATAATTTTCTCCATAGAACGAAGATACGTTCATTGTCCTTTATTTAAATAGTTTTAATAAGACAGAGAGTCTTCTCCCGCCGTTGCTCTTGTGAGCAACAAATTGTCAACTGGAGCCCTCTTACTATCAGGTAGGTATGGATCGATTTGTAGAGACTGCTGTTGTCAACTGGGACTCAGGTTTTCTGAGAAATGTAACCGCGCAGACATGTAGGGTAACTGAAAACCGTAGAGTGCAGTAGTCACTGCAATTATGTATTCATCAAACAAATTCATCAGCACTATGAAGAATTTATTGATATAAAAGAAATATAAATTATTAAAATGATTTGTGATTAACTGATTCGAATGATATCAAACGCTAATATTTTTTTTTAGTATTAAAAAACAAATACTACATTCAATATAGAGTTCTATATTAAAATGGAATTTAAAATATCATATTAAATATTAAATTAAAATAATATATTAAAATTTAATATAGAGTTCTATATTCTTACTTTAAAAATGTTTCCAGCACAGGCATTTTCCTGCCCCAGTAAGTGCAGTTCATCCTATCATCCATAGCCTCTATGTACAACTGATAGGATCTCATATGTGAACAGGTGAAGTATCTACGCATGACTATGCATGAAACAGTAACAGCTTAGTTTTAAAAACATCATTCTAAAAAACATAACACTAACAGTTAAGGAACACTTTTGAAAAGGCATATAGGCAACAATACAGGAAATAATTTGGAAAATGCAAACGATAGACTACAATAAAAATACTTTTTTTAATCATTAGATATAAATTTTTCCAAAACAGAAAAAAAGCCTTAATATTTGATTTGCATCTTTTGACCTCTAAAAATTATTTTATTTTTCAGTATTGTCATTCTTCTAGCCATTTAACATTCCTTGGAAAGTATGAAACAAAAAAGCTGATAGTCAATAAAACATCCCGTTGGAGTTGGAGGATAAAATTAGGTACCTATTTATAATTTTCATTTCAAAATTGATTTTCATGAACTTGAGGATAGTGATTAACTTAATCAGAATAAAATTAGACAAATACTAGGATATATTTTTTAAGTATCGCTGACACGCAAATCTCATTGGATGGATTGAGTTAAAAGGAATACTGTGACGTAAATATTTTTGACCAATAAAAGAAACATTAGGTTCATCAAGCATGTATGTTAATATATTAGGTTGTAAATTTTGTTCTTTATTAGAGTCTATATGTGATATACTCCTTCGTTGGATTAATTTTCATAGAATTTTTATCATACCACATGGTCTACTTATGAAGACAGTAGATACAAATACTAAACTTGATATGATAAATGCAACCAAAGTTCGCTGACCATCGTTTTAATAATAAAAAAATTTTTTCATTAAAAACCGAGGTTGTTTAAAAAGTTTACTTTACGATAGTTAAATATAGAAAATAATTAATAATTAATAAATTTCTTCCAAGAGTATTTGTCTGACAGAATGGTCTGAAGATTTGTTTGACTCAAGATAAACTCGTTAACAGACAAATGAATGTAAGATGAGTCGTCACAAGACATTATGCTAATAATTAATATAAAATATTAACTGTGTTAAAAATACCAGTACCAGTTAGTTACTAAAAAAGTAATTCTTTGGAGAGCTCCCATCAGATATCTGACAACGTTAAAAAAATATGTAAATAATAATTTCAAGAACATTTAGACAAAAAGAGCTATAATCCATATGGCTCATATTATCACTTAAAAAAGAAAAAAAAAACCGAAAGAGAACTCCACTCCTCACTCTTTATGACTCAGTCATGTCACTTAAATTCTATTTGAAGAACTGAAAAGCATATATGACCTTTGCAAATATACAGGAATTAAGAAAATGATTTCTCTCTGTTGGGTAGGCAATAAATAAAGATATAAAATCGTAACTTTAATATGAGAGTTAAACAATGCACTTAGTCCCCATTGTGATACATAAGTATCAAACCTAAGTACGGATCAGAAAAGTTATTTAGAATTTAAGGAAGACATAAGCTCCTCTCTCCCCGTTATGACCCAAGGGTAACAAACTGATTTCTTTTCATAGAATAGATAAGTTGTGAAGGGTCTACAATTAGCAATCTAAGTATATAATGTAGGATGTCAACATGAATTTCATCTGCTAATAAATATAGAATTTAATCACCTATCCCCATTACAGTCTCGGGGAATAAAACCAATTCGTGACACTGGACCAGTACAGTCATATTAGAATAAGGTATGCTGAATAATGCAACCACAATTCCTTCCCAACGACATTATGCTCCAGAGTATCTAAGATTCCTGTATATGGGACACGAAAATATGGTCCAGGAGTATCGAAATGAATTTTATCTATCGAGTAAGTATTCATTATAGGATTTAAGAAATTCGCAGAATGCATCCCTCTCCTATATCATCTACAGTTGTCAAACCTATTCTTAACTATGAAATTTAAAAGGTGTATGAAACTAAAGTAAGCCATAAGTTTCCTTCCTTTTATAGGACAGGAATCGCAACAAATTGGGCTTTCAGGAATTTAGGTTGGGTTACAGTGGTAACCCCACAAGGGAACACTCACAGGCCGAGTATTTGCCTTCAGGAATTGAAGTAACCATTACAAGCAGCATATCTTCCTTATGATTCAGGAGTATCAAACTAATTTGTACCTGTAGGGCTAGAAATCAACATGGGGTTTCTCAGGAGATACAATCTCTCCTCCCCCTCCACAGAATGGTCCAGAGGAGTCAACCTCATTCCGAATTCTGTGACAGAACCTATATGGGCTTCCTGTAGACCACACAATTCATAAACATACCTATTTTTACCAGGCAATTGGCTTAATGCAGGATAATTTCATTGCCAATTGAGCACATTTGTGATCAAACTCTTTTATGACAGTAGGAACTGTTCTCAGTATAACAAGAATTTTTTTTATCGTTATACTCACTTTCAACAGGCATTGCAAATACTTCAGTCAGGTTACTTATGTTGGGAATACTGGAACTGAGGCACTTAGGCTGCCCTGAGCCACCATTCACGTACAAATCAACGTGACCTAAAACAGCAACATCAAAAACTCTTTCACATCAATTATAAAAAAAAAACACCAATATTCATTACAGGTATACATTATACACGTATATTATCATAACTATACTCGTAAATATCAGTAAGTTTATTCTATTGTGTATACTTATGATTAAAATAATAACAAGCTAATTTTAACTAATAAATTAATGAAACATTTTCATTCCACTAAAGCTTAACTTGTTAGCTCCTGTTTCAGTTTTTGTTATTTGAAGATCCATTATCTAGTGTGAATATTGCATCAGGGATAATAAAATATTTTTAATTTCCAAAAGAAAAGAAGACAGATAAGTTATTTAATCATTCTCTCTATTCTCATATCAATATTTTTTTTAAATAAATACAGCTAAAAACCTATCATTTGATTAAATTTATTGACCCAATTTGTTTAAACTTTAATAGCTCAACCTTTAAACACTTGGTCACGGTAAAAATAACTCATTTAGATATTAAATTCACATTTATTATACATTATTTTTTGATTAACAATATCAACTTAAACATTTTCTGTACAAAAGAATGAAAGTAACTAAGGTCAAACAAAAATACTTTTTGAACCAGTCGAGTTATTTCACCAGGAGGTTCTCAGCTGTGCTGAAAGAATAGAAAGATTTTCCTTATTCGTTAACAAATCTGTTCTGGCTTCTAGAAATTTACACACCAGGAATGTGATTTTTTTGTTTGACTCAAATCTTTAATAATTGATATTTTAACATGTGAGTTAAAATTCTTCTTCTTTTCCAAGAGAACAAAGATGTTCTTTGTGTATTTTTGTTATACTGTAGGGTAGCATAACTGGTGAGCTTAAAAATTTCGGGCTTAAGATCAATGAGAACAACCTTGATACCAAACGACATACCGAAAACCAGAGCAGCACTGATACTATACCTAGTTATTAATATAATAAGATGTAATTCTAAATCGGACTAGTACATACCAACAGGTCTCATAATGCCCAGCCCAAAGAAAGGCACTATAGGACGGGCATCTGTATGGACAGCGTCCACGAAGTTGGCATCATCTGGAGACAATCGGACTTCTTCAGGAGTTGCTTCGAAGCCTGGTTGAGCTGGATCAAGACCTGCAAACATTTGAATGTAGAATTTAGTAGCTCTTAAATTGGACCGTCCAGGAGCCTGAGGACACCTTGGCCGTCATGACCGTTTACCTCTACTGTCCTGAACCCACCACTGTCACACCGAGATGTATTACTTGAATTACTAGATATTTGTTCTCTGTTTTGTAATAAAATCATTAAATATCGTAATTTTTTCTGAAAATATTTAATTTTGTATAAATATATTTCATTATTTTCAGAACATATTTTATACTAATCAGATTTCGATATACACATAGAAAGGACTGAATTACATCATCCAAGAAAGGATCAGGAGGTGAAAACTTTTATCATTAACTTCTAGTTAAACTAAATAAGTTAAAAGAGTGCATTAATTTTCCAGTAAACAGATAATCTATATATGACCTGAAATCGATTTCACCTAGGGCTCTAAAAATTCCATTTTTTTTAGAGCAACACACAACAACTCAAAAAGAAGCAAAGAATCAAATATAAATACCTGTTATTCTGCCTATAGGGAAGTTGGTTTTCTTGCCGGCATATCCTGCTATGTGAGCTCCCAAACTGTGACCAATGAGGTGGACTTGGGACATGTTCTGACCCATCGCATTCATCTCGTCACAAAGTCTGCCACAAAACGAAAAAAATTGTTAACTACATACTTGACAATCATTTTAACAAAAAAGATTAACTATATAAAATAAAAGAAAAGGTAAAATTAAGAAAAAACTTTTGTGAAGCTAAATTTTTTATGGTAAATAATCTTATTTATGATCTTCAATGCACTGCAGAGTGTAAAAAACATGCACAAAACAATTTAAGAATAGTCTGGCATGGTTGACATTCAACTTTATTCTAAACAGACACATCTTCAGAATAAATGAATCATGAATTCAAATAATTGATATACTTTAATTAGGCTACTAAATTACGCCAATTGCAATAAGATTTACTACACGGGCAGAGTGTTTCTTAAAGCTGTTATCACGGAGAGAGGCATACCTGGCGACGAGGGCTCCCACCACTCTGGTATTGGCCGCCACCTGAGGGTACACCTGCTTCGTGGCACCTTTCCTCCAGTCTGCCACAATAACGTTACCATTTACCTAGAAAAAATACATAATGCTTTAAGCAATATAAATGATTAGTACAGTTTATATTGGTTAGAATGATAGAGTGCTAGCAAGCTCCCTAGTTTGATTCACGCAATGACTTTAGACCTCAACCGTAAAGCAGGGCCTAATACTGCTTTATGCAGAGGATTTTTCCGCATAGAGGTTACCGCGTCGAAAGAAATCTGGAATTATGCGCCCATTGTAGACTTCGCGGAGAAAATTTTCTACGGATCTAAAACACAACACAAACTGTTTATGCAGTAAATTATTGGGTTAGTGTGGTACTGCTGGTAAATGAGGACCGCAGGTACAGCTCACACAAGCAAACTCTAAATCATTTCACTCAGAGGATCAATGTTCGGTGACACTAGAGCAGGGGTTCCCAACCCCAGGGTCGTGACCCCAATTGGGGTTGGCAAGCGTTTTCTTAGAGTTGTAAAAACATATAGATAATTAGAAGAATTATAAATAGGCTGCAACAGGCACATTAGCAACGCCAGCCTCAACAAGAACACCACGCAACTCTTATCTAATCTATCACCTTAACATATTTTATCAAGCCGTATATAAATTTCTTGTCTTTCATGATATGCTATTCGTTTAATTGTAGCATGCTTCTTTTCTGTCCCATGAGAAATGAGTTATTTCAGACATCCAGGCTGGGAACCACTGCACTAGAGTTACTTGAGTGATAGTAACCGTGACGTAAAAATGTTAGAATTCATAGAATTTCTTTCCGGTTTCTGGTCACTATAGGTACTCCACGGTATTGTCGAAAGGTCAAGAAACGTGGTAATAAATCAATACAGGTCACTAAACGTATCAGCGAAAAAACTAATTACAGGACAGTTCACTGTCCTGATGGTTAGTATCACTCAATGTTTTGTTTTTCTACTTAGTAGTGGTCACTGTCGATAGAGGGTGACACTAGCTTGGAGCTGTCTCAGGCAAGGTCTAGAACAGCTGATGTTAATCACAATAGAGCACTCTACATATTCCCACGCTTTAATAGTACTGCCTGATTATTGATAAAAAAAATGTGGCAGTACTATTAATGAACAGAGCTATTCATTTTATATATATGTTTACACAACGTGCATACCACAATAAGAAATGAGAAAGAAGACCAAGATTTCACTAATTGATGCGTAGACTAAAGTGGGATAGGGTGTGTCCCACAGATATAGTTAGTAATAAGCGGGAAAAAGAGAGCATCTATGTGATATTATTAAGATATTGAATTTAAAATTGTAACAATTTCCATCTATCATAATAGAGATGGGAAAAACCATAGAGTGGAGTATTATAAAGGAACGGACATGACATTGAGAGAGGGAGTGAGAGATGGTAACAAAGAGAAGGAGTTAATGTGACAGCAAGACAGAAACAGAGATTTCTGATTATTTCTGACCAAATCTGTTACACGTGGGAGTAATATGAATACTGAGGAGTTAACAACGCTATAGGGGCTGATGCAACGGGAGTTATACAAAAGTATTGTGTGTGATTGGATGAAAGAAGCGCATAATTATATTTTTTTTAACCACACGTGCTATTATTACTGGGATAGAGCAATAATGAGAGGTTTAGCTGGAATATGCACACAAGACAAAAACGAAAGAACTAATTGATACACAAGGCGCTATTTAGACATTCTGACAAACGATCACACCCAACTCTGCATAACAAAGACTAATTTTATTAAAAAAACTGCCAACTATTTGGACTTATAGGCGGGAAATCTGGCAAACATTCAAAGATTCCAACATCTACAAATTCAACCACACAATTCATAATCCATCATAAAATCGACGAAACTTCGTTCCATATTTTCAACGAAGCCATTCATAATAGTCTCAAGGTATCATTCGTCGAGATGTAATCCGATAGCAATAATTTCGTCGATTATCTACCGACCTCCCGAAGGCTAAAGAGATGATATTCCAGAGACTTATTGCCTAGTGACGATTTAATTACTTTAGCGTTGAGGCGCTTATGAAATTTATACATGTACCCATATGTACGGAGTGCTTCTGGAGAACAGTTTCCCCACACGCGTTTCCATTCAGTTTGAACTGTTATTTTCTTCAAAAGATGAACGTTAGTAGTTTACGCTACCTAAAACACATTTATCATGTGTATTATGCTATCTGGATACCATTTAAAGCCCAGTTTCTATACTGACAATTAAATGCTAATACTTCGTCACTATCAAAAACAAATGTTTAATCTGTAAATCCTTAGACAATTTTCTTGAGGGATGCGATTAGATAAAGGTCTCCTCGAAAATATACTCAAAACCACTCTTCAAGGTAAACATCCCAACAAAAGTAAATAAAAATCTGTCATTTAACACAGGAAAACATCTATTCTCTAAGGTTTCATAAAATATTAAAATACTTGTTCTAGGTAAAGGCACCAATCGACGTAAAATTGAAAATACCTTCTTGAGGTAGAGGTCCTTGATCTGCATCGCCCAACGTGCCTTGCCCGTAGTGGCAAAGCCGTGAATGATTACACTGGTCGGATATTTGGGATTGTACAAAGTTCTGTTGAGATTAACTGAATTCTCAGCCCCAATGTGAACAATTCGCCCTTTCACACTTTGCCTAAAACAAAAGAAATTCATTTTAAGTCTTCCACATATTTAAACATTTCTTCAAACAAAATATTCTTGATTTCCTCTGTTTTTCCTTATATCGTAAATAGTTTTTAGCACGGTGCCATCTTCTTTTTTGATTGTAAATGACTTCATTAGCGTTGTTTCTGCTGGCATTAACGTTTTCACGATTTACAAGTCTGACCTATGCATATTTTTTTTACATCATTCACACGGAATTTTATAAACATCTACCACTGCATATACTCCAGTTCTTAGAAGAGTTCTTTTTTTTTATTCAGTGTCTGCTGACCAAGTTACAAGATATCAGCAACCAGCTGCAGCTAAACAAAAGAAGTGAAAGAAGAACACGATAATGATTACTTCCAGTTTATTATTATTACTTAATAACTTAATATCATGTACTCATTGACCTTTACATTAAAGTTAAAATTATTTACAAATTATTTGCACTTTATTTTTCATTAAAACTTGAGTCATGCGAGCAACCGAATATTAGATGGATTAAAGTTCTTAGTTGTAAAAGTTCCCTCGTATAGGAGATTCCCTACATGGATGAGGCTGTAGGCCCACACCAATCTCATCATATTTTAGTAATCAGAACGGTGTTGTAATCCAATTGAGTTTGGAAGATTTTACTATTCCAGTTAACCTGAAAAAACTTATCGAAAAAACATTTCTGTTTTGACATTGGACCAACAGCGACTTCTGGTGACATACTCGTATGCATCTTTCATACTTTTTATTTATATGAACTCTGTGAATAGTTTTGTGATAACAGTTATGTTAATTATCTACTTATCAAGTGTCCGTAATATTAACTTTAATTTTAAAAAAAGAATTTCAGTGGTTCATACGATATTTATCTACACTTTTAAACAAGTGCTAATAAAATTTACTGCCTATATCCGTTTTGGGTATTTCTTTCCTCGTTCTTATGTTGTTTTTTTTTTCACATTTCATAACAACTTTACAATCTGTGAACAACTTTACATGAAATAAAATTCAAGTTATGAAGCACAGTGAAAATTCTGAAATAAGACAAAGACATACAGTCTAGAAACGGTATTTGCTATAGACACAATAGATAGATTAGTGATAAAGGGAATGAATACATGATTTGAAGAGTAGTATATAAGAAAGAGAAATTTTAAAAAAAGAACAAAAATAAAGAATAAGTGGAAAAGGTTGGACAGGTCAGGGTGAAAAAAAAGTCAGGGACAATGAAAAACACTATCTGCCAGATGTTGTAACACCACTAGACAAGGCTAGTGCTCTTATTACTACTGAGGATAACTTAATAAAGCATTACCACAATTTACAGTCGGTGAACTGTATATTTGATTAAGGAAGACTCTATAATATTCCAACAATTCTTATAGAATAGTTCAAGAATAGTTAATGTAAAATAATTAATTTAACTACTGAAAAATTTACATTCCAAATACTCGGCAACTATAGCAGATCTAATGTTTTATTACTAAATATAAATAACGAGATTTACGACATAAACTAGGATAAAATGAGATAATATTAATATGATATTAATAATATATAATATTAATACTAACAATATGCATGTATTTAGGATGAAATGACCGCATATGAAAGATTTATTTTGTTAGAAAATATTATCGAGTCTTCATTTAATGAAATTTAACAGGTTGAATACTATAAAAAAATATGAATAGTTTATTCATATCGAACTCATTATAACAGAGGACAATAGCTTTGTGTATCAGATATCTCTTATGGCAAATTATGGCTTATGGCACTCTTATGGCAGATGGTGCCATTTTTCATAACCTGAGGTCTTTTTGACCCCCCACCCCTCCCTTTACCTATTACTTTTTTTTTAATACTTCACACTCCTTCCAAACCTTCATATCATAGTCATCACTAATGGATGAATGTGCCAATTTGAAAAAAAAAATAGATAACATTATATTAATTACACAATGGGTATCAATAATAATATCATTTGGTTTTATTAATAGAAAAGTTGGAAATAAAACTTGATCGTGCATGTACACGCACAATAATTTAGAACACCTTGGCGATAAATTAATGGGGGAGAACAATGTGCACATGCCGTAAATGACCGACATGAGCAATTAGTTGCACTCTTATCGGGGTTTATTTCCTTTCTGTTCAAGGAAGTTTGTTATCCTGATCACTGACATTGAGCCATTAACATTGGAATAAAGAACTGTGTTATTTCAATCAAGGACACCTGATGTACAGAGTGGAATCACTACTAACAATTAGGAACTCCTAAATTATAATTGATGTTTTGCTTTTTGTTTTCATTATGCTTAAGCCAATGAACGGCCACATTTTTACATTACCAACAACCTTCATTAAAGAAGTGGATAAAATCAGTAATGAAGGTAAAGGTTAGCTTCCTAACTTTACGATTTGCTACGCCAGCAATTTCAATAAACACTTCATGAAGCCAGCAGTAATCTTAACTGTAAATGTAAAGAGTTGTGTGTGCAAACATATCATGTATAGTAGTAAAGTAGTAAGGTGACTGATTACAGTTAAATTCAACGTATTCGGATACTGACAAACAGGCCACCAATATACCTTATTTTCCAACTATATGTAGTAGTAGTAGCCTAAAACTACGTCGTACTACGTAGAAGTATTAGATGAGATTATTTATTAGGAAAGTAGGTAGTAGTAGTAGTAGTAGTTAGTAGTAGTAGGTCTTACTTAATTAGTTAAGTAAGACCAGGTAAACGTGTCACCGGTATACTCTATTTGCCATGTCCGTACGGTGTAGTCGTGGATGAGGTATTTGCCTAGGCAAACTGTGAGCCGATATAGTAGTAGGATGGCAGAGTCATTGACCAGGCAAATAAATTAGGAACTGATCCTTCTTGTGACCTTCAAAAATCACATGCGAATTGAGTTCTTTCTAGACGATAATTAAACTTAGTTTACGTAAAATGCTAAGCAAGGAACCAAATTTAACCAAAAACTTTATCATGCAGCTTCATGAACCTACTGGTTTACATCTTTCCAAAGGTTGGTTTACAAGATTTCTTACTTAGTAAACGATGCAGAATGGATGAGAAATGATAAACATAGATTCATTACTAACTTATTCCTGCTTTTATTTCTAGTAACAATTACACAAACCATATGTGCACACGTGATACTGTACAAATAAATAACATAGTGTAGTCTAAAAATTAACGAACTATTTTCACAATAGTAAATTATTATCTCATTTTTCAGTTAATAGAATTATTGAACTGAGATAATCTAAATAATAATAATAACAACTGAGACGGATGAGTCTGTCGATCTCTTCAACTTTTCCGAATCTTTGAAGAGCACGACATTATTTCCCTCTCCGTATAGACTTTATTTAGCTATTACTACTGCATAAAACCTAAATAAAAATATGCGCCTGAATACTAATTCTCTGAGCTTTCGATCTACAGAAGGAGATTCAAAGTTGTGCTATAGTTACTAAGTGGTATTCACTAAACAAGTCTACATATACGAATGATGGCAATTCCATCCAGACGAAAGGAAAATTGCCCGAAAGATCGATACCACTAGAGCTAAAATTTAGTGCAGAAGCTCATAGTTCTCAGCTTTCTGCAAGAAACTAGAATATCTTGTACGATAATTCAAGTTGCCTGGTAATTTAGTTGGAACACTAGAATAAAATTGATATTCAATCTCAAAATGGTCTAGATAGAATACACTAGAGACAGATGATGTTCTGTCTAAAAAAAAATATTTTATTGACTAATTGTAATATTTTTCGACAGAGGCCACGTTAGCCCAGTAGCAACACACTCGCTAATGGACTGGTAGATCCGAGGTTCACTACCCACTCTGGCCTTTGATTCATTCAACCGTGAGGTGAAAAAATCTGGGCACCGAGAGGACGAAGGCCGCCGGACCCGAGCCTATACGATGGCAGGTATGGTTAAAGTAGAGATAAGATAGTGCCTATAAAATCCAGCCCGACCCGAACCAGGCATCGGGCTCGGGTATATATCGGAGTTTATTTTCCACCAGCCAAGCAAATCTATAATTATTTATTATTATTTTATTTATTTTATAACAAGTATTGCTTAGGATCTATACATCGTTTTAGTATACATAATAAATAAATATATATTTATTTAAAAAAAGTTAGCGAGAGAGGAGCCAAATTCTGACCCAAGGACTTGAACTCGGGTTAAGATCTTACCTCTACGTTCAAGATCTCAACTCTTCTAATGTAGATTGTTCATTCTGTGGTATAGCAAAGGGCCAATGTTCAGCCCATGTGTGTTCTCTTGCAGGACTGCCACAGAAAACTAATCCAAAATTTTCCGATCTCACAGTTATTTAAGAAAATTTTATCGTAAAGAAATTAACACAGTTAATAGTAATTAGTTTTAGCACAAACAGTTTTTAGTTTTAACTTATTTGACTCGTAATGTAATAAAAGGATTCTAGCTACCTGGTGAAAACTCTGACTTTGAAGTCCATTTGTTCAGGAGACATAGGAGGAGGAAATGGCCTCAGGAAGCTAGTCCATGGATAGTCTTGTGAGAAGCAATTCAGTCCTTTAAAACAGGTTTCTTCGGCGCTCACGCCCACTGAAACTGTACATCAACAATTCAATATAATCATCTATTATAAAACGTCAAAACTTAGAATTTCTTCTAAGCATTGAATAGATATTTAATCTAATAAGTCTGATTAAGCTATGTAAAGCAGGTTTGGTTAGGTTAGATTTAAAGTTCCTCAATATGTGAACCAGGAGTCCACAAAAGGTCAAACGAAGTCCACGAGTAAAAAGAAGGAATATCGGGTAGGCAATTAGTGTTCCATGAGAAATATATATACATATACCATTACTAGACTACCCGTAACTCTTTGTGTCACTCAGAAATTATAGCAATAGTTATTGAAATAAATTTACTGAACATGATTGACAGGGATAATTTCAATAGTTGTTTCTTGTTATTAAGGCACGGAAACAGATTCTTATATGACGCAAGCTTTAATACAGTATTCTTGACATGATTCAAGATATATATACAGTAAGTATATTTAGAAAAATAAAAATCATTTATTTTATTAAACAAATAAATAAAACATCAATTCAAGCTAAATACAAAATTAAGTACATTTATAACAAACAAAACTTGTAAATTGAAATATTCAATTTATTTACCCAACATAAAATAACATTAAAGATTGGAGTGTGTCTTTATATATATAAATAAGTGTTACGAATAAATCAGTGTTTTATTTTTACTCGTATTATTACATGTCATTGGAAGTATGATTCAAAACTATATATTTATATTATTGCAAGTAAAAATTAATTGCAATAATGTAAAAACTCAATAAACAATTGGGCATCTGCTCTGCAAATATACACGTAAGCAATTGTTCACAGAATTTAGTGTTTCCCAAAAGATCAGAGGGACCTGGGGCTATATCTTACTTTGCGTTTCTATGTAAGAAAATTCATACGATTGCAGTTCATACCCACTGTACAGAAGTAAACTAAAAGAATGGAGTGAGACACTCTATTTGCTAGTCTAAAAGATGAGTTTTTTTTGAATTTTTAAAAATTCTATTTTATGAATAATATTTTCGTCTGAGAATTAGAGAAAATTATGTGGATATTTATTAAAATTAAATATATTAATTTAAATATATTCTAAAAAGAAATAATAGGGACATGAGTGTAGAAGCATGGTTGTTTTCAACACATGTTTAACTAAACATAAAGTTGAGCATAATTGAAAATGATTTTCGACGGACGCTTTTGGAAAGCACTGCTTTGAAGGTCAACTAATGACATCAGAGTTCTTACCAGTCGGCCTTCACCCACAGTACTATTAGTTAAGTATGAATGAATAAAAATTAAATAATATTTATATTTAATTTTTTGTTTTCCTAAAACGGAAACAGGTTTAGACAGTTTACACATTCTTTTTTGTTCTTGAGGTGGAAAGTGTTTATTATTTGTTAACACATCCATACAACTATAACATTTTCCTTACTATTATAAAGTAACACAAAGGTCATGAGATACATTAAGGGGATAATCAATCTCAGCTCTTCATATATCCTCCTGCTTGTTCACTTGGTTTCAGAAAACTTCCACATTCAAGAATCTATTTATTATATCTCTTAGTGTTGTCTATCTGTCAACTATTTGATCATCGAATACCTATAATTTTATGTTCATATAAAAAATATAAATATTAAATAAAGATATAAACATATGAAATACATTATATTCATATTCAATATTATTTCTCTTTTTTATTATCTTTTATCAAACGAAGTCTATTTCTTAGTTAGGAAATAACCGAGAAGCTTCGTTTTTTTAATAACTGTTTCGTATTTTCAAACGTTTTAGTTAAAGTGAATTTATCTGTATGCACTGAGTTTATCTGTGAGTTATTTATAACTCATTTGTGAGTTATCTGTGATTTATTTTGTTAATTGTGAAATAAGTATTGGAAGTCTTTAATACACAAGAAATGCTACTTGAGTTTCTAAGTTTGAAAAAAAAACAATGTGAAGTGAATCAGATCAAATGGAATGAATGGCAAATGAGATCGTTACACAATGCCAATAGAACTGCGCTATAAATGTTGAATCAGTAAATATATATGCATCAGTGCTGTTGTACTATGTGATCTAAATCCAAATGGCTATGTAGACGTTGACTCTCTTGACAAATGAGTAACTTTAATGCATCTGCATCTGGATGATTGGGAAAGAAGTTTAGAAATCAATATGAGAGATCAAGAGAGGGAGGGCGGAATACAGAGAGAGAGAATGAGAGGGAAGTAAAATCAAAAGAGGAGAGTGAGAATGAAGAAAATAAGTAAATAAATCTTAAATATGTTAAAGACGATAATGAAGCCGGCGAACGAAAACCCTTGTCCTCAGTGAGCGCGATGTTTATAAACAAGAGACCTTGAGGCAGTTGTATAATCCCTGGTTTTACCAGTTGCTTTCCTCCAATCCCACTTACGATTGTCTATCTCATCTGAATCCCCTACATAATAACAGTGCCCTTGATGAAGGCCTTACTCTGGATGACATCAAGTCTCTCGGTCCTTCCTATCCCATTGTCCTATGTTCTATTTCCCTTCCTAAGTTCCAAACACCGTTCGCAATGTCTGATTCTCCACCTTTAGAAGATCAAATGTTTCTAGCTTTGGTTTTTTTTTCTTATTAATTTCGTTGCTTATTTGTCATTACTGTTTTCTTACATAATAGTGTTCAGAACGGTGACAGCTCTGACCATTAATTATGGAGGCCACCATTTATAAGTGGTCAGTATCAAAAACTCTGTGGAAAAGCTCAAAGCTATAGCATCTGGTGGATCAAATTTAATCTGTACCAAATTTATAATGGAATCATTATGGATCCTAATTAATTATACCCAGAAATAACTCCCATTATAAGGGAGGATAACCTACATACCTCTTCTTTGAAATTACTTTGACGGGAAGGGGCATTTTGGAACATTTTATTAAGTCAGAAGAATATTTCTTCGCTAATGTGATAAATACAAAAAAATGACATTTTTTTTTAAAAAAATCTACCTGAAATTAGTACGCATAAATCGAAATTTCAAAAATCTCTGATTATACAAAATGGTATGTAAGTTTTAAACCTAGAAACTAAATTTGGAAAAATAGCAATATGCTTTGCTTTTTTGATTTGTTTACTTGAAATTATAAATTTGTTAAATACATGCATATTGTTAATACCACTGAGGTTAGTATGATTTATATCAGAAATAGGTAAAACCGTCATACCTTGTAAGATGATCATGGAGTTGGAGCGCTTTCGGACGTTGTCCATCTTCGATCGCAACAAACCCGCTCAGGAGTAGGTTAATTGCGATCGAAGATGGACAACGTCCGAAAGCGCTCCGACTCCATGATCATCTTACGAGGTATGACGGTTTTACCTATTTCTAATATAAATTTGTTGTCATTATGGACTTAAATAGAATTATTTAAGAGAGCTTTATTGAAAGAAATTTGAGGACGTTTTAAAGAATTACTATACTTAAGAAGAATAACATAACAAAACTGTAAAAGAGGAAGTAAATCAGTAATATATTACTTTCACCACTCTTTCTATGAAATACAGAGACATGAAAGGACTGCATTGTTGTGAAGATTTTGAAATCGAGTTTTCAGCGGAAATACATTTCGATGTCACCTCAATTCCAATACATTTTGGAAACTGCCAATCAGTATGTGTATCTGTTGAGAGGATTTCTCAAAACCAAAAAGAGCTATACAGTAATCCCTTGCTAGACCGCGGTTGTTTTTGCTGTTTTTTGTTGTTTCAGTGTTTCGCGGGTTCCTGAAATATCCAATTAAAAATTAAAAAAATAGTCAATTGAAATTGTAGTAAAATATAAAAAAAAATACAACTCATAATGAAAAAGTACAGTAGTTAGTATTAGAGGAGAAAATATACAGGATTCTTCTTGTACGATGAAGAATGTAGTGACTTGCTGGGTCAAAATATATAAATTAAAGTCTAATGAAAGCTATTAAAAAATATTCAATAAAGACTAAAAATTAATGAAAAACATTAAAACATAATCAATTGTAACAATTGAATAATAAAAAATATCAAAAAATAGAAGTTGAAAATAATAAAAAAATAACATGTCGCCCAACTTCATGTTTACCACGCCACCGACGCCCTCGTGAATCTACACACTACGCATTATTTTTTTATTTTTGTTTTTCATTTTTATTTACAACACAGTACAGTATTCAGAAAGGTCAGGATTCTCTCTCTGTTGGAAAGGTCGTTGTTTGAGCTTTAGAGGTTTTTATAAAGGCGCGTCCATTATTCGCGGATTTTCGCTTTTCGCGGGTGTCTTTGGTCCCCATTATCCGCGAAAAGTGAGTGATTACTGTAATAACCAACAGTCATATGAGAGATCCTACTATCACTGAGATGGAACAGCATGCTTGGCACCAAAAATATACACGGTAATTTTCTACATACACCTACTGTCTTTTCTTAAAACAGTTTACTTAAAAAAAAAAACAGGCTTTTCTTTTGCTAAAAATATCTCCATAGAAACCCAAATCACTTTAGTACCGTATTTTAAGTAGACACTCAAAATATTGGTATGTGATGCGCACAGAAATTGTCCTTCAGGGTCCAAAGATGAAAAAGCTGTTTCTAATTATTAGAACTATAAAGGAACGTTATATAAATTGATACGCATAATAAACAAATGATAATAAAATGCATATATTAATTTAAATCTCAATTTATTAAGCTGAGAGAGAATTTATTTGTAAAAAAAGTAAGTACCAAAATAATCGACAGTACTAAGACCAGACAACTAGAACTACGAGTACCATAATAAATCTACTACCTATACATTATTAGGTAAATGAAGGTCGTGGGGCACCTCATACCAGGTTTTTTTCTGACGCTATCAAGCGTGTGATAGTTGTTTACCGGAAGTGCTATAACGCACCCTTTAAGAAATCTCAATGTTGGACATATATTCACGGCGTGTTTAAGAGCCCCATTGTTTTTGGATATTATTCAAGCATGTGAAAGGTACTTCTTTGTAACTGGTAACAAAACAGCAACTAATTTGAAATCACTTCTCCGGTGATTTAAGAAACTTAAAATTTTGTACTGTGTACATACTACCTTATCATGAATAGTTAGTTCATTAGTTACATTATTCCAAGAATAATAATATATTGAAAATGGCAAAATGGCAACTATTAATTAGATTTGCAGTAAAATATCAGATTATCTAAAACAATGATTCCAATTCTGGTATTATTATCCTCATTAAAATAAATGAATTCATTAATAACTAAATTAAATTGTTTGTCAACGAGTTCCTCTTATAAAAGTTGAGCGTAGGCTACTGTACATTTGTTCATTGTCTATTATTAATAATTTACTTTATTTTAAACTAAGTCAATTATTTGTAGAAATATAAATTATTTTTTATTTCTCTTCGTTTTTGCCTCAATCTTCCTTTCTCCCTCGTGATCAGACTGAAACTCTCTGAAGGTTCATATCAAAAAACACTAGCTCGTATGAACGATTACAGAGTGAGGACACTCCCACGGAGCGCATCAATACAAATTACCTTCCCTAACTCCAACATACCCTTGATGGTATCGGATGCTAAGGATCCGCCCACATTCCTCCCTCTGTGGTATAACTTTAGAGGATATTGTATTCCGGTCATCCTTCCATCATTGGAGGAGATCTGAATACAAAACAAATACTACATTATGTTGCACCACACTATTTCTCAGGTCACACCCTACTATCTCGTATCGCAAATACTAATAAATTAACTTATGCACTGGAGAAGATAACTGCAGGCCTGATCTGTGAAATATCTCTCTATCCAATCATGTTAACCATATGATTGCCTCTAAGATCTTCAATGTTTGAATTTTTGTCAACTTCTTTTTCATTCTTTTTACTCAGATTTAAAATCAAATATCGCGCTTTATTAATTCTATCACCACAGATTGGAATTTATTTGAATAATAGTGATCAATGATATTTTCTATCTCTTTCATCTTTGCAGTTATCTCAATATTATTCAATATGTTGACACTATTACCTCTCATTTTAAGCAACCCTTCTTTCACTTCTGTAAAACCACTACATTAATTCCGCTTACAATACATCACCTTTCTATATCCTGGATAAAGTAAAAGCAACAAATCGTACCGAAAAAAAGTATTTCAAATCACACTAACTTACAATGAATCTGTAGTTCACCATAGTTCTATAGTAAACAGAGTTCAAAGTGGCATAAATGACCATCAGGTCCTTTACAAGAATATGATCCAAACTTCTTTTGGACTCCAGAGACATGTATCTCGGAAGGAGAGTAAAAACTCTGAAAAAAGGTCCAGGTCAGGGTAGTGAAATACTTCAGCATGTTCCCACAAAACAATGTGACCAGTAGCGTCTCCACAATCAATATTAAGTCAAAAGTTTACACTGCCAAGCAGAACTGATCCTTAATAACAAATTTTTCACTAGCGGAAAAGTCTTACGTTTTTTTCAGCTAGCGTAATATAGGTTAACTATCGATGTAATATATTTATCGATGAAAACTATGCACAATACATCTTTTGTCCCTTTTGTCACTTCTCTTCCTTTGTCCCTGTAGTAAAATATTGTTTTTCTAGTCTGATAAACTAGAACTGAATATTACATTTTGAAATAATTGTTTGGAAGAAAAACTAATTCCAAAGTCGTTAATTCCTAATGTTTAATATAGCCTAAAAAATTACAACTCTCTACAATTGGTGTCTCTGGATAATAAAAAGAGTTACTTAAAAGAAAATATTAAGGAGTAAAGTAAATTTTCCAGTAGGTAATATTGCCCAAAAATCTTCACACCTCATCTTAACTACAAGGGGTTATTTTTGACTATAATATCAGTTCAACCATCAAATGTGACTCATGGTCAACAAAGTTTTAGATACACACCCACACTAATACAGTCATCATCAAAAACTTTATAAATTAACTCAGAGGATCTGAAAAAATTAAAATAAAAAAACTTTTAAAATAATGTTTTTATGATTCTATATTTTAGTTATGGCAAAATAATAAATAATCAAGTTTTTTTTATGTGAGTCAGATGCAGAGGCTCTCATTGATTTATTGCTTTCAAAGGGTTTAAAAACCCTTCTGGTCTTACGTATATAAATTTACAAAGCAACATACCACCAGTTCCCTAGGAGAGTTGTCAATTATCATTGCCTACGTTGTTAGATCTTAGAAAAATCAATATTGAAATTCAGCATTCGAGAATGCGTATGAATTTAATCAATTATATACCTTTCTAAGGAAGTGACAATTCTAATTAAACACATCTTTGCTGCAGTTGGGCGGGATGAAATTTTTTTTAATACAGAATCTTAAAGCTAACTGAAGCATAACTCAGCATAAATATGTTTTTTTTAGCAATAATCGTAGAAATATATTCAAAGGTCTTCATTATTACTACTAATTAGCAAATTAGTAAGAGATTAAGCAAATGCTAATAGATTAAGCAAACATTAGGAATTAACGACTTTGGAATTAGTTTTTCTTCCAAACAATTATTTCAAAATGTAATATTCAGTTCTAGTTTACCAGACTAGAAAAACAATATTTTACTACAGGGACAAAGGAAGAGAAGTGACAAAAGGGACAAAAGATGTATTGTGCATAGTTTTCATCGATAACAAGATTTCACAGTAAACATGTGAAATAGAAATCAACGTCCAAATATTTACGGTAAAATCTAGTTATACTTGAATATATAATGAGATTTATTAATAAAATGTGAAATAAAAATCAAGGTCTGAACCACAGTAAGAAACCAGTAAATTTTCTTAGTATTTTTTCTAATTTCTTACTGTGCTTTAGACGTTAATTAGAATATATGTACACATGTATGTTTGTGCGCGTATGCGTATGCGTGTCCCAGTGCGAGTTCTGTGTGTACGTATGTGTTGTATGGGCAAAGTGTTTCTCTACCCCTTCACCTTTTTGTTTACCAACTATATATATATATATATATATGATCAAACCACAATAAGAAATGGGAAAACAAGACTAAGATCTTTCAACTGTAACAAGCGGTCTTCCTCAGAGTCAAAAACACAACATTGACGAAGACCGCTTGTTACGGTTGGAAGATCTTAGTCTTGTTTTCCCATTTCTTATTCTGGTATGATCATTGATTGTTATTTCACGTGTTTATGTGAAATCTTTATATATATATATATATATATATATATATATATATAAAAACAAGATCTTAAAATAAGCATGGGATACAAAAATCAATTACTAAAAAACAGTAAGAAATTTAGACATATATCTAAGATCATATCTTCTAAGATTTTGAAATATAACAATGTAGATAATTTGTTACTTTAAAAACTCTCCTAGATATCTGAATTATAATGGTACAAGCAATTCTGCGAAAATGTCACAAAAGGTCAGACTGGTAAAAGCAAAGAAAAATTATGGTGGAACGATATCAATATTAGGTGTAGGAGTTTTTTTTGCCCATAATGATGAGAATCACTAGATAAATTGGCTAGAAGCTAAATTGATCACGTAAGGAAGATCGCCTATGTTACCAAATATTATTTTGGCTTTATTCTTTAAATTTAACAGATCAAATACTTTAAACATTAATAATGGTTGATTCAAATTAGCCGCAGAATTAATGCAAGCAACAGTCTTGTTCACCAGGATTAAAAGTAACTGGAAATAAAATATCTATTAAAGCGCATATCGCAGAGACGTAGGCAGATACACCTATAAATACACAGATATATCTCAGTAGATCGCATATTACATAAGCGATCGTACCTATCATTACTGGACGTTGACGTCAATGGTCAGGGGAGCCCATGCTTGAGTGAGGGAGTAATTGCATGGTCAGTTCTGGGAAGTGGGAGCAGGATGCGCAGGTGCTGGACTTACTAAAAGAACATTTTTCTTCTTTCTCGACTCCTAACTCTCTCAACTCTGTCTTCCTTCACCTATATTTTTTTGTTTTCAACTCAAGTGTAGCATTTTGCTCTCAGAGCTGTTCTAGAAGTAAAAGGTGTTGTGTTTTCCAAATAACACCCACTTTGTAATGATCTCCATAACATTGTTCTTCTTACAGGAGGAGTTCTAAATTTAACGTTATTCAAGCTTATAATAATAATTAACGACTACGAAGAATAATGATAACTAATAATAATAATAAACCCCATAGAATGACCTCATTTTTCCTACAAAGGATGCAATGAACCAGTTTTCAATCCTTTAATCACAAAAAAATACGTGTTTTAAAATGATGTTGCTATTTTGAAATCCAAAGATATCGGTTTTTATATAACTATCAACTAAATATGTAAAAAAAAAAATGATTTTGAATACTAAAAGGAATTTCATGCATTAATGCTTCAATTTCATTAATGCTTCCTGCATTGGATTTGCAGAAAGTAATACTGGTTTCCTCAGTGTATCAGGTAGATTAGATGCAGATCACCTCAACACTAGACGCTCTTTAGAGGACGTAAGATTAACTTTTTATTGCGGAAAACATAAATCGGAGCAATCCGTTTTATACTGGGCAACAATAGAGTCAAATGGCTGAAAAAGTCCTACGACTGGTATAAGGAAAAAATATTTGTTGACCTTTGATCCATTTTTATTTTACTACAAGTAAAGTATAGTATTTGGGAAAAAATCGATTTCAAAATGTTGACGGATATAAAATTCTCAGGTCCCTTGTAAATATTTTGGAAGTTTTTGATAATAATGATGTGGGCGTATATGTGTAAATGCATTCGTCCGTGTGGCGCATTCATTATGTGTACGAGTCGGGTTCTTTATGGCCACATACAGGTCTTTTTACTGTATCTAACTAATATTACACAAGATATTATACCTTATCGAAAAGGTGAACTGAATAGTTTTCGAGGAATATTTTCTCATGAAAAATCAAGTAATGAATGAGGTGATGTACGAATCTAACAAAATCATTAACCATTATCATATTTCGACCCAAATTTTGTCTCCTCAACTACTATAGACAGGGAGTTTAAATTTATCAATTAGTATTAATTTAAATTTGAACCATCAGGAATAAAATTTTATAATAGAAGGTTAGTTTTGACCTCAATAAAACTAATCAAATTTTGACTGAAAATTGAATTTGTAGTTTGTAAACGCGTACTGGTAGTATCGTTGACAGATTATGATGAAATTGAACACAAAAATGCTTCTACAGGAATATGACAAAACTTACATTTTGCTTCTTAGAATATAAAATTCTAAATTTTATAAAATTTTTTATATTGATTACTCTATTCGTTTTTTTATTAAGTTTAGTGATGAATAGGAGCAGACATATTAACGTTTTAACAAATTTACACGTTTTGATGTGTCTGCTTGAGTGTTGTTTGTTGGGAGCATATATAATAAAAATTTGAACAATCCTTAAGTCGAACCTGAATGACTTAAAGGCGATTTAACAAATCTGAATGCCACTTGACAATAGCATAACTTTTCGAGAAGGAAAGAAACATAAATTTCGGGTAATCCTGAATATGGAAAAGGCACATAATCGCTTCTAGAAAAACGGTTATCATTCTAACCCAATCACCCGGTCATTTCATAAACGTCAATTCCATATTAAATTTCAACAAGAAGAGTGCTTGAAAAAAAAATCTCCTTCCTTTGGAACTGCTTTAAAAAAGATACTATTGAGTGTAACCTGCAGTAACTTTCGAGATTGTGCTTTTCTTTGCAACCAAACCAATTATTACGGCGGATGTTATTGAATCGTCCTTACTTGACAGGGAAAACTAGAAGAGAAAAGAGGAGAGATTTTGTAAAAGTCTAAAACGACAGTAATAAAAATTAGAAATTCTTCATTGAAAATTCGATGCGATTGAAAGATGTATAATGAAAAAGCTATTACATGCGTGTTCAACGAAAAAAACTGTTTACACATAAAGATCAACCCCTTTACCAACAAGTAGCTGGAGTGGCTATTGGCCATTGGGGGTCACATTTGCCAATTTTTACTTTAATATAAGTAAAGTATAAGGTCATAAAAAAATCAATCTCGTGATTTTTACAAATTTACATGTTTTCAACCCCTTCAAAATCCACTGTTAACTTTGTTTGACGACGTATCTGTGTGTATAAGTGGGTGGATGAATATATAAAAGAATAGTAATATACATACTAGAAAACTAGATTTTCTCACTGAAAATAATTCAGTGCAATATTACAGGTCACACTGTTTGATGGATCAAATTCATAGTTTACCCATTATAAAACGAATCCTACTGTGTAGCTGTGCCCTATTGTTTTCATGTAATATTGTATAATTGAAAAGTCAGTTTTTTAGTCACAAGTGATTTCAGACAACAATTTTTTCCTCTTAAACTACTAATTATAGAGTGTCTAAAACATTGGGATATTATGAAACTGACGGAATCATTAGCTGAAAAATATCTCAGATTTTTAAAACAACTGGAAAAGTATGTTTTGCAATGAAATGTAAAAATTTTGACTTACAATTTTTTCTGAAAAGTTGTGGACATGATACATGTTACCCTGTTTGACGGATGTTAATGAAATTATACCCAACATTAGCAACTTTTGAGAGGATGTGCTGAATATTTTTTGTTTAAATTACGTGGACGGAGAAAGATGTGGTATTTTATAATTGCAAAATATATCTGTTTTACACTAAATCTTTGAGCATATGTAGCACACAATCCAATTTAATGAAACATGGGTAAAAGTGAAAGGTCTGGATATAAGTGCAACTAAAACAGTCCTTATAATTTTCTTAATCAGAAAGAAAGAAAGTGTCAAAGACCTCTCATTGAAGATACTAAACCAGAACTCTCAGAGGTAGGTAAATGCGTTGGAGTCCCTGAAGATGACAGACTAAACTAGAAAAGTCATTTAACAGATACATTGGAAAAGGCCAGAAAAGTCATGTTCTGATGTAAGATATTCTTTGTAAGACCTTAGGATTATGACTAATAAGCGGTATTGTATCCATCGCTTGTAAAATGAAAAATGTACCTAATTAGCCTGAAAAAAACTACGAAGCTAACCGTGAATGGGTATCACAGCAGAAATCGTCCCTGCTCTATCTCCCGGATGGGAAAGTTATTCTACGTCCTCCCCTCAGATATTTTAATAAGAACGGGTAAATTTGGAATCTATTGTAACTGGCACGCACTGAAAATGTCACAGTAGGATATAATATTTTCAAAATTTCAATTCAACAAAATATTAATTTGGTCTGTAAATTTCCAGATACTATTAAGCTTATAGAATATTTTATAAGGGGCTACGAAGTAATCAAAAAGGATCACCTAAATTGAAAGCTGGCTGATTTTAAAAGAATTACTCTTTTTTTGGCATGCTGACGGGTCAAACAATAACAATATAACCAGTAAAAATTAGTTAACTCTCATTTTGGTGTCTGAAACCAAAAAAATACGGGGAAGGAGGCAATCGACTAGTTGGAGAAGGTTATAAGGATCCAAACAAATATTCTGCGGCCGTGAGCTTTTATGCGCAACACACCCTAGTTTTCTCAAGGATGCAATCGATCATTGGATGAAGAAGGAAGTATAATAAAATTGTTGAAGAACCAGGTCAACTTTGAACTGAATATTTCTTTACAAATGAATTTAAATTTCTAAATAAAAAAACACATCTTCAATGAATGATTTCCAACAAAACTTTAGAATATCTCACCGGATATTGTTTTCTGAGCTATTATTTATACAATCTGCTAAAAATATCATACGAAGAGGCTGTAAAAAAAATAATTTAAAAAAAAACATCAAATAACAGTCTGTATGGAAGAGGCGAAACCTTTGAACACATACTATGTGAATACGATGGACCACCTTTAAGGTAAAGATTACTGACAAATCATATTTATAATCAAAAGAAGCAAAGACTATTTCTCTAAAGGGTCTGATGAAGCTTATTGAAGAACTAACGATATGAAGGTCAATTTAGAAGTGAGAAAGGAAAGCACAGAAGAGCAGGTAAGTCCGCGGTGCCACAAGTCCGATGCGTCTCAGGCCCTCACTTTAATAATAATATTGGTACATCAGTTTGTTACAGATCTATAATTTCAAGGCTTTATAACTGGTAAAATAGATATAGACATATTAAAATAAATAAAATTAATTGTCGATGAGTTTGATAAACTTTACCAGAGAGATTGATTGATTTCATTGAAAGATTTCACCAAAACTTTCAACGAGTTTGATATTATGTTTACCCAAAGTAGAGTATAGGCCACTCCAGATTTTCAAATATACGTTCTTGAAAATAAAATGGCAAGGAAGATAATAAGCCAGTCATATATTATTGCTACATTTATGACAGCTTTTTAATAGCATACAACATGGCAATTCTAATGGAAGTAAGAATAAAATTTAAACAAAAAGCAGTGCTCAAATTTATCATGATATAGTTGTTAGTAATACTATTAACTCTCTAAATGTTCAAATAAATAGAAAAGGAGACAATGAATATGTGGTAGTTATGTACTTTTAAACCTGTACAGTAGAATATACTTAATCAGTTGAAGTGAATCATGAGGGATAAACAAGGAACAATAAAACAGAGCATTTAAAATGTTGGCCTAATGGAACATTTTAATAATACAGTGGACAATCTAAAACAAGTATTCATAAGTAATGATAACAACAATAGAGAATTTGATAATATATTAGAAAACTACGTCCATAACCAGATCAAGAACCGAGAAACAGTTAAGAATTGAACAGGAAAACTCAAAAAATATCATATGAGAACATATTCTCAGAAAAATACCAGTCCGATGAAAGGGTACTACAAACGATAATACGCAACATCATTCAATGTAGAAGAAGAAAGACAAAATGAAACTAATAATTTTGTACAGAAACAAAGCCACAGCTCATCTGATCATAAAGAACAATTTGGACAACAGATGAAGTTCTACTGAACAATGGAAACTGTGGTTTAAAAAATTTCTTACATATAGAATTGATTATCACTCCCTTTTAAGGTGACTAACCTTATAATATATTAATTCCCGACCCCCAACGAACAGTTACAGAAAACCAAAGTTAATGGCAAAATTCTTGTCCATCCTAAACAAATAGCTTTTATGGGATTATAAATCCTGAAATGATGATACAGGATTAAACTTTCTAGAAGCCGTCTATACATAAACAAAACCGCCCAAAATTAATAAAGAAAAGGACAACTATAGTAATCTATTGAAACTATTTAGAAATATCATACAACCAATGGAAGACACAGTAACAAGCCCAAACAAACAACAGAAAAACAGAAAAAAACAAAACTAAGGAAGAACATTCCTCCAGTGAAAAGTTTAAAGGGAATATATTCTGCTTCAAACAAACTGTGAGCCCATCCTCCAATTGTAACTTTTTTTAGCCTACTGTGTAATGCAATGTTATGACTGAATATAAAATTATTTGTTGTGTTTACTAGTTGTTAATAACAATTATTTAATTTTTTTAGTTGTTAAATGTGATTTATTTATTAGAATACATTGTCAAGATTTTTATAGTTTCACCATAAGATGTAGAATAATAAAGAAAAATTTACATATATACAATTTTGGTTTATACATATATAAACTACTGTTCCAATAAGACACAAATTTTACAAAAAATATGTCCACTGACTCGAAAAACGTTCAAGAAAGTAAATCAAGGACCAAGGAAATGTAACTGCTTTCAATACATGTTTACAAGTAGGGCAGTTCCAAATTTTGTCGAATATATATTTACAAGTTTTTTTCAAATCAAAACTTTAAGAAATAACTGTAGACGATACAAATATTCAAGTACAAAGATGACTGAAAAATGAATTAAAATAACGAGACAAAACATTGATTGGGTTAGCCAAACAACATTATGAGGAATGGACTTGAAGCTTGGTGTGGTCACCATAACTTTAAAACAAGCTGTATTAAGAGTGTGTGTTTGTGTGTCAAAGAGAGAAAGAGAAAGAGAAGAGAAGAGAGAGAGAGAGAGAGAGAGAGAGAGAGAGAGAGAGAGAGAGAGAGAGAGAGAGATACTAGTGAAGGACGTATCCAGACTTACAAATTACATTAAGAATGTAAGAATTTTAGACAAAGGCATGGAAAGTTCAAAAAGAAAAAACTTGATCTGTTACATTAGAGGAGTAGTATTTTGTTAAGAGTGGAGCCCGCTTGATTTGAACCCCCCCGTACTCACTGATCCCTGTGAACCTGAGGAAATAAAGATTTCTTTCTAAACCTTGGCATGAGTGTTATTAGTCCGCTAATCAATCATAAATAAAACAATTGAATTAAGGAAGAAAACAACCCACCGGGCATTTTCAGCTTGCAATAAGTGAACGTCATGATATTGTATTTGCCATATTTAAGATCGCTTCTTTACCGGTCCTAGATTAGACATGATTCTCAAATCATACAACCAGACGTTGGCTTCTTCATTCCTAAACCATTATGAAAAAGAATACATATTGCCCATTTTATGGGCAATTCAATTGAATTTTATTGGCTAAAATTCAAGTTTTTTCGTTTTGACATAGTGTAATGGGATCATGAGATCCCGAATTGACTTTCAAGCCAAGTAAGGCTCGGCACCGGCATACCATTTTGATAACATCTCTCAACTTCTCCTCTCATCTTGTCTTAATTAAAAAAAATTGCAAAATTGATACAGTAACTGCTTTCTTCTCTTCTGTATAATTTGTTGTCACTTACATGAAAAGCAATATGTAATTCAGTTAACAGTCCATTTTTAAGGTTCAAAAAAGCTAAAAAACTTTTACAGCCGACTTTTTTTCAAAGATCGGAAGTACAATTTTTTTCAAGTTTCATATTATAAAAAAATATTTTAGAAATATAATTTTTTTTCTTAAATTGAAAATTTATTATTTTGGGTTAAATTAAATCAGAAATACTAGTTCATTATCGCATTGTGTGGTGTGTACTTAACTAGATATCACGGACTTCAAAAGCAAGGCCGACTTCGGACAAAGAAGGTTAGAAATGACATGACAGCACTGGAAGGAAAACCAATTTTTTTTTTGAATAAATGTTAAACTTACGGATGAGAAGAACGATTTGGAGGAAGTTCATGGAATGACACATCAGGCGATGATGTTTGATGAGAAGTGAAATGTTGAATGAATTTGCAGAGAATAGTCAGCAGATGAGTGGAGGGGGTTAGATATCAGAACGTTTTCAAGGATATGCTTCTATTGGAGGGTCACAGGAAGAAATTGTAAGAAAAACCACTACCGACCTTTGTCCACTTCCGGTCTACAGATACAAGACTTGCTTGACCTAGCCTTAAAGGAATGTTACGGCCAGCATTGGAATGCATTGAAAATGCCAAAACTGGTTCAGCTGCTTCCAAATGATTTACCAAACGGCTTTGTTATCAATCACCCACACCAGAAATCTTATCATCCTTTACCCTTGAAAAGGAATATGCACAATTATTAGGATTGGTTGCACTTGCATTGCGTTTACTTGATTGAATCTTGAACTTAGGATTATATCAATACAAACAAACATCAGGCGTCAACAAAAGTCAAACTATTATAAATCCTTGACCTAAAAACTGTCATTATCAAATATTAACTCCCGTATCTTTTCTTTGTTTAATCATAAATAATCCTTGAATTAATTTTTTTTTCCAATTTAAATTGTTTATTCATTATATTCTAATGATAATATTGTACTTCACTCTGTCATTTCTAAAATCAAGTTGAGATTTTAGTTCATTAATGAAGTTTATAATTATCCTTAGTGAAGTAGCTTTCACCTCACAGTTTAGCAAATATTTTAAATCTTTTACAGGCGACAGATTCACATTCACTTAACAGGTGTTAAGAGTTTTCATTTCAATAGTTTTCTATCCAATGTGTTTTTTTAGAAATAGTTACTTCTAAAGAATTATGGACATTCAGTCTAACTTTATGACTGAGTTAATAGGGTCATTAGTGAGTGAAGGGTGTCATCTAATAATAGGTGGGATTCCTTAAGTATAAGCCAATCCTTGAGGAATCCTTCAGTATAAATAGCTTGAGGAATCAATATTGTAGTGAAGGAAATATGAAAATAGCAGAGGTGTGCATCACTACTCTACAATGGCTATACCTACTGAAATTTGCTGCTCATACACCACATAACATCAACTTAATATCATATAAATACCATCTGCTGGAAGTTACAACTATCTTGGCAATCACGATGTACAGATCCATAGGCTGTACTGCTTATGGTTACGCTGCTAGATCAAGGTATGATGGCATAGTGCGAGTCAAAGGCCGATCACTATCCGATTTTAAAGATATTTACTACATTCTCGATCATCTGATCAGTACTAATATACGAGTGTTGCGATCTACTAGCGTTAGACGTGAGCCCATGCTTCAGTTTGGGGCGAAGTCCTGTCGCTGAAGTTAGGTTTCTTGTGGGTTTAGGACTGATGGACTCGCCCAGGTACAATATATTTCTTGGAGGTAGCTGAGTGAGAAGCATATTTTTTATAGTTACCTTGAGAACGACGAGACAGTGTTAAACTTTTGACCCCTTCTTGGTGCTAAACAAGATAGACCAGTTGTCGTGTAAACTTCAAAAATGTTATCCACTATTGATATTCTTAAACCGTATGCTTGTAAATGTAAGCCATGTTGATTGGCCAATCTTCATTTGGGGTTATAGTTTTGTTAACTTAGTCTTATTGATAACAATATATTCGTCAATCTCGATATTTTCTTTAAAAGTTGTCTACTGTGCCATCAAAATTTCGTGGGTATAGTAATATATTGACCGATCATCGCGAATCACCTGCCATTACACTATACTAGTTAATTCGTGGCCTACTGTCGTATACAAATAATTCATAACATGTACTAGTAAAATTGAATAATTGGATGATACAGTTATACTAGAGCATGTAATTCCGATTAAAGCCATTACGATAAAACGATGGCGAGATGATCGTAAATACCACGTTATACCAGTAATACTGTACATACCTATATGCCATACTGATATATATTAGTCATTGATGAGTCATAAAACAGCACTCGAATGATTATATGTAACTTATATCCACGCATAAATACATGGTACATGACGCATGATTAAATACAGCATATCTACATGACTATGGACCATATTTTGATTACCGGGAATATAAAAAAAATTATGCGACTCAAAACGGATATTTCTTTAATTGTAATAGTGGTTACTCAGTCCCATGTAAACTGCATTTTCTTTGGTCAAGGTGAATAATATTTGTATTACACCATACTTATTCCATGATCTCAAATACAAAATTAAGTTAATTCAAAGTTAAGTGAAAAACAAATATTATCTGTATTAGTACTCCATAAGGTACTTACACTGGTGTGTTCAAGTTGTAGCGCGCTAGTCATTAGTGTTAAAGATAACAAGATCGAATTTTCGTCAAGGCAAAGTGAAAAAATATTGTGCACTGACCCTCGGCGAGAATGTACAATGTAAAACTGTCGGTTCCTTGGCTGTCTGGTAGAAATTAATAGTTAAAGCCCCTTCTAAGGGAAACTTGAGTAAGGTAAAATTTAATATATCCGATTCAAAAAAAGTGTATGCATTTCGTATTTCATACAGGTTTCAAAATTTAGAGTGTCCTCAAATATAATGATATAGACGTTGAAATGTTACAAAATTTTTTAATGAGTTTTAAGAATTTCAATGCCTTATCAGTATCTTATCCTTCAAGATAAGAAATTGTTTTTTGTATGATTCCTGTACTAAGTGTATAAATGTAAAATCAGTTAACTGTCGGCATGATTTTTCTTCTTTGCACTAAAGAAATGACCAAATGAGAATAGATTTGAAGGGAAGAAGGAGGTGTAAAACAATCTAACAAAATTAGTTCCTATGTAATATACAAAAATGTATTTTTTACATCGCAGTTTTCGGTGCAGGAAAAAATTCCCCGGAAAAAAACCCAGAGGACAAAAACCCCTACTCAAAATATCCTTCCACCCCACGCCCCCCCCCCCCAAAAAAAAGAAAATGAAACTATTTTTTGACTAGAAGTAGTATATTAAACCAATACCAAATTACCAAAAAATATAAAAACTTTTGGAAATTCAAAATAATTTTTACAGGTCATATTTATTTAATCAAAAACTGGAAAATAGCACAATTTAATAATGCTGAAGTAAATCAAGTTCATCACTCAAATAAAATAAATTAAAACAATAACCAATATTTTTTTTTTTTTATATATAAGAATGACGAAATCATTTCAGAAAAATAAAATACATCCAAATAAAAGCAATGTAAACAATAGTGTCAAAGTATAATGTCTTAATGTCAAAGTTTTGGTCCAAAGCTGCAAACTATGTAGAGGCGGTTCTCCATCATAAGAAGAACGGAAGTGGTGTGATGCAAGGGCAATGATTGAACGAATGGGGACAAGAAGGTGAAGCCTACTCAAAAGGACAGAGGCACCGGCACGAAGTAATGTGCAAACGGTTTCCGTGTCGGGTATTGCCTGGAAATAGGATGTGGTTTTTTAGTGGGTCGGGGCCCCCAACCCCACATACCCTAAGCAAGACGTTTTGCTAAGGGATCTGATGAACAGATTTTTCCACATCCTACGTCGAAAAAAAAAAATGTCAAAGTTAAGTCTCAAATCATTAACTGAGAATGCACAGAATCCTGGAGAAAGTAATCATATTCTTTTTTCATTGGTTTATATCGCCGAATGGTAAATTATATACATACATACTGTTATTTATTTTTTTTTCCTCCGGGGGATTTTTGTCTAGAATCGCAGTTTTTAGCCATTTTGGCGATCCTTTAACCGGCCGTACTCTTTATGTGTACACGAATAATGAACTAAACACGTGTGTTATTAGCATCACGAAGACCTTTATGAAGAGGAGTTTTCACATCGTTCTTCCGTCTATATCTATAAAAGTTACAAGCAATAAAAGGAAGCAAAAACTTATATTAAAATTCTCAAATCAAAGTATTTTACAAAACATACACGCCAATAAAATGAAGAAAAAATTTGTTACAAATTACTTAAAAGAAAATTTGGAAACACCTGGTCAAGTGTCCACTAGTTTTATTAGAAACATCTTTCTCAGAGAAATTGTTCAATGTAAGCTATTTGCTGTGATTTTGACATTCCCCAATCGGTGATGCAGGTATTTTTGCTTAGCGGTTTTATTTAATTTCTGCTCACTTTAAGGTCTGATAATCATTCATTCGCTAATACTTCATTCCATTGATATATTTAAGAACTGTACATTTATTAATAGTGTTATGTTTTGTAGAACACAACACTTAACGCAATAAAACATTTTTCGTTCTAAAGTTTTCTATTTCGTTAAACTGGTCTCCTCTTCCTCAACCTGCTACTCTTCTCAATTGAAATCACTTTTTACCATTTTTACCACTTCTTTACAAACAGTGATTTCTAAAAATTATTCTTCATCAATTCATAAATATAGTCATAACTTCATGCTTTCTCTCTATCCATTACTATAAAACATCTCTTAGTTGGTAATTTTTTGTAACAATATTCTGTTTACTTGAAATTTAGTGCGATACAGAAATATACTTAGCAATATATCTACTTAGCAATACAGAAATGACAAAACATCCACACAAATATTGCAAAGAAAAAATCTGTTACTCGTATATACTAAAGTTGAAAGAATTACAAGTTGTCTTAACCAAACTCTGTATTATATGAAGAGTCAAAAGATGAAAATTATGTGAAGATCATCAAAATAACACCTAAAAATGAGTACATACAAAACACTAACACCATAGACATACCGTACTCTATCACGAAAATATCAAAAATAAGTATTTCTGAAACTCAAAACATGAAGATTTCTAAAACTCGAAATCCATTCGTTTGAATATAATTGCATAAATTGTGAAGAACTCAAAACATACAAACCCTAGTAGAAAGAGATGATATCCATGACTACTGTAATTTACAACAGTAAACTAAAAAAAAAAAACTGTTAATTCTTTTAACAGTTTTTTTCAGGCTTTAAAGTTTTTCCATATTTGTCAGTTTCAAAAATTACTTGCATCTGTCAAGTTTACTTCTGCCTGTTTCTCAATTGACACAGGAACATAAGTGTATATTTTATCAAAGAATACCACCTAAGAAGCAGAGGGAGGGCACACCAGAGTTGTTTAACATGCAACACCTTGTATCCATTTCAAGGCCATAGATTCAATGTTAGTTCCTTTTTTATTTAACGAAGTACGTATGCATACAAATCGAGTGTCATTGATTGTGCACGAGATAATAATGTCCATTTTCAAAGTATCATCTTGTAATTTGACTAACACTATAACGAGACTATCAAAGTGTCCAAAGTAGAGCTCAACCGGAAAGCACGGATTAGCAATATACGAGGTGTGTAAATAAAGTAGTGAGACTGATTTTTTTTTAAATTTTCTATTCAAATATAATTACAATGTGATATTGTCACCTTCAAAATAGTTCCCTTCGGAAGCCACACAGCGCTGGAGACGGTCCTTCCAATCATTGTAGCATTGCTGGAACTCGGATTCTGGAATGGCCTTCAGCTGGTCGGTTACAGCAGTTTGTATGTTTTGTAGTGTCCCGAAATGAGTTCCCTTGAGGTTCCCTTGACTCGTCACCAGTAATGACACGTTCAAGAAAACGGGGATCATTTTCAATTGAACCCAAAAAGTCAATACTCCTTCCCTTTCTGAGATCTTTTTGGTCTTGGGAAAGGTTTTTCGGAACCATTTTCGCACAAATTTTTCTCATCTCCAATTCATTGGTCAAAATGTGATGAACGGAGGTGTGATTCAAATTCAATTGTTCCCCGATCATTCTGACTGTCAAGCGTCGATCTGAACGCACAAGGTTTCGTACTCTGTTGACATTTTCATCGGTGTTTGCACTTGAAGGCCTTCCGCTTTGTGGTTCATCTTCAATCGACTCTCTTCCTTCTGAAAATTCCTTAAACCACCGAAAAACCTGTGCCCTTGATAAAACACGTTCTCCATAGGCCTCCTGAAGTTTTTCAAAAGTTTCGGTTGCATTATGTCCAAGTCTGAAGCAAAATTTGATTGCACACCGCTGCTCAACTTTGAGGTCACTCATTTTTAAAACGCTCAAGAAAAAACCATTTCACGAAAACCAACGCTACGGACAAACAAATGACTGTGGCGAGTTCAGATTCATACTGGAGGCGCATCACACGTGCACCTGACGCTACTCAAGGCCACGCGTCTCCAGCGTTGCCAGATCGAAAGCGACGTTGCCAGTCTCACTACTTTATTTACTCACCTCGTATCATTTTTTTTAAGCTTCAAGAAAAAAATATATGCTATAAAAACTGTGATATTGCTTAATTTAATAAATTTTATTTAAAATGTACAACTTAAATGTTAATATTCAACACTACTTCACAAAAATAAATTGTTATCCAAATCTTCAGTTTTCTCTGGAAGATAGACAACTTCTGTAACTGGTAAAGGGTTTTAAAATGAAATATTGCATATTTTCATAAAATAAGCTACAATCTCATATACTATACATTTACTTCTGGTCTATATTACATTAGTTCAATGCATAATATCTGTATGAACATTAAATAACTTACTGTTATATAACAGGAAGATAAATTACTTCCATTAAAACAGTAATTTATCATCATTCATTTAAAAACAGTGAAAATTATAGGCAACACTAATAAAATATGCCTTGAAATCACTGGTTGGAAAAATGTTACGTGATATTTGTGTGGGTATTGGAAGCCTAAAGGAATTTATAATAAATGAAATAATAACTATTCCAGAGCTATAAAATATAGCAATTTACAACTTCGAAACTTTACTGTTTAAATTACTTACACTGGATTCATAATTTGTTTGATTTTACTAATTTATTAATCAATAAAACCAAGTCACTGGATGGCTTTTAAGGAGTGCAAGAGAGACCAAGTGGTATCCAGTCTCTGTTTGGATCCTTATAAGAGATGCAATAAACATCAAAGGCAAAGGGTCTGAAAAAAGCATGAAATGGGGAAATTGTAGAACAGGAAGTGAGAATAGTGTCAGTGGATGACTTATACAAAGTATATCAGAGGCCGGTGCCAGTCCATAGATTCTGGGAGGTACAAGAGAGACTACGGGGTGTACGAGGAGTTCGTTATTAGTTTCTAGAGGGCCAATGAGAGGGGTGAATGGAATTTAATTTTAAATGGTTTCTTTCAGATAATTACAAAACCGGGAGGCTAAACAGGACACAACACAATATGACCTAGGATAAGTAAATACGTTAATGGTCGCAGAGGGGCGATTTATAAAAAGTATATCTGATTACAATGTGTCTGGAGAGTTCAAATTCACAGCTTCTAATGAATATAACATAGTCAAGGGTGCACCAAGAGTCAATGTTGAAGTTGAGGGTTTGAAGAGTTCCAGGATGATATATATCATAGTTGTCATGGTATCAGATGACCGATTTTTATGGCTCTTTAGAGGTCAGAAGGTCTGTTGTTAATCAGTGAATGATTTCCAAAGAGTACATAAGATGCCAGACATGTTTAATGGTGTCAGAGCAACCTATGGAATATACAGCAATCTGTAGAGGATAAAAATATGGCAAGAAGGGATATATCAGAAACATATTTGTAGGGGCATTGTATCAGTGAATGACCCCAAAATGGTACCTAAGTTTCCAGGAGCTGCAAGGTGTACGTGGATGGCTGGATAAATGAAACAATCCAATATCCATAATTTTAATTACCTTTTAGCTCATGATCGTTTTCTGGCCATTATTGGCCAGCTATTTTGACGAACCATTGTCACCAGTACAGGCTATGCAATCCCACTGAGAAGAAAAAATATGTACACTTTTTTATATATACCCTAACATATAGAAATAGAGGTTTGACTGAACTTTACAAAACTAAAATACATTGATCACAGAACAGAACAAATCACTCATTAAGAACGTTAATTACAACAATATTTCGTCTAGGGAGAAGATGAGGGGTGAATGTGGTCAGCGTGGTAGATTGAAGCCGAATCTTCGTTTGATTTACTCAGGGTTCTATGTTTTTTAGATATATATATATATATATATATATATATATATATATATATTATATGGTATACTTTGGGAGCAGACCTTCTTTTAAACATACCTCATTAAAGATCTTGCCAACATTAAGTTTAGTATGTTTCCTACATACCTTTTCAAGGTTTCGAATGCTTCTTTTCCATCTTTGTGGTATCATATAAATTAACTCACCGATTTTTTTATCTTTAAATATATTTTTCATTTTACATGTCCGACGTTTCAGTCTACGTTGACCATTCTCAAGGATTCTATATACAAGGTTTTTTTAACAATTCTAATAAATACTTATTTACAATAACAATTACATCACTTCTATCAAACATAACTAATAATACAATATTCTTTTAAAAAAACACTACCTTAATAAAATTGAGTAACAGGTTTGCTACAAAATTCCCTACATGAACTTTTTCACAACATTATTTAAATCACTAAATAGTTATTTTTTACGAATGTAACTTTAAAATTCTGGAAAAACAACAGGACTGATCATTAAGGTTCGGCTTCTTTTCCTTTATGCATAATGATTCAATTATATGCAGCCTCGTGTGATTATTGTCTGCATATAATACTTCAATGTTGTCTTCCAGCATTTTTCTACTTAGCCTGCTTTTATGTATGTTCATTGTGTGTTCTTTGGTCCTCCGGCTGCGAGATGCATCGTAAGTCTGCGTGAAAGTGTTGTCGTCGTAGAACCAATATAGCTCGATTTTTAGGAGCTCACAGTCTCCTATAGTGCAATTATATCTGTACACTACATTGGTTTTTTGTTAGTTGTGTTTTTTGTTCTAGCTGTTCCTAATTATCATATTTGCTGTGCAGGAACTGTTGTAGTAAATACTAATATTTAGCTTGTCTGCCGAGTTAACACATGTTGTATTTCTTTTAATTATAGCCTTCAAAATTCTTTCATCCTTTTTATATTCATTAGAGAATTGATTCTTATAATACACCGTTTGTATTCTTCCTTCTTCACCCAGCTGATGCTCTTGATTATTGTTTGAATTTAGATTCTTCATATATTTCCTTAAAATATTGTCGAAGTGTTGGTTACTATAACCATTGTTGACCAATACTTGTTTAATCCTTTCTACTGCTTGGTCGAATAGAGGCCAGTCAGACGATGTCTTGAATGCTCTATGTATAAGTGCCTTAATTGTTCCATCTTTATATCTTTCTGGGCACTCACTTTGTGCATTAAATAAACTCCTGCATGCGTTGGTTTAACATATACTGATGTTTCTCATATTTCCTGTAATTCTGGTTTATTCTTACATCCAGAAAGTTGATATTATTGTTGACACACTGAATTCCTTTGTGAATTTTAAAACTGATGCCTCTTCAAGTGCTTTTTTTAAACACTCAATTTCTTGTTCGTTATTCACCACTAAGAAGCAGTCATCAACGTAACGCAGTACACATGGGGCTTGAATATAGATTCTTGTGTTAACACACTATTCTCTACATGGCACATGTAAAAGTTTGCAAATGTTACTCCAAGGGAGAACCCATGGCAACGCCATCTATTTGATAATATAAAGCTCCCCATCAATATGTGTAAAAGGATTTTTAGTAGTGCAACTACGAAGTAAACTTTCCAGAATTACTCTTGAAAAGGGAGGAGGAGTAACATTTGCAAACTTTTACATGTGCCATGTAGAGAATAGTGTGTTAACACAAGAATCTATAGTCAAGCCCCATGTGTACTGCCGTTACGTTGATGACTGCTTCTTAGTGGTGAATAACGAACAAGAAATTGAGTGTTTAAAAAAAGCACTTGAAGAGGCATCAGTTTTAAAATTCACAAAGGAATTCAGTGTCAACAATAATATCAACTTTCTGGATGTAAGAATAAACCAGAATTACAGGAAATATGAAACATCAGTATATGTTAAACCAACGCATGCAGGAGTTTATTAAATGCACAAAGTGAGTGCCCAGAAAGATATAAAGATGGAACAATTAAGGCACTTATACCATAGAGCATTCAAGACATCGTCTGACTGCCTCTATTCGACCAAGCAGTAGAAAGGATTAAACAATATTGGTCAACAATGGTTATAGTAACCAACACTTCGACAATATTTAAGAAATATATGAAGAATCTAAATTCAAACAATAATCAAGAGCATCAGCTGGGTGAGAAAGGAAGAATACAAACGTTGTATTATAAGAATCATTCTCAAATGAATAATAAAAAGGATGAAAGAATTTTGAAGGCTATAATTAAAAGAAATACAACATGTGTTAACTCGGCAGACAAGCTAAATATTAGTATTTACTACAACAGTTCCTGCACAGCAAATAGATAATTAGGAACAGCCTAGAACAAAAAACACAACTACAAAAATCCAATGTAGTGTACAGATATAATTGCACTATAGGAGACTGTGAGCTCCTAAAATCGAGCTATATTGTTCTACGACGACAACACTTTCACGCAGACTTACGATCATCTCGCAGCCGAGGACCAAAAGAACACACAATGAACATACATAAAAGCAGGCTAAGTAGAAAAATGCTGAAGACAACATTGAAGTATTATATGCAGACAATAATCACACGAGGCTGCATATAATTGAATCATTATGCATAAAGGAAAAGAAGCCGAAACCTTAATGATCATCCTGTTGTTTTTCCAGAATTTTAAAAGTTACATTCGTAAAAAAAAACTATTTAGTGATTTAAATAATGTTGTGAAAAAGTTCATGTAGGAATTTTGTAGCAAACCTGTTACCATTTTTATTAAGGTAGTTTTTTTTTTAAAAGAATATTGTATTATTAGTTAGGTTTGATAGAAGTGATGTAATTGTTATTGTAAATAATTATTTATTAGAATTGTTAAAAAAACCTTGTATATAGAATCCTTGAGAATGGTCAACGTAGACTGAAACGTCGGACATGTAAAATGAAAAATATATTTAAAGATAAAAAAATCGGTGAGTTAATTTATATGATACCACAAAGATGGAAAAGAAGCATTCGAAACCTTGAAAAGGTATGTGGAAACATCCTAAACTTAATGTTTGGCAAGATCTTTAATGAGGTATATATATATATATATATATATCCACTCAACATTCGAAAAAACGATCCAAACTGGACTCAAATCAGTTCAAAAATGAAGAAAAGCAACATGCAGAGAAAGAGAGTCATTGTAAGTGTGTCTCTTTCTCTGTATGTTGCTTTTCTTCATTTTTGAACTGATATATATATCTAAAAAACATATATATATATAAAAATATATATATATGTAGAATTAAAATTAAATTATATCTATATATATATAGAATTAAAAAAGAACACATAGAAAAGAAATCACTGAACTCACTACTATATTTCGATGTCCTCGTCTTCAGGAATAGGTGTGAATCGCTCCAAAGGCTGATTTACTTATCAGTCGATATATATATATATATATTTAAAACACATACATACATACATATATATATATACAAACATTAGTGTAGAAAGATATATAAGGTAAAACTAACACTCATAGTCTTAAGTTATCGGTTTTAACCATCACAAAAAAAATATAGCGAAATAAGAGTTTCGATGCAGAGACGAATGAGAAACAGTGTAGCTACGCGCAAACCCGGAAAGGAAAAGACTTAGAAAAGAAAAAGAAATAAGTATAAAAATAACACACTTTAATAAAAAAAAACACTTCGTTTTGCATTCATCAATTTTATGCATATATTTACAATATTAATAGTTTTTATTTAACCTTTGCACTATTTACTGATCATTAATTTTTTTTTTAAATTCAATTCGTGCTGTTTGTAGTTTTGTCACCGTTTCCTATATGTTTCCCACAATTTATATAATACTTATATCTTCTTTTTATCATTATGACTATACTTATTTTGTTCTCCCCAACATTTAACCAGAAACGCATTTAGAAAGCTTCAGCAAGTCAAGAGTGCAGTTCGCTGATCTTTCATAACTATCTCGTGACGTTGGTTTCTCTGAAGTTCATAAATGGATTCCCAGATTATATTTGACACGTGTTGATGTGATTAGTGGTAACAGTAGTAGTAGTAGTACGACGTGGAGGCTGCTAACAAAATAAATTGGTCACCTTCGCATAAAATAATCTATTTCTAAAAAAAATAACAGAACGGCAAACATAATTACATGTAATTTGCAATGTGGGATTCCCACCCTGTGCATTTCAATGAGTTCAAGCTATCTTCCATCAGATAACAATATTTCGCACCGAATAATTACGTGTATATACCAGTAATGGTGGGTCAAACAGAATGGAATTATTCATTTGTAATGAAGACCATGAATTCAGGTTCATCGTTTCATCAGTCAAGGAAATGAATGGCATGGCAACCAAATAGAAGAAACTCAAGAGTGATATGATAGCTACTATTATCTTTGATTAATATGTGCTGTTAGATAATATTCCCTGCGGTGACTCTGTAATAATGCTCTAGCAGTGACTCTAGCTCCATTATGCATAAACAAAAAGATCATTGAACACACTGAACAAGTCGGGATCTTGTTAAAATCAATAAGTGCTACCAGCCTCCGCCTGCTATGTACCAATTGCAAAGAGAAGTCAACTCCATCTTAACCATAACACCGGATTACTGAACTGAATCTCTGCCCCAACAGGTCAATCTGTTTATCTTCTAACATCTCACTACTACTTCATCTCACTCTCTCTTGTTTAGCCTCTCTCCTTCCCTCTGAGGAACTCTTTGAAATGTCATGCAAATCCAGTCTGATTCAATTCAATCTATATGTTTTTGCGAAAATTACAAAAAAAAAAAACTACTCCCCAAGAGCACCAGGTGAAAAATAAGAAACTCTACTTAAAACTGAATATATATTAAACAGTGATTAAATTTTATCCAAAGAAAGAATACATTAAATTATGTAAACCATTTACCGAGGAAGTCGTTCTTAATCTCGAAATTCCCTCTCATGTCAGCTGTGGGGAGCACAAATTCCATTACAACTTCATATATATCTTTATATAAAAAGTAAATAATTTTATTTACTTGTTAACTTTATAAGGTATACTGAACTATGTAAAATATTTTCTTCCAAGGAAGACAATGGAAGTGACTGACCTATATTAGGTTATGTTAGGTACTGATATGTATACTGAGATTCGTATTTGTATATGTTAATGTTGTTGGAGTTGTTGAGATTCGGGTGTTGGAGTGGGAGAACAGGTGGGGTCGAGTTGTATGTAACGACATAACAGTCGTTAGCACGTAATGACAGTCACTGGGTCGAATCCCTCACAGCCAGTTTTATTGTAAAGAATGAAATACAATCCACTTGACTCGTTTATTGTGTTTTGCTTATTTCTTCCATACGAATCCCCCCAAAGGACTCAGGGGCCCTCCTCTAAACGGAGAGGTAGACCCCCTGAATCCCATGCGCCTATCTGGTGGTGTCCACGTCGCGGGGACGGGCAACAGGTTTGCTGTAGCAGCGTGTCCTGGCTAACTGATCAGAAGGCTTACCAGGCAACTGGCCTTTACCTGTAGCTGAGCAGGTTCAGCGGGATCTAAGTTGGTCCGAAACTCTTAAAACAAGTCGGTGCTGCGGGCGGCGGCGGCCCATGGATGGGTTCTCTCTCCATCCCACTAATGGAGGTTTGGGCTCACAATAGCTGTGGTTCTCACCCAAGTTCTCAGCAAACAGCACGAGCCTGTCTACCTCCAGAGTCTTTAGGGTACTGACTGGCTCTTTATGTAAGCTTGTCGATGCCATTTCTAAGCTTATGTCAGCTTTGGTCCGGGGTAACGAGCACTTCCCCTTTGGGGAAGGTGGGGAGGGACCCAGGTCTCCTGACCAGCATTGTAGTCCTTAACCTGTTAACTCGTGGGTACTGCTCCGATTTCTCCTACATGAACAAGAAGGAGGTTGCCAGAGACTTCTTTAACAGCATTATCCGTGTTAAGGATATTCAGAAGTATAAGTGAATGCCCTGAGAACGCCCTAGTCTTTGATTATTTCAGTCTTTGATGGAATGAAGACCATTTCAGCTGATTTTGTATTTCCTATTTATTAAACAGTCATACAAAAGCACGCATTGTTCCTTTAGCACAAACTACAGGAACCTCCCTGACTAAGTAAGGGTATATTACTTTTGTTGCTTTATTTATTTTGTACATTTATTTGCTTCATTTAAGAACAAAAGTTTATTTCTACATAGTTAACATTTAGGTTAACATAACACAATTAAACTGTTCGATATAAATGACTCAATATTCTGTAAATAAATCGAAACATTCCACAGCAGGAACACATGTACATGCTGCTTGGTGTGTAACAACAATATCTTTGACTGTACTTCAACTAATCATATTACAAATAAATGTAGCATAATTAGAAAATAAAAAAAAACCTATGATTAACTCCAGTAGAAATGTAAGGAAGATGGTGCAAAGACGACTCAATCAAGTAGCTCATTCACTGCCACCAAAAGCTGACGGAGAAGCTCACATCAAGCGCTCTGACATGGTGCCACCACCTGGGGGGAATGTACAGCATGTCACCTACAAGAGGGAATTAGAAATCACTTGTGCACTTCAGTTATTAACCATGAGCATAATAAAATTTATAAAGGTTATTATCACAACAGTTTTTGTGGTAGGTATAAATAAAAGGCATTATTCTAGAGGGAAAAATGTGTTGAGGTGGTGGGGGTTTAAAGCATAGGTGCTCAACTCGTACCTAAGAGCATCTACATATAGGGGGTCCACAGGTAATGGTAAAATATCCAAAAAAATTACAAATGATGCTAATATCTAGAAACTATAATACGAAATATACGACTTTTAGGCTTTTAATACCTTCATACTTTATATCATTGCTATCGTTATTATATTATTATCAAAAATATATAAGAGATTAAGCAAGTAAAGATTTAATTTTTCACGAAAATCCGTTAACTGCATTAAACAAATTTAACTTAAACTAGCTTTTACTTCTAATACGATTCTTATTCTTTTATTTGTGAACACTAAAGTCATAAACAAAACAAACTGAAATTGAGATAATTGCATTTTCGATCACTTACTGCGTTTAATCGGTTTTAGTGCCACTATCAATTCGTTGATAATGTCGGGAACGTACCTGGGCATAATTAGCAGGCGTAATTGAAAAGTTAATAGAAAAGGTGTACAAGCGCACACAAGTACTCAAACAAGCAACTTAATGTTCAAAAGACTCGTCATTATGGTGTAAGATTATTCTGCGGTATTCCCAGGTTACTTCGGGCAGGTAAATTCTGTTGAACCGGTTGGTATTGCCTGCCCTTCCTCGACCAAACCTTCCTCCCCTTCGATCTCCAAAAACACCAGTTGTACAGAAGTTTTGAAAAATGTAGAGGTCATTTTCTTTGAAGCACTACAATAACTAACAACTTGTGCTAGTCATTTGGTTGGTGGAACAACTTGACTGACTTTTAGAGTTGCTTCACAACAATTCTAGTTTAATACTACGTAGGACAATCGTTTTTTTTTTGTTTTTTGTAAGTGATATAGGGTCGAGGAAGCTCGCCTCCGCGTGGTCCGGGCGAATCTAGGAGGCTGACATTGCCTCAATCCTCGGCTAGGGCTTGGTGCCCCCGACATGCGGCGAAAGAGCTTTCACGTTAAAAGGCATCAATCTGTTCTATTATTACTCGCGATATTGCTGAAGAAGCAGGGTGCGCGCAATAATATCAAAACAGGCTTCACAACAATAAATCATTGTCTAATCCTCGGTGGATTGCATTTGATAAACTCCGATTAAATTTTCTTACGTTTTCGCGATACCATTTACTCGACCTTTTTTATGAGCATCTGTCAGAATGTGAGGAAACCATCATGAACACAGTTTTCGGGATTTAAATGTAAATCGTTTGCACCCGGGGAGGTGATTATGTGTACTAAAAGAAACATGGTGAGAAATATCAATATACTATATGAGAGTAACTTGCTGATAAGATCCAAGGAGAAGTGGAAACAGAGTTGGGTTTAGTGAAATCTATATCATATCAACAAACAAAATTTTCTACTCAACAGTGAAATATTTTGAAATCTAGAGCAGAGGTTACCAAAGTGGGTTCCGCGGAACCCAGGAGTTCCTTAAAGGACTGTCTGGGGTTCCGTGAAAAATATTTAGTGAAAACATTTTTCTAAAATATTTTTTGTGGGTATGGATTTATTCTATATTTGTTGTGAATCATGAAACCGAATAATGTTTATATCTACATATACCCATAAGTAGAAGTGGTGAAAATTTTATTCATATTTAGGATGAATTACTAGTCAGTTTTTGGAACTATCTGATTCCCGAATTTCCTGCTATTGCAAAAGTAGCATTCACACATTGCTGCCATTTCCCACTACCTTAGTGGATTTTCCCTTTCAACTGCCATAGAAACCTTAAGTCTACCGAAGTAGACTTAATACTGGGGCTAACTTGAGATTCAAACTCTCAACTATAAAGCCAAAAATGATTACAAAACAATTCTGTGTTAAAATTGCTAGTTATTTTGTATCATACGTATGTCATGCACTTGTGGAAAATATGAAAATTAAAATCTTTTATTCGAAAAATACATATTGCAGTAATATTACTTTTTTAATTGTTTTTAAACATACATACTATTTAAAAAGGCATATGAAAATATGTTTATTATGATTGTATGAAATCATTAGAATCTGGGGTTCCCGGGAAAGTTACTGGAACCAAAAAGGGTCCCCCATCGAAAAAAGTTTGAAAAACTCTGATCCAGGTAGGGATCACCCTGATCCAGAATAGGGTGATGATCCAGATTAGAACATCACATTTTGAGTACTAACGAAAAATATGTTCTCACTAGATCACACATATCTTATTACTATTAAGTGTCATTTGTCACTTTAACGGTTTAGGTATTACAATACATGTTTGTTATACGCACTGTTTTCTATTAAATTACTACTCACCAGGGTACAGGTGACATTCTATTGCCTTGGCTTTTTTAAATAATTTCCATTTTTCGTAGTTTGGTTTTTCCGGATCTACAGACGATGTGTTGTGAAGTATTCTTCCTTCGAATGGGTAAAGGTTGTCTGATTCCGATGGATCATATAGAAGAACTCGTTTTCTTCCCAGAACCTACATAAAATTCCAAATATTGAGCATACAACTGAATTAATAATTATTATGTCAAAAGTAAATAATTATTTTAATAATGACCATTTAGCTACTCATGAGTCAAAATTATCAAACATAAACGAATTAAAAAGAATTAAAGTACGGAAATTCGTTGTAGTATCATTATATAGTATAAGGTCCTAGAAGGGTCAACAGTCATCAACTTCTGAGAATTAATCTTACTCACTACATCATATATCTACTGGTGAAGAAGCTGAGGTGGGCGTATTAGTATTCCTTGGTTCACCATATCAGTATCTAGTGGACATACGAAATTAACTCACATGCAATTACCATCACCCGTTGCCAACATATGCCCAACTATTTGCCTAATTTCAAAGTAGTGAATTCAGTTTTGGATTGAAATAATTTAATTTAGATAAGTCGGTATACTAGTTTCGGTAGATCGATTAAGAATTCAATGTTTTCAATGAAGTTATCATTCATTCTTGTTATTTAGAAATATTGTTTTTGTGAGTATATAAAAATTGGCTCAGAAATGTCTGCTCCTCTAAAACAAATACAGTTTTACCTATCTATCCGCAACGTCCCTTATAGGCGTTTTAAGCAGCAACATTTTGAAAGAGAGGTATGAAGAAAAAAAGTAAGCAGAACACGTGGAAAAGTCTCTTCCCATCATCACCCATCTGAAATATGGAGATATCTGTCTCAAGATAGCTGACATCTCGTCTACTGTCGTATTCTTTTCTGATAAAAGACCAAAGGAGTAACTTCGGTTAATCTCTTAGGACGCCAATACTACGCCCTCCAGCATAGCCAACATACTTTAAAAAAACACTAAATACCTCACACTAAAGAAAAACATGTCCCCCTGTCGAAAATTTTCTAAAGAAACTGAAATTATCTCCTAGTTACATCCTCTGTCCATTTTCTTTCACCTCTATCATTTCACTTTTTCAAATTTTTCCCTTTCCCTCTCTTTGTACTTCCTTTCTTCCTTATTTTTTCCACCTCATCAGTCTCCCACTTTTTTCTCCTCCTGCTTAATATACTATGCACTTCCTTCTACCTCGCCCAAGCCCTTTTTTTTCACCTTCATAAAATTTCTCTCTCTCTCTCTCTATCTCTCTCTATTGTGTACTAAGAGCATGTGCTTTATAAATCAAGGTGATATATAGATTCAGTTTTATCAATTACCAAATACAACTTACTTGTGTCAGGAGGTTGTGTTTAGGATCATAGTGAAGCGGAGACACAGTGCCTGAAGGTCCAAACCAAGCGTTAATGTCAACTTGAGGACAGTCATTCGAGTCGTCTTCGTCAGACAAACAACAGTAGTCAGGTGTTCGTATGTCTTCCTTAAGTTCCCCCACCTGCATAAAAATTACTAAGCATAGTCAAAAACAGCATTCATTACACCTGTAGAGTAGAAGCAAGGAAGGAGCGAGAGAGAGAGAGAGAGACAAATGAGAAAATGAAGAAATAGAAAAAGAAAGTAATAGTTCAGAAAACAACAAGGAAGGTGAGAGAAAGAGGATCAGGGGTGCATGAAGAACAAGTAACAAATAAGGAAAAGAAGGAACATAGAAAAAACGATAATCTATAGATGGAAATTAAAAGATCTAGGAAATCCTGGAACGTTTTTTGTGAAGAAAAAAACAGTTTTAATAAAGTTTACCGGTTAAAAAAAATAATTATTAAAGAAGAATCATACCATATAAATTGGAATGATAGGTAACTGATTTAAAAAAAAGTACTAAACTACGGTAACAGCCTGTACAATTTAATTTTCCCCACTGAGTGTATTTGGTGGTATTAAGGATGACAGACATTGGTATTTTAAAATAGATAACGCCCGATGAGACAAAAAAACCTCTACATTTGGTTACGAGGACTATGTATTTTAGGCAACGAAGTGATGTTATATATGACGTGAACGAAGGTCAATTTTGACTGATACCACAATTCATTAAAGTATACAAGTAATAAAGTACTTTCATTAAAGGCCAGCAACATTGCTTACAAACAACACTGTATCAGTGTCTCGGAGCGATTCATTTAAAAATTTCGATGTCACTTGATGTTTCTTTTTGGCTATTTGACGAATCTCACCTGATCAAAAAGACTGTGCTGAGCAAGGTAAGCAATATTCGGTTCTTGACAAAGAATATGGTTCAAAATGAAATCACGAATAGTCGTCAACTTCATCGTCCAGTCTTCGTTAGTATATTGGGATCCAATCTCAACTGGTACCTTTCGTGAACCTGACACCTTTAACAGGTACTTCACATCACCCCACTTCTTCAAAGCAGGCCAGTGGTTAATGCAACCTGAAATATTTTCCCACTACTCAATATTTAAATATCAAATGACGCAATATACCTGATTTAAATTATCTTGCGCAACATATCTGATCTTGCTTAAACTAGTTAAGTGAGAGATGGGAATTTTCGAGTTGACGCCATTCTCCAGAGGGAACTTAAATCTTAGACTCTTACAAACTTAGATACAGAGAGGAGTACGGAGAGAGGTCAAAGAGAGGCAATCGGAATATCAGTATAACTGTCAACGAAAGGAGAAAGAAATAAGAAAATACCGTCAACTTTAACTTTTTTTTTCAAACAACGAGAATAATTCAGTTTCCTTAGAGACTGTAAGATAAACACAATCGAAATCCAGGCACCACTTAACCACGTAATAACCTCTACTATAAATAAATGTACCAACTAGAAATGTAACAGTGAGTTGTTTGCCAGAGGCTTAATTACGAACGGCATTAGTTAATTTCGTTAGTTTTTATACAAGCAATTTCTAAAAGTACAATCAACAATTTTATCCTTGAAACATAAAGAAAATCCTAAATTAAAAATTGATTTTATATTTACTTGGCATTGCAGACTATTATAAAAATATACTCTTATTACAATATAAGAACTTAGGTAATGGACTATTTTTTTTAATTTTTAGAATAAGATAAACAAACATTATCAAAATTGGTTATAAAACAATGATTCTAAATTTGTAATCTAACGTCAAAGGAAACTAGCATGTGCTAATTCTAATTTCACATAATTATTTGATAACTCATTCAATATAGTCTAAATAAAATGGAAAAGACCTGTGAGTTTGACAGGAACTCTCTTGAAAAAATGTTGGGTTCCAAACAGTTCCAATGAAGGTTGGTCTAAAGTTTTGATTAAATCTCCTTTAACTCCAGGTAGATCCCAGTCATGAGGTTTTTCGACAAAATGAAAGTTAGGAAATTCTAAGTTACTAGAAGTTCCTTCATATTCTGTAAAATGATAAAACAATTTTAATTACTGGGTAAATTGTGATAATTTTGAATCTATTACCGAAGTACAAGGATGACATATTGACAGATCTTCCCCCTCATCAGAAAGGAAGGGTGATCTGGTAATACCGTTCATCATTGATGAAGAATTTGATTTCAAGGAGCCTTGAAAGCAAAACCAGAAGTCTTTTTACCCAGTTCACTCACCAGATTCTATCCATAAATGATTATTTTACACGAGACTGTTTTGAAAAGCTAAAACATGAAAGACTGTTTTGAGAGTTTTGAAGCTAAAACATAACACTGTAAAGTACCAGACTAAGTTTATTAGTAAAAATGGCATTCAGTATAAGATGTACATTTTCTTATAAGATTCTCATATACTCTTTAAAAAAACACGGAAGTGATAGTGCATATATTTCACGATTAAATGATATATAGTCTTTCAATACACTTTTGAAGGAGAGTTTTTTTTAAAAAATGATTTATAAAGTGCCTTAATCATAAAAAGGTCTATATACAGCCTGTATACATAGTACAATTATATACAAATAAATGTATTGAACAGCATATTTTTAACATATCATACTTATTCTTCTATTGATGACTAGTGAGTTTGACATATAAAAAATTTAGATGTACCACGTAAATAAAAAAATATAAAATCTAGTACAACCATGAAGTTATCATACTCATGTTCTGAAGTCACACCCTCTTTGAGTCAACACATTGTCTTACACACTCTATTCACTCATGCATGATCTTATACACATCTGTCCGCTTCAAGCGAATTTAGTCTTCAACACTGACTACTTTTCTTCACAATTATATTATATAACAGCTAACCTCATATCTAATTAAGATCTCTAGTCACCTACTTAAACTCAGCAGATTGTCTCTAGGCACACACACTTGTAACTGAATATTGTTTTAAACTGTCTTCCCACCCACTTCAAGTCAATATATGGCTTAAAACCTCTAATACACTCAAATCAAATTTCTTTCTTCAGCGTTCTAGCTAGTCGCTTCAACTGAGACTATTGTATTCAACTCACTAGTCACTCACTTAAAAGATAACACATTTTCTTATAGCCTCTAGTGAAAACATAAGGTTCATACGTCGTTCTACACATTTCTGAGCACCCTGAGCACACATCTTACTCCCTGCAGCCCTTACCAGTTGTATTTCATCTCTACCCTTGCCCCGATTTTCACAAGAAGTTTATGCGTTTTGAAGTTTATGCGAAATGATAAATCGGTTGTATGAGAGGGAAGTATAAACTTTCCTAGGAAACGGCGATATCAGAAAGCTGTGACATCTATGCAATAGGTTAAATAAAAAGAGAAAATTGACCAGTCACTAACCTTCAAAAATTGCATTAGACAACAAGGAACAAATATTCGTTAAAATGTGTGACATTCCAGCACCAAGAAGTAGGCCACTGTCTGCTGCTGACTGAGCTAATGATAATGAAGGTAGAGGATTTTCTTTGTCTCCAAGTTGAATCAAACAAAGAACCTGAGAACATTTGACCTTTACATTATTACAGTGACTTGGAATATGGTTATAATGACTATAAACAACATGCAAGCTAACAAGAAGGGACTGAGGGCAACACAGATTCATGAATAACAGCAATTACAAAATCTTTTATAAAGAAATGTGAAAACTGCGTAAATAGAAACAATAGCTGAAAATAGAATGAAAGAATGGACACATCTAAGATATAGATATAAATGAAATTACAAAACTAAATATTTTAAACCGTTCAAAAGATTTGAATTCTAGCGATTCCCCTAGATTGAATTGCCGAATTGATTTTCAGTTTTGACTGTTATTAAAAGCCAAGTAACATGAGACAACTGATCCCCCCCCCCCCTTAATGTTAGTAGTAACTTGAAATTCCAAAGTACAACTGCGTGTACGTATATTTCGAAGGACAAAGATATAACCACATAATGGAGATTCACAACAATACCTTGGTAATTAAAATTAATTTCCCCTATAACAACTAAATTAGTATAAATCAAACTGATAAAATACCCGCGAAGAATAGGTATAGGCTCTATAACAATCAAGCAGTATTCATATTAATAACTAAAATAATAAACAGTATATGAATAAATTGATTCACTCCCAGTATATCCTCATCATACCTCAAAGTTATTATGAAACTCCACAATTATTAGCAAACTATATAACTTTGCAGGTTGTTATAATGCTTTACTCCCACTCTAACTTCATGACTATAATTGAATCTTAAGTTTTTCATTAATACAACACTATTAAAATAGATCAATCCAACACTCCGTCATGAGAAACAAGTATTTTTTAGATCAGCGTTAAGAGGATTCAATCAAACAGCATTAGATATATTACACTAGGTCATGCTGTTCTTAAATATAAAATTAATTGCCTTCACAATGCTAGCCTGGGCGTAGATTTTCTTTATCTCGAATGGAACATCGCACCAAACTCCACAATTTAAGTTCTCCCATGATCGATTTAAAACTGCTTCAATAAAATTCAGTGCCTCTGAGTACCTAAAAATAAATTAATGAATCACATGAAGTAAAAAAAAAAGACCTAAGAAATATAACAAGTTTAACAACGAACCTCCTAGATTTATATTCATTTAAGGATTTCTTTAAAAGAAAGACTATATCTTTGTAATACTCGGTATTTTCGATAAAATTATTTAAATCGAACAAACTTTCAAACTCAATTGCTAAAGTACTCAAACTACTAACGTTCATTTCAAACTGGTAACCTTACAGGAGGTTAAATGACTTCAGGGTGAAGCAATGGAAGAGCTTTCCATTTTTAATTTTTTTTACGAAAAACTTAAAAAAGGTACAAAGAGAAAGAGAAATTTTAAACAAAATATTATTGACACGATATAACTGAAAATAATCAGAAGTTATTATGGATTTTAAACCGTTTTGATTACTCAATTTTGAACCAATATAAGACTATATAGTTTACAGAAACAAACTTTTTAATTATTTGACCAATATCACAGATATTTATTTCTTGCTTTTAATTAAAACTAATTTTATCTAATATATACTTACTTCATTTTAAAGTCACTCCAGTTCTCGATTGGATAGTTCAATATTTTCAAATGATTATCTTAAGAAAAAAATATATACATAATTATAGGGTTAAATAAATGAAAACATGCTATTCATCATAGCCAGCTGATTTATTTATTTATAAAAAAAAGTATTACTGACATCAGTTTAATATAAGTACTTTCTTGATTTCCTGTAAACTACAGATTTCGAATTGTGCCTTTAGCTCTTGGTTTAATTATAAAAATAGTTAAATGTACAATATCTGATGGTTCCTAGAAGCATTACAAAGTCTTCGAATACTAAATCACTGAAATTCAACATTGGTATATTTTTTGAAAAACAACACTACCTTTAGTTTTTTTAACAGTATAAATTAAGGTAAATATCCTGACTGTTCATGAAATTCCGGGTTCAGAGGTTTCTAAAAGTTGCAATCAAGGTAGTTGTAAAATATCAAGAAGGTGAAATGGTACTTCACTCTAGACCAGTATGGACAAGGAGAAACGGTAGGATTCATAAACAGGAAAACATCATAGCAAGTTGTAAATGTAATTTCAAAAATTGCTACCTCAGTAGCAATACTAGTGTGATTATGTTAATTTTAAATTTATTGAGTAGTCCAATAGATTATTAAACTATATGTTCTAACGTCAATGCAGCCATTGCTGCATCGGGTTGGCCTTTAATTTATTTGACCTGCTAATGATCAGTTTGACTGTTATCTTGATGAGCATGGGACACCAGGGTGAACCTGATAGTATATGATTTAAGAATTTCTTGACAGAAAGTTCTGTCCATAATTCTAATGGTATTTAGAATATAAAAAGGTTTATTGTCTATTTATAAATACGCGATTTTACTGTCTGAATTAAATAACTATCTTCATGTACTAGTTTCATGTCGTGCATCACTGAGGTTTTTCGACGATAAGATCAAACTGGTCACGGCATAAATGTAACTTAAAACTGGTACGAAATTGCAAATGACTTTATAAAATTTTTAATAATATTACGAATAACGATATTAAATACACAGTATCTGATCTATCCTAGGAATAATGCAAGGTCTTCGAATAATAACTAATATAATAAAAAGGGCACCTAAAAATCTGTTTATGAACAAGGTCCCTATTTACTTATTTTTATTTTATTATTTATTTTATAAATTAATATAAACAAATTAATTATTTAATAGTCATAGCGGTAAGACTCATTCCATTTCCCACTCGTAATACATTAACAAGGCCCTGTTCAGTGTTGTCCTGTGTATAAACTGCACTATTTCTTAAAGTAGCTGTGAAGGTGTCTATCCATGTACAGAAGTATTGAATAAATGAGCACTACACTGAATTCATTAAGTACTGCATCATTCTATTAAGGCCAAAAAGTTACCTACCATCCAACACTCAGAATTCTTATCAGAACATAGACCTTACCTGGTCTCGTGAACATCTTAGACTTGTCAGACCATTTGACATCCTTGATTTGTATAGCCATATTGCCCCTATACTTTTTTATGTAAGCTTAACTTAACTATGAGTAAGTCTTACTAACCTTCCTATTTACTGGAATCTGAAATTACTAAATACGACAGGTAATTGCTTCAATACATACATGTATTAAGCTATGAAAGTTAGTCCGTTGAAATATTAGTTCGTATATTTGTACTTTTTTTTAAAGTATATACTCCAAATTTTAATTTGAATTATATTTAATGCATTGTGTGATTCTTTCGTTTTCGAAAATAATATTTCCATATCAATTTTAGTTTTGTACATAAATGAGTTTCTTGAAACCATCTTTTTAGCTCAGACATACTTATTTTCATTAGTGCAACTCAAAAAGTTGTTATGTACTATGAGATATTTACTGATATTACAGTATAAAGTAAAAGAAAGATTACCATATAGAATAAAGTTTATGAAAACGAGCTCAAGTTCTTCGTCTTTTCTTCAGCTTACAAAATTGTTGTGAAGAAGAACTAGTAATGAGAGTGATTATTAAGTGAAATTATATTAATAATATAGCTCTCTATATTACTGCATTTAAATTTACTTTTATTACAACAAAAAAAAGAAAACAGAGATTGATAGTATGCCGCTAGCGGCCGGTTTGGGAGGATATACATTTGGTGTTCCCCTATCGTTTGTTTTATCGGACATTCCATAATTTACTAGCTGATATCAACTAGTGTATACTAGTGTACGCTTAACAAGAATACCAGGCCTAACCACTAGGACAATGAAGTTAAGTGTGTCTTTGAGAGAGGAGATGAATACACTTGGCGTGGTGGTATACCTACACCGTCGAAATATTATATATCTAATAATGTTCATATGGAAACATTCCTGCACTTCATAATTCGTCAAATGTATCCAAATACTCTTAGTGACTTAGCTGATTGGTTATCATTATTCTCCTGGAACAATGTTTAGAAGGCTACTGAACGCTGGCAGTCACATTTTTAAGCGTAATTTTTGAAATATATAAAATTGCGAATTATCAAAGCAGTATAAATAATATTTAAGAGAACTTGAAATGTGTTCATCACAAAAAAAATACAGCACCCGTACGGACTGAATGTTATTGTCTAGAAACAAGGCTTTAAAACAATCTTCAAGTGGATTGAGCCGAAAAAGTTCAGGTTATCCTGCATTTTTTTGTCTGAAAAACCAATTCCCAAAAGCATAAAGTCAACTGTAAACAAACATACGACTGATTGGAGGACTGATGTGATAGAGTTTCTTAAAAAGGCAGTGACAACCAATGAGAAAAAAAAGGAAACTAAGAAGACTACAGAGTGTAAGAAGCAATACAACAAACGAAAGTATTGTGTTGGAAATAGGCTTAAGTAAACTATCTTGAGTGTTCAGATGAAATTATGAAAATAAAAAAAAAGACACTGTTTGGTTGGTGGCCCTCAGTATTTATCTGAATAGCTACAATGCATATGGAGCTAAATGTAAATCAATTGAATTTGTGCATTAACGAATAAGAAGCTAAAAAATGATAATTTATTGCAATCTCACAATGTAGTCATCAACAAAGTAAATCACTATTCTGTTATAAAGTAAATATGCTTGAAAACAAAATGCCAAAGATGGATCCCCTGCTTAATATGAGACTCCACTATGAAAGGACATGAAAGTCAATATAGTTGAAGTACATCAATCAAAACTTGCTAAAACTGATCTACTAGCTACTCTAAAATCAGCTATATTAGACATAATTGCAGGAACATATCGTACATTTTAAACATTTGCACTGATGAAACTGCCAAAGAAGACAAATCTGGTGCTTTTAATCAGATTTAAATAACGATTTATCCTCATCAAGTTCCATATTTAGAATTGATTTTGAACTGGTTTTATATAATGTTACCTCAATGGGCTGTATAAGTTTGAGGAAACTTTGGTAGATGAGCGTGGTTAATTGAATAACAAAGTACATTTTTATATCAGTTTTTGTTTTAATGGCACTTGTCAAAACACACAATGAAACAAATTAATTGCAACATTTCTTCAACCTCGATCAGCTGTTCCTCCAGGTTACCTAAGTCACAGTGTTGTCCCCACAGACTCCCCTTCCAGTGACAACGCTCAAATATTTCCGTGGAAAATGAACCACGCGGCCACTGCGAGTACGTCTGACATGGTCGGATGAAGCCGATGATGATGGCAGAGCTGTATCAGGTGGTGGCTGTGTCTTGGCAGGAGAAACTATTGGGTCGGATACCTGAGGCTTTTCTGGAGTGGAGTCATCAGATGTCCAGTTGTATTAAAATTGGGTTATTAGTTAGTAATTCCGAGGAGTTAAGATGTCTTGGGCTTGAATAACCAGGTGTAGAATTACCGTGGTGTTGAAGTTACAAGATTTCAGTTGAAAATTTTAGTTGATTTGTCCTGGATTTGAGTTACCAGTTTGTTGAGTTGTTCTGGAGTTGAGTTACCAGATGTTGAGTTGTCCTGGATTTGAGTTACCAGTTTGTTGAGTTGTTCTGGAGTTGAGTTACCAGATGTTGAGTTGTCCTGGATCTGAGTTACCAGTTTGTTGAGTTCTTCTGGAGTTGAGTTACCAGATGTTGAGTTGTCCTGGATTTGAGTTACCAGTTTGTTGAGTTGTTCTGGAGTTGAGTTACCAGATGTTGAGTTGTCCTCAGCCAGATGCTGAATTGGTCTGGCGGTGAATTCCCAGGTGCTTAGTTGTTCTGGAGGTGTATTCCCAGGTGTTGAGTTGTCACAAATAAGTTCCTTGTCTTTCTTAAGTCGGATGGATTCAAATTTGTGAGATCATGCCTTAGACTTCTTGAAAGCATTTAAATCCTCATCCAGTTGTTCAAGATCTGCGATGGGATCAAATGAAATAGTAGACGAACTGTTGAGCATTGGATAATAATTTTTTTTTTTTTTTTTTTTGAAAAGAATGCTAGAGGTAGAAGAACATTACCGGAAACTTGTTGTAGAGAAGTTCCTACAGCTGTGTATGCTTCAACTATGAATAGGATAGGAAATTTATCACGTCGGGATGACCAATTTGGTAGATGAGCGTGGTTAATTGAATAACAAAGTACATTTTTATATCAGTTTTTGTTTTAATGGCACTTGTCAAAACACACAATGAAACAAATTAATTGCAACATTTCTTCAACCTCGATCAGCTGTTCCTCCAGGTTACCTAAGTCACAGTGTTGTCCCCACAAAACCATCAAATGAATTCTATAGATTCTAAGGCATATTTGAAAGCAAAAATAACTTACTGCTGCCAGCATGCTACACAACATGAGGAAGTTGAAGACGTTGTAAAGCCAGTTACCTGTAGGGTGAAAGTTAAAAGCATTGAATGGATTTGCGACAACTGTGTAGTACATGGTGATGACTAAGCACATGTCATAGCAAAACAAGCAATTTATTTGACCCTTTATTCTCTACTGAATTTACTCAAGTTATGAAAAATGTGGAATTAGCAAAAATGAATGGGCAGATGGAAGAATGGTTATATTGGCGGGCATTTCTTAAACTTAGGTAAAAGTTAAAGGAGTCTATGAGAGAGTATCATTAGCAAAGCCACTTATAATGAATTAAGTAATGTAACTTCAGAAGTAATTGACATGCTTGTTTTGCTATGACATGTTTTATTACTTAAAAAAATCAGCTTATACAGTCTAAACGATGGCAATAATAATATTTGCATATTTATTAAGAGAATTTGAGTTGTTCCATTGTTCAAGATATGTCTAAAGGTGGAAAAGACACAGTGGTCGATACTGAAGTATGCTTGCAGGGAACAAGATAATGAATTCAGTAGCCTTGTATGACTTGAAGAGATGTAATTAGGGACTTGCAATCTAATTAGTTTCTTGTCGCAGTCATCCCATGTGTTTTCCATCTTCCAATGCATCAATCCTCAGAAAACTAGGTTGTATAAAATTAGTCCTTTTAATTCTGACACCGTATAAACTAAATGGAGACAAGAAATATTAATAAATCAATTGGCTATGTATTTATACGTAAACTGTTTTACGGTACAACAGCCGTCTACATTAAATATTATTTAACCAGAAATATTCAGTTATTCACCATAGAACTTATTGAAAGTAAACTGTTGAAAAATGTTATCTTAGTCTGCATAAACAAAAAATGATAGGAATAGGAATGTATAAGTAAATAAAACATGAAATATAAATCTAGATAAAGAAAGTTGAGAAAAATATTTACATTTTTTAAATATAGAGGAAGGAAAAATAGTAAAACCTATCAGCGTTCTGAGAAATAAATGTTAATGTGTTCAACAAATAAACTGGAAACAATATATATATAAATAAATAAAGATATTATTGATTGAAATAGATAAAAGAAAAAAACAAAAAATGTATACTGCAAAAAAAGTTAAAGAAATAAAAGTTGAGTTTAAATATCAGAAAAACTGGTGTAGTTTATATTCATCTTTAATATAACCAATCAATATCAAACTCGTTAATAAATTTAGGTCTGGTTCTCTTTTCATGTGGCTATCATGGAAACGTAGCATCAAACTCTTACACAATCAATTTAATGGCATCATTTCTTTTATATGATTATATAAATTTTATTAATTATAACAAAATTCGAATCTTGTTATATAACAGACTGACATATCATTATAATTGTTATTAAACTGATGACCTGAGAATCAACGGACTCATCTGCACGGCGTTCTTATCTGTTCTATTGTACTTATTCCCCATTGCCATTCCTAAAATCAATTTTCGATTTTGCGTTGTTTAATGATCTTTATAATTATTCTGAGAGAAGTATCTATTTTTATTACTTTCAGACACGATTTGCCAAACATTTTTATCTCTTTGACTTGATAATCTCTTATTCACAAAGAATGGATTCAGAGGTTCCCACTTCTTCTAGACGGAGAGCATTCTATGAGTGATGTTAATTTCAGCGCGTGGGAGATAACAGCAGATTGCCCAGTTAGATTTATACTTATATTTTTAAATCCTTTTTTGAAGTTTATTTTGAAAAAAATATTTAATTAAAAAAATTCTTTCTAAAACTACTTTTTTTATCTTTGAGAAGGGCATAAGGACCGTTATATTCTTAAAAGACAAGATTTATTACCAAACATTTCTTCTATAACCACCTTTCTTCAAGTTATAGAGTATGGTTCATAAGCTCAAAATCAGTACATAAAGGATTCTTCTTTTTATAACCTGAGGATAGTTTTTATTGACTTAATTTGTGGTACAACGTATACTTACATTAATCATTCATTTCCATCAACATTCATTCTGTTATCACTAGATTAATACATATATAAACTAAATCAATAGTAATATATACTGATTAATGAATTCGAAAGTGTGTTATCGAAAGCTCCTTTTCTATCAAGAATCAGACTAGAGTGATTGATTTAAATCTTAAAGACTTTTCTATGTTGTTAACAATAATGTTTGTTCTGACTCAGTTGATTTGCCCTTCTGATGGGTACGTTGTTCATAAAGTCGTTGATTATTTAGCAAAAACTTCTTATATTACTAAATATAGAACGAAATAGGTGTTGTTATTAGTGTAATGTTATTTTTCCAATATTGTGTGCTCATGTAATATTCGTACTAATACAATACTTAAAATGAAATTATATATTTCTTCAATGACCCGAAATGTTGTATAAAAAGATTATCCAAGTCGCGATAAAGGAAGAAAAAGTAGCTTTACCTTTCTCAAATATTACCGAAAAACCATCGTGAACATACTAAAAACAAACGTGTCTGATTGCAAAAATTTTTAAAGAGAAAGCCTTGCAGGTCGCTAAACACACTTTCGTAAAAAAATCATTCATCACATGCTAGAGAATATCAAAAAATATATAGTTACCATTTGCTTAGTTTTATAGTTTTAATTAATCTCTAATTAAATTTTTAAAAGATTTTCAAATTTCTTTTATTAATCCTTTAAATAACAATTCTATGTCATCTGACTCTAATAAGGAATTTAATGACAATGTACAAAAATAAAACATATACTATATATAATCAATTCCAAGCTCAAAGTGGAATTTTCTGTGTTTAGAGCTATTCCTTTTGCTGTAACCAGAATTTCTTGAAGTTTCTTCCCCTACAAGCTTTGGTAGATTAGTTTCAGAAAGTTTCATTTTTCTAAACTTAATCCTAAAGCGTAAACAACTTTTTCTAAATTTATCAAATATACTATAATGTCTCGACATGTCATTTCGACAAGGAAGTAGACAGCTCATCCTCATATAAGGAGATATTTTGGGGTATAATCTCAGTACATCAGTATCCTACCCATAAGCTTTTAAAGTCAATCATCGTTCAAAAGTTTTAAATCTCGACATAACACTAACATTCCGGTTATTAGAAAAACATGTTTTTTTTTCAGTTAAACTACTGTCATTTTCATAATTACTAAATATTAATGCACTACAGTTAGTAATTTTTGAGAAAAAAAAGACTCATGATTTTTAATATCATATTTCAGCTAAAAAAGTGATTTCCCCATGCATTAAAATTGCCTAAAAATAAACATCTAAGATTTAAACTGTTGGGTCCATTTCTAAGAAAAAATTAAATTTAATCCATCTGACAGGTAGTTAGATAATTATGGTACGTTTGGTCTTCTTACCAAAGAAGGTAACCTTCTCCCCCCACACCAACTCACACACACGCATACATACACGCGCGCACATGCACACACACACACAAACATCATCATCATCATCATCAAAAAAATGTCAAGATAGACTAGGGGACCTCGAAACGTGTAAATTGGTTGAAAGATAAGGTCGATTTGTTCATAATTACTTCTGTTTTACAGGCGGTAAAGTAAAAGTAAGAATATTTATTTAGGTATAAAAATTTACGTATGATATTGTATACACCCTTCTTATATAATGGGGTTGACAAAATCAAAGAACAAATTAGTAGATATATATAGAAGACAAAACAGTGAAAGTTGTCAGAGGATGAGCTTTCGACTCCCTCAGTCACAGACCGGTGAGCATTGAAATATTGTAGAAAATGGTTGGGAGCTAGTGGAGTGGGAAGAGTCAGTCAGCAGTCAGGTATACTCACCTGGTAGGTGGCAACTTTCAGCTGTTGGTTGTATAGATCAACCGTTCTCAGTTTTTCCACCACTAAAATTACTAACATGTATATCCATTTCATCACCTCTCAACACATTTTCTCTACCACACGCTCCGAGAATAACAAATACGATGGATTGGAAAGTTTTTGTCAAGGCTTTTATTAGGTAAAGGCATTTTTCACTTAGTATGTACGAGAAATATGTACTCGTATTTTCATATTTTTATATAAATAAAAAGATTTCAAATAAACACGTGAAATAACAATCAATGATCAAACCACAATAAGTAGAGGTTGGGTTTTCGACTCTGACGAAGACCGCTTGTTACGATTGAAAGATATTAGTCTTGTTTTCCCATTTCTTATTGTGGTTTGATCATATATATATATAATTATTTTTTATATCCCAATATACTGGTATTTGAGTGAATTAAATATTTCTTATTTATTTTAATGTAGTTATATTCTGTTTATCCAGTATAGCAAAAATAGAATGATTGTTTTAAAAGAATTTTGTAAGTTAGTGGAACTTAAGAGTTATAACTATTGTGTAATATTTTCTCTTCTAATATTCTAAGTATATGAAACTTTTTGTTATGAACGTTCACATTAAAAAAATTCTTAATATCAGATTCAAAATTTGTAGAATCACCAGAAAACAGATCAAATTAGTACTTATTTTAGCATAAAGAACGATAAAATGCCTTTCCGATCGTTCAAAATTACCCGTATAAGATAATGCTTTTTCTTTATAAAATAGGGATACAGCAATAACTTTACGAGTATATCAGTCAAACTTCATTACTATTTGGCAATGTAAATTACTTAAGCAATGTTTAAATGAAGTTTGAACAACAAAACTTGTTTGTCCAAATAAAGTTTTTTTTATAATCACTATTGTCATACACTATAGCCGTATGATCGGCTAACAGTAGTTTATGTATGTTTATGATCTATATGATACGAATAGTTACTTTCTTCATTTCCCATTGTCTCGTATGATGATAAAGTGTACTAAAGTGTAAAGTATACTGTATATCTATATAGGATTGTAGATTTTTTTATTGTAATGTAAAGAAATTTAAAAGTGTAAAAAATATTTTGTACAGTTACCCATCATCATGTTATAGTTTCCTTAAGTGCCCCTGACTCAGTCTAGTTTGATTTAATTATCATTATTATTATGTTCAATTGGTATTTAAGAATTTAGTATGTATTAATTAATGTTAAAAAAAATAGACCTTGTTATGCAAAATGATTTTGATCCGTATGTAAATAAATACATATCCTATAGATACATAACTATGTATATAAGACATATATTTTTAATTATCCTACAATTATTTAATCGAATCAATGTGATAAAGTAATTAGGTATCTAATATTCCTGTCCAACTTGAATATTAGATGTCAAATTTATATTTCCTTATCAATTCTTTTAAATAGGTTAAATGTATGTCTATGTTATTTATTGGGATGAGACTGTAAAGCTCAGTAATGTGACGGAAAACGTAAGGACTTCTCTGACATAGTCGTGAGAGGCTTTCATTCTCTTTTAGGGAAGCTATACACCAGTATAGTTGGGTTCCTGTTTCATAGCTCTCATTATATTCTCGGCTGTCACATGTTTATGATCTTTATCCCCTGTGAAGGAGTTTCTCTAGTTTTGATAGCTCTAAAACGATCACGCACTTCTCACTGAGTTCTGTGGAAAGTCACTTCTATCTTTAGTGTTTTTCGTCTTGTCGTAAACTTTCTCAGTTTACCCTATGCTTTATATTTATTAAGTACTGGTGGAGAAAGAGGGACATAGGAGGACCGCTTTGTTCAAACAGTTTTTGTGATTTGTTTCGATGGACCGATCAATCTGGGGAGGGGTTGTTAGACTTTTTGGAAAAGTACAGTTTTCAGAAGGAGTATTTTAAAATTAAGGTAAATTGATATTTAGTTATAGATTAGTTGGTTTTTATTATATTTAAATTTTGAGTAATCAACAAGACTAGCCAGTAAGTTTAATCAAGGCAGTGGAGTATCTCATTTGTAACAACATGATTAATATAAACGGTCTATAATAGTTACTTTAAGATGGGCAGTGTTCGAATTTGGTACAACCAAACCAGTAGTATCAACATTTCATAATATAACAGCTAGTAGACTTACGATGATAGAAACTTGTTGATTGGAGAGGAAATAATAAACTATGTTCTAATAAACCGAAATTAAAGGAAATGTTTAATTCTAAATATAAGGGTTAATACCTTAATCTCTTTGTTTTAGATTTCCGTTAAAAGTGAAGGATGAACGGGAGAAAACTTACCCAGGTAACTTGTATGACTTGAAAGATTGTAGATCTCGATCACTTTTAATCTTAAAGACAGCCCAGTTTACACAAAGTCAGATTCATTTGGGGGAGAAACCAGGAGGATCAAATGGACTTTTTGATATTTATAAAAGTGAACATTTGGATCTAACGACCAACAGAAATAGATTATGTATGAGCAAATTAGACTCAACTGAAGGTTTGAAGCTTGTTCCTTGTCCAACATGCGGAAGAAAATTTAGTGAAGATGCATCTATAAGACATTTTCCAATTTGTGCAAAAATTAAACAGAAAGCCTATTCGCAGAGTCCAATGAGGTTACTAATGAAGAACAAGGAATACATAGACAAGCCTAGTAGTTCTTCTTCAAGTTCTACCATCACTATGTTGCCTTGCACGTTCTGTGGGAAAAATTTTAATTCACAAGTTATTAGTAGGCATTCAAAAATGTGTTCTCAAAACAAGAGAGTTTGTCCTCAAAATGTAAGTTCAACAAAAAATAAACAAAAGTGTAAACCTGGTCCAACTCACTGTTGTAACCTTCCTAAGATGAATTCAGTTGAAACTCCAAAGGCTCTGACAGCAAGCAAGTCAATGATACCAAGACTTAATGTGAAAACAGTCGATAAAAGAATTGTAACTTCAGTACCGTGCCCTGTTTGCAATAAAAAGTTTGCAGAACCTTACGCTCATCGACATATTCCTCTTTGCATGAAGAACAAAGAACTTGAAGAACAAACAAGTAAGTTGAGATCAGAAGCAGCAACTCGTAAACAAGCTGCTTCTAAAAGACAAGTAAACACAAATTTAAATAGAGTTAGCAGACAGGAAAACTTAAATCAAAAATCTCTGAACCGTACGAACAGTTATTTTAAGAAATCATATACACCATTATCTAAAGAAAATGGAGGTCGTTTAGGAAAACAGTGTTTATCGCAGCAGAAAAGCATTTCAGTTGCTGCTATAAATCCTTCAGAAACTATTAGAAAATCTAGGGAGTTGGAAACACATTCTGACACTATTTTTTGTTCCACCTGTGATCAAAATATACCTCAAAATATCTCAAAAGAACATTTTTTCTATTGCTCAAAGTTGAAAGCAAGTGAAATGGCTCTAAAAAACAAACATAAATGCGTTAAAACTGCCACTGCAGCAACGAAAAATGAAAATAATACTAAAAAAAGTTCAAAATCATCGCTAAAAGAAAGTATAGCTCAAGAACTAGGAATTTGTAATGAAAAAAATATAAAAGAATCACAGGTGGGAACAAATACTGCATCACAAATAAAGGAATCTAAATGTCCAACTTGTTTGAAATACATTAATGTAGGATTTTTTGAAGAGCATACTCCGTTGTGTGAAAGGTTACACAAAGTAGAGGAAACTCTCAGTTTGAGTGTGGAGAAAAAGCAAGTTGAAAATAGTTCGTTGATGATCGATTCATCCTTCAGCTACCCCAGCGACAACATAACTAACACCGAAAGTGGGCTCATGGACTCTGAAAAGAAATACCTACTTAACAAGCGCTTTGCGCCTGTTGAAAATGAAACTTATTTCAAGTTGGAAAGTTTGTCATGTCCGTGTTGTCGATCATATTTAGATCTGTATCAAAAACTTTTCTAAATTGATTAATGTCTTCCTGAATTAAATCAAAATAAATTAATCAATAAATTGAATAAAATATCTTTTATTATTGTATAAGCTAAAATGATAAAGGTATATAAACAACAAATAATGCTAAATAAATATAAAGATGACCTCACTATAAAAAAGTATTATTTATGTTGGGAAATATATGTGCAGTTCCTGTTGTCATTATTGAAAGAACAATTCAATAATGTTCTATCGAGATTGTTCACAAGTTCAAGTGAATCAAGTGAACAAGCTGCTTCTAAAAGACAAGGAAAACAAAATGACCTTTTGTTTTAATTATTTTAATTTTAATTTGTTTTAATTTAAAAATATTCTAATAACTTAAATTAAGTTATTAAGAATATTTTTCAAATTAACTTCAAAAAATATTCAAAAAATATTTGTCAATATTTTTTTAATTGACAAATTAAAAAAAAAATATATCAACCAGTTGATTCATCTTACCAGGTTCGCAACTGGTTTGATCTTACTTGTTGATTAAAATTAGTTGATTATAACTATTTTAGTAAAAATTAAAATTTTCATAATATGACAGTAGAATATTATTTGAACTAGGAGAATATAAATTTGTAGACACCATAAGCTCTTTCATACATATATATCTGAGAAGAGCTGATTTGCTTTTGTTAGTAGTACGAGTAGCATCTCTAATGTAAGTTATGTAGAAGGCTTGGGAACTTCAATGGAGTATAGGCTGGAGGATGACCTGCACACCGTTGGTAATAATAAAAAGTTTATATACAGAGAAGAGTATGGTAGAAAACCGGAGTTAAAAGGAGAGAGTTTGAAGAAAGATATGTGATATGGTGGAAGAAAATTAAAATGGATAGGGAGTGTGGAAACGGAGGGAATGAATGTTTAAAAGAGAGATAAATGAAGTTAAGGAGTGAAACGGATGTAGAAGGTAAATATATAGGGAACATGGAAGGGAGGTTGTGATGAAAGGAGGAGAGATGACGACAGAACGAGTTTTATGGTAAAAGAGAGAGAATGAAGTGTGAGAGTGGCCATGCTTATGGGCAGACCTTCACTGTCAATATGTGCAAGGTTGTGCGACGCATGACTAAACCGAGTATAAATGCTTCTTTTGAGAAAAGTTCGAAATAAAGTCAAATTAAAAACTATGTCATTACAGTATAATATAAAACAATTTATTTTAAATAAAAATGATTAAGAAATACTTTTTCCTATTTCACTCGGTTTTACCTCTGAAGCCCCAGTGAAAGAATTAAATCAATTTAAAAAATAAAAAAAGTGATTATTGAAACAATTATGTTGCATTTTCGTGCTACAACGGATTTAGGAATGATGGATTAATTAATTGTTTCATCAAGAAAAATGTTTTAAATATTAATAACTTGTGCCATCAAATATACGATAACAGGTAAATATTTTGCAGCCAATTGTGGACATCAAACTTAAGAATTTGTTTGCACTATTGTTTGAACATTTACCTTAAACTTTTTGGTAAACGACAGTACGAACAATAATCCCGTCTGGATACAAGTTTTTTTGAGTATTCAAACTTCTTACCATTCTTTTCTGTTATAAGTAACAAGTGTTTTCTTTTAGGAAGATACATTTCAAATTTAACAGTGCGACATTTGTCTGATACGGTGATAGAGATAAGGAATGCAATAATCCCATTAACATTTTAATTGGAAGAGGTTTTTGATGCTTAATAATCAAAACAAGATTTAAAAGCCTACAAAATTTTAGGAAACTTTTTTAAAATCAGTTTCTCAAATTTAATGTTATATGTAAATGTTAGTTTTATGGTACGAAAAGCTGCAGAATTTAAAGTTATTAAGAATAGTTTTCAAATTAACATTTTCTTTTCCTAGGCTGTTTAAACTGCATTATGACGGAATATCAGTGAGATAACAATTTTGATGGTAAGCTCACGAAAATAACTGTCTTGTTTTGACTTCGATAAAATTTAAAAAAAAAAACAAAAAGATTTAAGACTTCAAAATGTTGAAAAAATATTTCTTTGAAAAATCAAGGACTTCTTGTATAAAACGACGAAGTGAACTATAAAGGATTTGTTTGTAATGTTAGATATTTTGACACCTTCTAAAGTGAATGGTTTGACGTTCTCAGCTTTTTGACAAATTTTAATTTTTTTTGGAGCATTGCTGACTTCAATATACTTGATCAAGATCAGCTAAATATATATACAAAACCAAAACGCATTAGTACTTACAACAAACTGACTAAATTAAATGAATTTGATTTAATTTTTTCTTATATATTTTTTTAATTATTTTTTTCTCTTCCAAATTAAAATGTTAAATCAGAAGAAAAACACTACGATGTAAAATACACAATGATTCAACTTGCCACATCTAGTCTAGTGTATCAACTGATACTTTTATCAATTTATATATATATATATATATATATATATATACATATACATACATATATATATATATATATATAATATATAAAATACCACTCTTCCCTCCCACTCTTCTCAACTCCTCACCAGATGTTTTCTGCATCTAGTGTTCAGTTGGGTTTTTGACTCTGACGAAGACCGCTTGTTACGGTTGAAAGATCTTAGTCTTGTTTTCCCATTTCTTATTGTGGTTTGATCATTGATTGTTGTTTCACGTGTTTATGTGAAATCTTTTTATATATATATATATATATTGATCTTTTTTATTGATCCAGAGGTAAAATATATTTACCTCTGGCAAATATATTTATTGCATATAATCTGAAAGTAATAATACATCAGTTAGCAATCCAAGAAATATCAGTTTACAATATAGTTGTGACTATTCTTGCAATTGTTTCTTGGATGTTGTAATATTGAATCACTGCTAGGTATGAACGCTATGCTGCCATTGTTTATAAAACCTACAATCAACCCATATCTACAGATTTTAAATACCTCTATTTAGTTCTACTGATTTGGAGAAACACCTCACAAATATCATTAATAAAAGTGTTGAACTGTTTAACCTATTTTAAATATTTGAAGAATCATTAAATAAATATAGTAAACCGTATTGTGAGAGGCTTTTATCAAAGAAGGAGACTTTTTAATTCTCAATAACTTAATGAAAACAGTAGATAATTTTGTTATTCATATAGCACTGCGATTTTTGACTATAAAGTCAATATTGTATTCTCATGTGGTTGCATTGCTATCTGAGATATATTAATAGTTGTATTATTAGATTATTATTTATTATAAAAATACAAGACCATCCCCAAATTTTAGAGCCTTACGAATTGAATTTCAAACATCTATCCTCATTACTTGCCTATATCATGAAATTTACTGAGCAAATTTCATGCTTTTACATCAGCAATTTTAGCCTTGCGTTGATGCGTCAATAAGGCAGCAACTCATAATTGTATGGGTAACTAGAGTGCTCTGTGCTCAGTTTACTAAAAAATAAACCAATTAGCAAAAAAATACAATCAATTTAATTAAATAGCTTATCTTAATGTGGTAAATAAACTCGGTTTATCAAACAAGTTTGATAGCTATGATAATACGTAGCGTATTTAATTACGTATCATTTGCATTATGTAAAAGATACACTTCTGGAAATAATTATTAAAGTATGATAAAGATCTCAAAATCTATATTTGTGACATCTCCAATGTCCCAAAGAAGTTGAAATGCTTGATATTTTATTTATGAGAACAATAAACTTTTAACTTTAAAGCTAATTGAACTGTTAATAACATTAAAGACTACCAGTGTCATAGAACCCTCCCCCTTGCAATTTTTAAATTTCGTTGTCTTTCTCATTACTATAACTATTTACTGAAAATGTAAAGCTCAACCTTAAATGTTTAGCTAAACTTACATTCGTGATAATTTTTTTTTATTAATTTATTTCTTTGATAAATTTTCGCCTCTTAATACGGTCAACCTAAATTTTAGAAATTTTAAACGGAAATCGTTTGAAGGATCTTTGTTTTAATAAGGTGATTAGCAAATTATGAAAATACGATACAGCTTGAAGGTATAAAATACGTGGGCAAAGATGTCATAATAATCCTAGGAATTGTAAGTGTTCTATTTTTACAATTACAATTGAATGGGTGAGTGAGAATTCATTACTAAGAAAAGAGTTAATTTTTAATATTATATGGACAAAAGATATCATTAAATAAACATTGGATGCTTATTTTTAATAGTTTTAACAAACATTTTTCAATAATTCTTTATATGCTCACAAGTTCTATTTTATATTGTGTATGAACACTATATTTTGGGTACACGGAAAAATATGTCATATATTTTTAAATAATCCTAATTGACTAAACTGAAATCTATATACTTAGTTTTTATAAGGGAACAGGTGGATAATAAACTTCCTGATTTAGAGGTCACTGAAATCAGGAATACAGAAAAAAAAAGAAAAAGAAACTATAACAATTGTCGAATTGTTATATTTATATAGGGCAAAGGTGAAACGTGAGAGGGTGAGGGTGAAGAGGAGAAGAAAGAGAGAACGTGACATGAGTGTAGAGGGGAGGAAGTGTAGGATAGAAGATACAGGGGAAGAGGGAGTTTGAGCCCGAGGGGAAATAGGAATGAGAAAGGGTGATGAGCACACAGAGGTTTTATATCAAACATTGAACTAGAAAATTAAAACTATAATTTTTTAAAAAAATGTTATTCTTGTAATTATGTAATATTTATTTTATTATCTGGGTAATTATCTTATATTTTTTTAAAACTATTTCAAGAATTTATTGATCATCAAAGAAAAACGACTTGAAGACCTCTTAATTTAAGTTTCTACATCTTCAATAAAGTCGAGTAACATAAAGTGTAGTAACATGCATTTCATCATTACCACAGAGGTTGGTATTATATACAGTAGGTAGGTTGCAGTAGTAGTAGGTAGGTTATATAATCAGATAGGTAGGATTCATTAGATCACTTCGTGTTGAAGATGGGTGACACCCGAAACCGGTCCGAGAGCTACGGCAGCAATGTACGAGGTAAGATGGTATATTATGTGTTTAATATTAATAATAAAGTGTAAGACTCCGTTTATAATAGCATAGGCATCATTTGCAGATTGGTACAAATTATAATTCTTAAAAGTGAATTTCTAATTAGTGAATAGTTGAAAAGTAGCTTGAAATATGTGTGGAACATGAACCGACATAGTAAAATTATATATAAAACAATTGGACCAACAAATGTAATCATTTAGTGTTACTTTTATAATCAAATAAATTCTATTTCAGTATTTTAAAAAAAATATTGTTCATATAAGCCTTGTATATAATAACTTTTAAATTAAAAGTTCATATGAATTCACACTTTGACATTTGTGGATCCCAGAGAAGAAAGCAACTTCTTTTTCACTTTTAATATAGGTATTATGTATAAAATATGTCTACAATAAAACTTGAATCATATAAAACGAGTAGCGATGAAACAAATATAAAAGGTTATTATCTATAAACGAATAGATATTACCTTATCATAACGAGAAATGAAATTCTTGGCTTGTTGGTCGAAGAGCGAAGATGACTGAAGTGTTCAGACCTGCAGCCAACCAACTACATATTACTGGAGGGCAAAAGTTCGCTTATGCCTTCCACTCTCCTGGGAAAGCTATCCCCATTATAACTTAGAAATAACGTATTTCTTTTTTATCAGAACAAATAAATGTCTCATAGTATTTCAATAAGTAATTGTATAAAGCAATCTTTTGCTGTTTTATTCAAAAGCAAATTATATTTATGACTTTTTCCCTTTTTGCATAGTTAATATGCAACTTCTCAGTTTATATAAACTAATTTACAGCAATTTTTTTTTCTCGAAAATAAGAGATTACAAATAATAGCTACATTTGCTTTTAAAATAATTAAATTATTTTATTTCATAGCTACTCTATGTAATTATTAAATCAGCAATAAATGTATAGCTCTTGCATAAATTAGGAAGAATAAAAACAACAAAGACATTTATAAAAGAAAATGTATGCACTGTATTGAAATCAAATAATTGGTTTTATTAGAGCTTATGTTTATCCAATAAAGATTGAAGACAGTAACCAAAGTGGAATGTAAAAGATATTGTAGCCAATGCAATGTCGGACTACAATACGACCTTTATTCTGAGTACATTCATATTTTGAATACAACATTAATATATTACATAAAGGGATAACGCTGATAACAGAAATGATAACACATATTCACAACCTAACAACAATAATGTTGGGAGTGATAACATCACTCCCAACCATTATATAATTCCACCATTATTACTGTAAACAGTAATTCAACCATTTTGTTTGAATATTGATAGAATAAATAAGAATAAATGCAGGCGTTTATTAAGAACACTTTATTATATATTACGCTTTATTAAGAATTAATAAATAAGCGTAGTATATTCATTTATAATGATAGCAGAAGTATAATACGTAATTTATTACTGAGGGCGAACAAAGGGTCAATATACCGCTACCTAGTGGATTATGATCTAAAAACTGCTGTCCGGCCTAAAGAGTTCTGCTCTCTAACACAGGTGTTGTTAGCCCTGCTTAGCCCATACACCCCTGTCATCATTTTTACGTCATACCCACTCCTTTCCAAGATTGTTTCTTTCAAAAGATCATTTTAAATACTATTCAAATTTTTTAAAAATCCTGTTAGTTTTTTTTATTATTATATGTGCATTTACAACTTACACATAGACTATGTTCATTAATAGTTTTAAATATTATGCTACTTAAATATATGAAAATACAATTAAAATATTATTTTTAATTTATCCTCAATCTGTAAACTTACTGTGAAGACAGTTCACCCTCTGAAAATCCATAATTCACCCTTTGGAGGGTTGGGGGTATCACTCCATTTGATAATCCTTGCAATAGCAGATTATGGCCAAACAGATGTCACTCGCCTTGAAATATTAAGCTGATTTCAATACAACATGAATAAAAAATTATTCATGGCAGTTCAAATGTAGAAGGTAACACTTGGCAAAGCTGTGCTTAATAGTCCTGTTTTACTTAATCCAATAGCAATGCATGCACTGTATTGGTAGGAGAGAGGGCAACAACTGTTCCCATCCTTTACATTAAACCTGACCAACTGCCTCCCCTGAGTATGACGGTCGTTCACCTCGAACGTCAGTTTTAGTTTTACTCTTTATTTGTAGCGTTGCTGGACTATGTTGAAATTCTCCTTTCATCAAAGGCAAGGGTTTGCACTTTCTTCAGTAATATTAAGTGTTGATTGAGTTTTTCTTTAAAAAATATGTAAATTTTTAAAAACTGTTTTTTGAGTCAAAAACTGACCTATAAGGAAGTGTCCTTTTCTTGTATTAGATTTGTATATTTGTAATATTAATATTCCAAATAATGTTGAAAAAGTATTATAAGTAATTAATAAGTAATAAAATTATATAAGTTATTAATATAACTAATTTTAATATTTCTGCCACTGCAGAAACAAGGCTTTTATAAAGCCAAAGTAAAAATTTGGTGATTAGCTTCATCTGCTATGAAATAATCTCTTACAGAAGAACATTAGTCATGTTTTCTTACTTGTGGTCCTAATAATAATACAATTATATAACAACATTCATTTCTCCAAGAATGCTTTATGCTAAGCATAATTCATTTTGTTCCGTCAAAAGGAGTGCCTTGTACCTTCCCCACAATCTTTCAGATCCAATCATAAGTCAAAAATAGTACACATTATTGAAAAATATCCTTCCAGTTGTTTTAAATATCTGAGCATTTTTTCCGTAATGCGTATAGACGCATTTGTAAATAATGTCATATTTACATTAATAGACACATAATAATTAACAGACGATTTACATAATAGACGCATTATCGATGATTATGTCATAATTTTAAGAGTTTAGTATTAATAATTTAGGAGAAAACATTTTTAAAATCACATTTTGGCTAAAAAATTGACTTTTCATCATGAAACATTGCTTCGAAACAATAAGACCCATCTACATTATAAGAGCCATTTTTGAAGAAAAAGATCAATTTGATCTATCAAAGATTGTGGACTGTAGCGTGCCCATATACTTTTGATACACAGCCACCCAACCACACACAGATGGTTGACTAACTGTCTGTTATAACACGTATGACTAACACGTCGACACACACACATGCACACACACATAATCAAAAAACGTCAAAAAAAGGACTTTGGGGACCTCAAAACATGTAATTTTGTTAAAATCTGGAGTTTCAGTTTCTTCATGAACACTATACTTTACTTTTAGTAAACTAATATTATTTATATTGCTTAAACTTTTATTTTATTATAATTGAATAAGTTTCTTGGATACTGCAGAGGCATGGACTTGACGATAGAATATGGCTGAATTATTTATCGTTTTAATTGCTAAGTAATTGATAGTCGTGCATATACCAGTTAAGGTAAGGATCACTTTGTCAACACTGATTCAAACATGAAGGCAGCATTTTTTTTTTTCTTTGTCAAAGCACCAAATGAATTGTAAACCTTGGGTAGTGTCGATATATCTGTAACGATTGTTTGGTCTCTATTACTACTGTTGTATCTCAAGAGGACATATACATCAATTACTGAATATTTTTTAACAATATTGCATTCAACAACTTTACTGCGAAGAATTTTTTGTTGTTCACACTGAAGCTAACCAAAATTAATTATTTTATTATTAATTAAAATATCAGTGTAATTTTGAAGTGTTTCTTTAGCACTGCATTGGTCTTATAGTCTCTTTTAGGAGTCTACAACACTTAGGACTATAGATCTCCAATTAATTATTTGGTTAATTGTTGAGTCTTAAGTATTCAGATTTAATTATTTAATGGGGTAATTATCAGACAAAACATTTGGTTTTCTAAGTACGATACAAGGTATACCGTTTGACAGATTAAAATAAAATTATACCTAACCATTTTCCATATGATAGGTATGCAGTCCCTTGTGGAGATACTTATTTACCCAAATATTCTCATATAATTACGAATAGCACCTAATAGTCGTACTCTTCTGATGTAATATTATTCTACTACTATTATATTAATATTCAGAGAGTATCTAATAGGACTTTTTATGTTCTTTCAAACTCCAAAAATGAAGTTAAACTTGTAACCGTATTACCAGAAATGTTTGAGTATTACCACAAACAATGGAGTTGATAAATACACCAAAAAAACTACACACATTTCGATTAAAACACAAATTGATTATTAACTTACAGTAAAACACTACTCTTGTTTTGTTAGCTGTGGATCTAATATTACTAATACAATTAGAATAATAACACTCAACCCCTCAAAATAATGTTCTATGTTTAGGTATAATTTCAATTTGATCCGTCAAACGATGTGCCTTGTATCTTCCTCACAATCTTTCAAATTCAATAATAAGTCAAAAATTGTTCATTTTAATTGTCTGACAAAAATTTAACACGTCTGATGGATATGTTGAAGGGTGCAATATGTAAATTTATTTCAGCATTTCTTTGTAGTAACATTGGTAGTTTGGTATTTGCTTATTAGTTTTTAGAATTTTATTGTTTTTACATATTACATTCAAATAGGGGAATTTCAGGAATTACGTCTCCACACAAAAAAAAAGGTTAATATGAAACTAACAGCACATTTTGAACTCTTAGTGTTCTCCTTCAGCTTAACATCTAAAAAAAAAATATACATATCTGTGAACTTTGAAAACATCAAAGTTAATTATTTGAAACTGAATACAATATATGAATGTTGAATTCAACTGTTGAGGTTTTCAACTAGGGAATTAGTATGAAAAATGACTTAATTATCCTGAACCTTAATAAAACATGACAAAATACTGAAACATGACCCAATTTAGAAGCAACTGAGTTTTATTTATCTGCACTGTTGCGAGTCGATCTACGGGAATGACGTTAGGAAGGACTGGAGAAAGGTTGAAGGAGTGTTGGTAGGGTTCGTATGATGTTCGGAGGAATCTAGGAAGTCGTGGAAGGTATTTACACCTAACTATGCATTGAAACATGGTTGATTTGGAAGAGGAACCACATCTTTCAAATTAATTCTTAATATCCCCTAATATGAGTAAATACCACACTATAATATATTGCCAAGTAATGAATATTGTATTAACTCTGTATAATATCCTCAAGTTTGTTGCATTAAACCTTCAGGCAAACAATATGTTTGACTAGAACCTGATAAAAAATGTTTAAGTAAATATAAACAATCCCCCACGTGCGAGTGCCTAACCATTATTTTATCTTGAGATTTTAGTATTTATAGTTATATTATCTTTTGAGGTTTTATAAATTTTTTGCAATTTTTTTGGTAGAAGCTAATTTTAGGTAGATTTTCTTCAAGTAATTCACTGTTCTAAATCTTTTCCAAAATCACAAAATGTAATATAACGTGTTTTTTTATACATGTAATTTTGACGAAAAAACTATTCAGCTCTAAAGGTTTTGTTTTCTGGTATAATTTCATTATTATCTGTCCATAGATCAGCTGTATCGTGACAACAGCTTTCTGATATATTGTAAGTCAATATTTTTTTTTTACTTATTAATCAAATCTGACCTTTTCAGTTGTTGGAAAAACTTGAAATTCTGATATTGCTTCTATCAGTTTTTTAACAATTCCATAACGCTAATAGTTTAGGAGAAAGAAATTGTTGTGATAAATCATATTTTGGACAAAAAGGTAACTTTTCTGTAAAATTTTGCCCAAAAACAATAAAGTGCTTACTTTATTGGAGATTTTCTTTTGTAAAATGTGCATTTGTTCTACTGAATTGTATGGCCTGTTACGTGGCCACACACTTTTGTGATGTAGAGTGGGTTCTCATACACCATACCACACACGCACCCACACAACACACACGCATAAACACTTTTTATTTTTGTCTACAATTTTTCTTTGAAATATTTTCCTCTGTAACGTTATCTAAGGTTTCATTACTTAATTTACACTAATCAGCACATTTATTACGTTTTACCGTCACTGCTCATCATATTTTGGTAATTATAACACATTATTGTTATAGTTACCTAAATAAGACATCTTAATTATAACACATTGTTGTTATAGTTACCTAAATGAGACATCTACATTAATTCAAATAAAGTAAGAAAATTGATAAATATCATCACCACTGGGTTTGATGATATCTTTTCCGCAATAGTAACATTAAAATCAACTAAATAAATTCATTGTAATGACTTGATGGCAGGTTTATTAATACTAGAATAGACTGTAGACCACTCCTGATTTTTTAAACTTTGAAAAAATATTTATATAATTGTTAATTTTTTTATATAATAAATAACATTTTAAGAGTATAGCATTTTGTAGTTATCTATAACAAGTTTTGTTGTAAGCCAGTAAGAAAGTACAGCACTTTTTTCTAATATGCCTACTTAGTTTTGACGACTGATGACTGGGGCGCTAGTCTCTCCCATTCATTTCAGTCCTCTTTTGGATCTCATCTTGTGTTCATCAAATCTTCTACACCAACTCTGACGTACTGAAAAGTCAGTTATACTTTTTATAGTATTAATCATTTTATATACCACTATGCATGAAAAACTCATACTATTCATATCAGTATACGTCACCAACTTATAAATAACAACATATATATGCATAGGTAGTGATATCCACACCAGGATGCTAAAGATTAATTTTGTATCTCTATTGTTTATTGTTATTCAACATGCCAAACAACTGTAATTTTTATTGTAAGAGCATTCATGAATCCAATAATATGCATAAAGTAAGATCAAAATTTTCCATATAGAGAAAGTTGATATTACTTTTTAAATTTAATTTTATATTTTATAGGAAATAATTTATGTAAAAAAGTTATTTAAATATATTTATAAATAAATTTATTTAAAACAAATAAGGGGAAATAAAGTTTTCCAAAATTTATTTATATTACTCATCATCATGTGAGTTATCAAGGAGTGGGATCGAAAGAAATACGTACCATGTTTCTTCAAACAATGGTAACAAAATATTATATATTAATAGTTGTTGTTAAATAATATATATTAAAAAATCTGGAGTGACCTGCACTCAGCTTTACTATTATATCTTCTTGGGTACATAATATACAATATCTCATGTAAACATTTAAATGGTAGACGTTATTAATCTTTTATGAACTATTAGACTAGAATAGTGAAAAAACTGGATATTTGTTAACAAACATAACTCCTCTTTTTGAGGAAAATGTTCATTCGTCACACTTCAATAGCATCGAAAGACACTACAATTCACAAAGACAAAGTAATTATAACCCATATTAAGTTTTGTTCAAGAGTGCAATATATAGATTTATTAAAGCATTGTATGGGATAAATCCATCATTCCATGGAAGACAAAGAAAATTTATTGTTTATTGGAGGTGTCTTTTTTTTAAATGTCAAAATATTATTCCTCTTATATCTCATATATCAATAAAATGTTTTATAAAAACCGGTTTTGGGCAAAAAAAGTGACTCCCGTCATTCATAACTGCTCCCAAACAATAGGGATCATCTACACTATGAGGCCCATTTTTGTGTAAAATATCAACTTGATCTATCAAAGATTCTGGACCGTAGCGTGGTAACAAGCAATGCTAACACACTCACCCACACAGACATAGACATCATCGAAAAAACTTCATAAAACGACTTCTGGGACCTCAAAACATATAATTCCTTCAAAATCTGGAGATCGAATTATTTTACGATCACTATAGTACTTTACTTATAGTAAAGTAAAAATATTGTTTCATTAGTTGTTAGTTATAAAAATATAAGCTATGAAATATTAAAAATTAAATATGATAATATATATTTCTGCATATATTTGTCGATATTTATGTCAAACTGTAAAAATGTTTAATGTTTAATGCTCTTCAGGCAGGTAACAGTTCTCTCCTGTTCATGACCGATATTCAAAAATATTTTACCACCATGTATGTTTATACTGCCACGATTAATTTTACTTCCAGTCTAGATTTAATTAGTTAACTCATTATACTAATGTTTATATAATATATTTTTATGTTAACATATTTAAAATGTCTCTTTTGGGGCAGTGGGCATTTTTATTTTGTAACTTCTTATTATTTGTATAAAAATTTTTATATAAGAAAATATTAAATGAAAGCATTAAAGTAAGTCTACATATAGAAAACATTTAGTCGGAAATCAAATGGTTGCTACAAATAAGAAGTCAATGGTTCACAGATATAAGAAAAAAATCGAAATGTGCCTACACTAAACTTTACTATAAGTGAACCACTTAACAGAAATAATAAAAAATTAAATTAATCAATTGCTTTATTTCAATGAATGCAAAAATATTGTACTGATTCTTAAAAATTGTAATTTAAAAAAGAAGTTACATATCATTAGCAATATTAAATTCATTTGATTTTTAATATTCAATTTACAACAATAAAATAAAAAGAAACAATGTCTAATCAATGACTGTTCTAACCAAAGAGCATATAATATTAATAGAATGACTAAAATAAATGAATTTAGAATTACAAGGAATGAAATCAATGTTATTAATTATAAGCTGAATAGTTTAGGAGAGGTGAATAGTTATGTAATGATTTGTGCCAAGCCATTTTCAATTATAAATTAATTAATTATTGTTTCATTAACATTAAAGGTCATGTTCATTTTGAATATATTTATTCATAAAATAATCCCTATTTAAACCAGTAATTATATTTTAAAATTGTAGTAAATAAATTTAATACTCACATTACATCACGCGATTATCTAAATTTATTGCATTTTTTAACATTATAATTATAAAAATATATAAATGAAAAAAGACAACAAATAGAAGAAGCGAGAAAACTTACTGGGTCGATATTTCGAACTGAAGTTCGTCGTCAGGGAGAAGAAGGGAAGAAGAAGGGAAGAGGAAGAGGCACGTGCGTCCACTCGTACAAGCAGAGGGCTACTGAGTAGTAGCTACTGAGTAGCCCTCTGCTTGTACGAGTGGACGCACGTGCCTCTTCCTCTTCCCTTCTTCTTCCCTTCTTCTCCCTGACGACGAACTTCAGTTCGAAATATCGACCCAGTAAGTTTTCTCGCTTCTTCTATTTGTTGTCTTTTTTCATTTATATATCTGTCCGGTTTGGACCGTTTTAATATTTTAATTATAAAAATATGTATACATGGTCCTTTGCAAGCAATGAAAGATTGGTGTGTGAATTTATAGCGTTGCAGTTAAATATATTTCTATCAGTTCTATGAATTTCTAGGATTTCTATGAAGAAGATGTGAACTGCACACTTCACCACGTCAATAGCATCTTATAATCCAAGTTTAATTTATTTGAATTCGCTTGTACAAAGTTATAACTGCATAATATAATGGTATTTTCAATTAATATTTATATACTAGATGACCCCTTGTGCCACTCAGTGTTAAGAAATTATAGCAACAGTTAATATTATATATTCACTGAATGTGATTGACAGGAATAACTTGTATTGCTATTTCTTGTTATTAAGTCATGAAAACATAGATTTGTATATGGCCCCAAGCTTTTGATGTTGTTAACATGTTAACATATTAACATGATTCAAGATATATTACGCAGCAAATATAATTAGCAAAACAAAAACCTTATAAAAGTAAAAAAAAAAACATTTTTCCACATAAATAAATAAAACATCAATTCATGTAATATACAAAATCAAACATACTTAAAGCTAACAAAATCTGTAAATTTGGTAATATTCCATTTAATTTGCCCAACATAATAATTTTGAACATTAATGAATGGAATGTCCTTTTATAATATTCAATTAAAACTGTCGGATGCAAACTGACATTTGTATTCAAGTTTGTATTCCTAAAATTATTCATTTTCTAACGTAATAGTTCAATATATATATAATTTTGGAATTTTATACTTAAAATTACGAATTGGAAAGTTTTATACGAATAAAAAGTTCGTATTCGTATTTTTGAACCTGGAAAACTGACCGATTCCTGATAAATAAAATTTAATTTATATATATGTATGATAAGAATTAAAAGTAAATACGTGAAATAAAAAAGCATCGTCCAAACAACAATTAGAATTCCAAAAATAGGACTAAGATCTTTCTGGTTAGATCTAAGAAAATAATTGATTTAGGTTTATTCTATCACAGAAATACATTTTACATGACTTGTGTTGAGAGAATTTATTTTTCATTCTTCTTTATTTCTAATGTCATTATTTGTAAAGTATTTTAGTTACTACTATAAATAAAAAATATACTTTAAATACTATGGAAATTAAAATAATTCGGCATAAACTGTAATTAACAGGTATTCAATTCAATCACCTTGGCACATATTCAAACCGAACTTCAGAGTTTTATAAGTATACTAGACTACCCGTGACTCGTTAGGTCTTCTAAAACATTCATTTTTAATACAATCATGTTCACATAAATGCAGATAAACTCGAAATTAATTATTTCTAATAATGAACATATTTTTAAGAAAATTGTCTATATTTAATTTTTTTGTACAATTGAAATTTTCCAAAAAAAACTTCGATGTTTTTTTTATCTTTGACCCTACTGAGAGCAACATGTAATTGCCCATGTTGAAATGCTGTTTTACATAAATCAACTAAAACTTTCTGCAGAGTCTCTTCGTGACACTTATGAATAGTCATGGCGAATGCCAACTGAAATTGAAATTGAATCCTTAAAAAAGGAATGTTGCCACTTCAGATAAAACAATTTTCAATCTTGGAATTAAAATTATTTCCCCTTCACACTGTGATGCAATAATTTTATAAACAATGACATTATCATAAACTCTTAGATATTAGTCTTGTTCCATTACATAAGCGCGGTGAATCTATGTTCCTCATACATACACATGACGGGAGCTTCCTTTTTGAGTTCTAGCTTATGTGGGAGCAATCCAGTCAGCTCTAGTGAGTCAAGAAATTCTTGAGGGTAATGTGTGGGTTCCGTTCCTACTCAAACCGAGTTATATGACAGATATTGTTTAATTTCTCCTGGAAACTGTTCAATGAACCTATGATTAATTTCACTGTGTGTCTCATTAAATGTAACTTATACAGAATTTTCGGTGAGCAATATTTGTGGGTTGGCGAATGAAGAATAAATGTATTCAATACAAATGTGCTCGGATAAACATGTTTAAAGGGCAGTAATAATCTCTTTAATTTCATTCTCTTTAATTCCGTTTTCACCTATATTTATCAGAAATTTAGAGTATTCCTCATGTTCTTCTTTAACTCTCATATTGCAAGTTAAATGGAATTTAGTAAATTTGCACAACAAGTAAATCTGATACAAAGGGCCAGGTTACCTCAGTGGTTAACGTACTTGCCTCTGGGCTGGCATTCCGGGGTTCGATCCCCACTTGGCTCTTGATTTCTTCACGCGGAAGTGAATAAATATGAGTACGTCGTCCCTCGGAGAGGGCGTTAAGCTGCCAGTCCCAAGCCTGTATGATAGCAGGTACTCGTTAAAGATCCTTACTCCAAATGCACTTGAGTTAGGTAAAATTAAGCATTCCCAAATATATTGTATTAAGTTTAGAGCTTGAGCAAATATTTAAACACAAACATCAGAATTTTATAAGTATACTAGACTACCGGTGACCCATTGGGTCATCTAACATTTTTCTTTTAAATGCAGTCATGTTAACATAAATGCAGATACATTTTAAGTTAATTCACTTTTAATAAAAAGAATAATGAACATATTTTTAAGACAGTTCTTTTTATTTACATTTTTTTTACAATTTGATTTCTATTTTTCACTCAGTAGGCATTATGACAGTGTTTTTTGATTACGGACATAATTGTGTGCTGTTTATATTTTATTATATTAGTTTGATAATTTATAAAACTTTAGTTAACTATAATAAATATCTTTTGTTGATATATTAAATAATTATTTGATATTCTCATCAATTATTCATTTAATTTCCCCTTTTTAAACTTACTATAATTATATCATTATAATTAAGTCAAAAAACTAAACTATTGTTTATTCTTTCGACATCATATATATCAGGTTATGGAAGGTTATTGTACATTGGTCTCTTTGGCGCAGATGTTAGCACGCTGACCCACCAATATCAAGAGCGTCGGTTTGATTCCCTGAAAAATTTGTAACATTTTAGTCAGGTTAGAGCGTGTGCAAATATTTAATAAGAACATCAACAAGAAGATTAACAAGAAGAATTTAAACAAGAAGATCAGTTTTTGGATAAAAATGAAGATATTATATTTTACAGTTTTGTTCTATTGAATTATTTTTCATTTTATTTAGAAGGTCTGCAAATATTGAATTGATTTACTGGCTATAAAAATCTTTGTTATTATACCACTTTTGGAATGAGTAAATATTTTCTAAAGGCATCCACCCACTCAATAAATCACAATTAAAATAATCAATAAATGAATTTATTTAAATGTCAACGAATAAATATACTAAAATAAAAAAATTCTTTCTAATCTACAAAGTATGTTCACTGATTTATGATAAAATAAAACTATGAAATTTGTCGTTGAGCCATTAGTGTGTCTTTTGTTGGAGCAGTTAAGCCGTCTTTTATAGCTTTAGAGATTTTTTTAGCACCCTTTCAAGCTTTGTAAAAAAATTCATATGAGAGATGAAGTATTTTAATGAATGGGCAATATAAATACTGCTTTAACTTCATCATTAAGGAATCAAATTGAGAAATCTCTTAACGCCCTCAAAGACATAGAAATATATGCCTATATGAAGATATTTTAACATGACTGGGACGGGAAGAATTAATAAGAAGATCAACAGATACATGGTTAGTTTTTTATATACAATAAAAAGTAACTCGCATGCAATCTATAAATAAGGGCAGATATAAAAGTTAATTGGCACTTTCCTTCTTTTTCCATTCTGAATTGGATTGAGCGGCACTAACGAATTGAATTTTCTTAGAAAAATAGGTTTATTAATAAATTTGAAATTTCAAATACATATCGTCAATGTATTTGAACTATATTACTTGATTAGATGTTATTAAACTTTAGTTTGAATTATTAGTTTGAAAAAAAATTAAAACTAAATTAAATCCTTAAGAAAACCAAATATTTTGTTTGAATTACTATTTTCAAATTAGTAAAGACAATCAGTCTCTCATACCTTAAACTATTGGATCATAGTGGTAATTTTAGGGGAGTAATTTATATACGAGACTATATTAGAAGTAATATATATTACCCATTAAGTTTATGGGCTCTACTTATTATAATTTCTAAACTTATTGTTTAACAGCTATGACAACTAAAGTTAGATTAACTTGGAAGTTAACTATTACCAATCAAAATATTTTAGATCTATCTTAGGCTAGCATATTGTGGTTATTAAGTTATTTTTATTCATGTGTTTATTGTGAAATCTTGTATATAGTAATATTAGTAATCAAAAAGTTCATTATTGTTTGGCATTTTTTTCAACACTCACAGCACATTGTAAAGAAATACTCGTTTTCATGATTTTAGATTATATTTTAAGTTTTTTTTAGTTAATAATTTATTCAATTTAGGTAACCAAAACTGACAGGTATGTATATTTACCATATTTAAAAATAAGTAATAAATAAGTCAACAGCAATAAAAGAAAGAGGAGACAATTCTTTTTTGTTGTTACTTGGCTACTGTTTCGTTTCAAACAGGACTTTTCAGAACAAATTATTCAAAAGTGCTCTTCCCCAACTCCATGGTTGATTTGAACAATGTAGTACACTTGTTGAGTAGAAAGTTCATCGGTGCTTCCATTCAATGAATCTCTTGCAAGTTTTTCAAGAAAGTTGCCTACCATTTTATATTTATTTCATTTTTTGTTAATCCTTCTTTTTTTTATTTTCACTTGATTTAGTTCATCTCCTTCTATAAAATACTTTCTATTATAATTTTTTTCTCAACTCTCTAATTTATTCTTGTTGCTGTTCTTTTATTTTATCAGAATTACGCCTAAGCTAAGAACAAACTTGTTTTCTAGAGTTTTCAGAGACATTTCACGATCTAATCTGAATTGCTGCGTATTAACAAGTGATGAAATGCCTATTCATTACAAAAATGACGTTCAAAATAACAAATGTCACTTATTTTTCTTGAAAATAGTCTTCGAACATATTATCATTTTAATAAAAAATTTAAAATAGCATTGTTCTATAAAAATTTTAATTTTACTTTAATATTTTGTACTCTATATAAAATTTAGAACAATTACGAAATTCTGTTCTGGACACATTAACAGCTCAAAATTGAAGATAGATGAACACACAAAGAAAGAAAAACACTTTCAAACTCAAATTTTCGGGCAGTCCGTCTTCAGAAGAAAAGAGAAAGGGAGACCAAGCACGTTATAAAGACGTAGGTAAAGGTAGGAGACCAAAACCTACAACGTGCTTTGTGTCCCTTTCTCTTTTCTCCTGAAGACGGATTGCCCGAAAATTTGAGTTCGTAAGTGTGTTTCTTTACTTTGTGTGCTAGCTATCTTCAATTTTGAGCTGTTAATGTGTCCAGTTTTGATCGTCTTTCCGTTTATCAAGTATATATATATGTAATTATATAATTCCATTTATTATTGTATGATCTATATACTCTCTCTCTCTCTCTCTCTCTCTCTCTCTCTATATATATATATATATATATATATATATATATATTTATAACAACAACAAGATAGTAGTTTTTAATGCTACACAGAACGCTTCACACCGGGTACAGTCTAGATGGTAGACATTATCACTAGAAGTGCAGAAAGAAGAATTAGATATATATTAAGAGTTCGGATTTGAAGGGGATGTAAAAGAAGTAGCTGGATTGATTATGAGACAAGTAAGCCAGGCACGTCACTCGCATCGCTGCAAAACTGAATGCCTCACCACAGTCAATAGACTGCGAGTTAATAGCTCTATGCGAGAATAAGTTTCCAAAATTGGAGGTCTACGAAAGCAGATTTTAGGAAGTTTGTTAAATACTACTGAAGTGGTTGAGGAGGAGGATAGGATAGAGTTCCTTTATTAATTTACCCAACATGTGAGCTCTAGGAAAATAGTCAGTCATGAGGTATATTAAATCACTATGGTCTTTCTTTATTTGGGGAGAGTAGGGAACATGTGCTGGGAAAATGCGATTTTCTAACATACGAGAAGGGTAGCCACGCGTCTTGAATTTCTTTTTTAAACTATTCATTTTAATTTTCTCGTCAGATGGAGTATTGCATAAATGGTGTAACCGAATAGACAGAGTCCGTGAAATAGCTTTTTTTACATGCTTCGGATGAAAACTTTTATAATGAAGATATTGTTGGGAGTTGGTTAGTTTGATGAGAACAGAGGTAGCAAAAGAATTATTTTTGAGTGTTATATCAATATCTAAAAAAGTATATATATATATATGCAGAATTAAAGAATAAAAATAATCCATTATCAAATGTTTTAAAACTGGTTTTATATCATCTTTAATTCCATGATACATATTGTATTCTTAATTTAAAGATACAAAATATAATAGCCAAAAGAATAATAAGCTATGATCAATGTTATTGAAAGTAGTAATTAAGTGATTACTTTCATTATTTATTAGTATGAAACTAATTAAGTACTTATTCATTATAAATGAAAAAATAGACTAATTTAGTGCTCATTTTAAATAGATGATTAATTGAGAATAAAATCAAAATTACACTTTGAAGGATCAACCATTAACTAAAATGAAGTTTTATGTTATCAAATTTGAATTAAAGACACTAAACATACAATGTAACACTTCAAATAAAGAGTAATTGAGCCATTTTATATTTACTTTTGCTTTTGATGCCTCTCATGTCTGTGCCTTCTGAATACCTTCATTTACATATTTTATTAAAATACAAATTAATTTAATGCAGAAGGTAATTTATTTATTTGAAAAGTAAAATCAGGACTGGTCTACGCTCAACTTTACTATAAGTGAATGTATTGCCTGATTAAAAGCAATCTCTTTAATAAAATGACGAAAATGTCACCAATACATAAACTTATAGCTTTCATTTTCTAGTTACTAGGGTCAGAAAATATATATGATTTGTTATTTTTCACCACTTTTCAGTTAAGAGTGAGACACATACCAGATTGATTCTTCATCGAGAATCCTAAATTTTACTTTAAATTTATTCAAGACTGTTTTACATCCTCTCCCAGGGACAAAATGCCCGTAAATCTGGAGCAGCCTACACTTAACTGGCTTACAACTTAATGATTTTTGTCTCTTCAGTAGCTTTCATATTCAATCATAAGTCAGAATTTTTACATTTTAAAAAAGAACTTTATTGTTGCTTAAAAAATTTGAACATTTCTTTCATTTCTTCCTTCTCTAATTAAATCATGAATGTATACTTTATATCCCTGTCTTAAAGTCCTATATGTTTATCTAATAAAGTGGTGTCTTAAATCATTCCATCTTATTCTATAAAACCCATTTTAATTGATTATTAACACTATTTAAGAATTTCAATTAAGAAAAATTTCATTAATTAAGCAGAAGATTGAACTGAAAAAATTAAAATGCTTTGATATATTTCAATTTATATTCTACATGTTAAATGTAATATTAAATGTGTAATAACAACTATTAAATAAGTTTTACAGTAACTTAATATGCGTAAATTAATGAAAATAAAATAAGACATTAAATATATATATATATATATATATATATCAAATATATATATAGCTTTATATATCAAAGATTTAAATCCCTCAATTAATGGCCAGACATGCGATATGGGTATAATACCAAGCATGAAAATTTTTGAAAGCAGTTATAAGAAGAATAGGGATGCTAATTGATTGGCCTATGACAGGATGACAAACTGTTTTCTGTTTAGTAACTTGTTTGGACCTGCTAACTTTTATTTATATTCTTTAGTTTATTTCAAAATTGTTTAAATTGTTTCAATGTTTTTTAAAAATTTTAAAATTTCCAAATTTTGAAAAATGTTTAAAGACCCAACCTGACGATGACTATAGAGTAGTCGAAAGCTAGTATATAATGGTTTTGTAAGTTATGTTACATTCATTACATGTGATGTTAGTTTTCAATTGTATTTAAATTGTTGATAACTATTAAAGTGTTTCAAAAAAGTGTCTCAATGCCCTTTGGACAACTCATTTGGGAATTACCATCTTATATTCGTAAGACTGTTAGGAGACTGGAACAGCTTAGTTCGAAAGTCGTTAATACCGAAGCTGCGGTATATTTCAACAATATATATATATATATATATATATATATATATATATATCTTGTATCTCTGGAATTCTTTATAATTGTGGTACAAATTACGGTAAGCCCAAATTGCAAGGGAAGCCATGCACTTGAAGAGCACAAATAAATCAATTTAATATTGCATTGATAAGAAATAGTCAAATTTTTTATATTTTTTATATATGAGTGTGATACAATATTATCAACAATTTATGATCTCTGTTTTATTTGTAAAATAGTTTAATTTATTATTTTTAAAGAAGTTTTTAAATCCGAATTTTATTACATATAAATTTTGTTAAATGTTAGTTTTTTTTTTATAAAATCACATTTCTTTCTTTTTGTCAAAAATCATAAAAATCCGGTATACTCTGTGTCAGTGTTAGCTTTTTCCTGCTTGCTGTACTCTGTTATAAGTTTTCTGTAAATATATATTGGGGGAAAAAAATATCAGTTGTTAGCCATTTTGCATACCCAAATCAAATTATAACCGTCTTCTCAGAATGTTGTAAAGCTGTTATAGCTGGAAGCTTGAAAGTTTTAAAAACAATAAATATGAACAATTATACTAGAATAGTGAAAAAACTTGATATTTGTCAACAACATAGCAACGCTTAAATAGAACGATAGAGTCCTTTTCTCATGATTATATATTACCCAAATAATATTATTTATATTCAAGAAAATCTACATCTGATATTAAGTTTTGTTCACGGTTGCAATATATAGATTGATAAGAGCATTTTGTTAGACAAATCCATCATGCCATGGAAAGCATAGATATTATATGTATGTTTGATTGGCGTAGATTATATAATGTAAGAATTTTATTCTTCTTACAGCTCATATTAAGTCATTAAATCATTTCAATTTTTTTTCATTAAGTCTCTAAACATCAATTTTATTTCAGTCGATTCACTGAAAAAATGTCTAAGTGAATGTACAGAACAAATCCAAGCATTGCAGGTGATTCATTAGTCCAGGATGAATATTCAGTGTTTATGTCTTTTTTAACCCTTTGCAGTAATTAAAATTTCACGATTTTTTTCTAATTTTTTGTTCTAGTTTTTGACAAAATTTCATTGTTTTTGTCAGGTCTTATCTTTCCTAATAATTAGAATTGCATAATTAGATAAAATAATGCTCAAATCAGAATAAAATAATTTTATTATTTTCTTTCCTAATTTGAAAATAAAATATTACAGCTTCAAAGAATGCGTTTAAAAATGTGTGTAGGATATATGACTGAAATTGTCTTCTTAATTACTACTTATGAAAACTGTAATTAACATCATTACCAGAATGCATCATGTCTGGGAAAGGTGGTAACCTATTCACACATTCTGCGTAAATGCAATGCAATAGTGTTCAAGAGGTTAAAGACATTTAGCAAAATATGACTACAACCAATAAAAGATTATGTTCATTAAAGAACTTAAAATCTATTATTCATTTAGAAATGATAAAGTGAAGTATAATACGACATTATATAATATATATGAAGTATAATACATTATATGCACGGATAAAAATGTCTTCGGTCAGTAATAATCTCTATGATTTCATTCTTTTCAACTCTGTTTTCACCAATATTTATCAAAAATTTTGAGTATTCCTCCTTTTCTTCTTGAACGCTCATGTTGCGTGTTAAATTGAATTTAGTAAATTTGCACAACAAGTAATACTGATACAAGCATTATAAATATCAGCATTCGTTCCTCTCTTGACAACTGGAAGAAGTTGTCAATTCCTGAGAGGTTACAGTCAATGTAATTAATCCTGAACTTCTTAATTTAGAGAAAATTAGTGTGATTTAAAACTTTCCTGTATCTTCCGATACATCGGGAGCCTTACTCTATCATTTTTGTTGAAACGGATACATCAAAAGAAGAAAATGTAGGCATTATAACAAGTTTTTTGATTACGGACATAATTTTGTGCTGTTAATATTTTACTTATATTTATTTGATAATTTCTCTAACTTTCTTTAACTATAATAATTATTATTTGTCGAATATTAAAATAATTATGATAAATAAATTTCCTCTTTCTAAAATTATTATAATTAAACCATTATAAATTAGGTCGAAAACCTATTATTTAATCATTAGATGTCATTTATATCAGGTTTTGGGAGCTCACTGTAGGATAGTCCCTCTGGCGCAGTAGGTAGTACGCTGCATCTCCAATACCAAGGTCATGGGTTTGATGCCCATCAAAATTGTAATATCTTAATCAATTTAGGCCTGTGCAAATATTTAATCGCGAACATGAAAAGTTTTATGTAGCTATATCATATATATATATATATATTGAAAAAGACGAGCCAATCCCTGTTACGTATTACTTTGGGCACTTCTTATTGGTTGTGGGTGTTTTTTCGTTAAACACGTTTCTCCTTAGCACACTCCGTCTGCTCGGCCGCCTCAGCCTTCACTCCAGGAGAGGGCTCGCAGTCCCTACTTAATTTTCCAATAGAGTTGGATGAAGGTCTTGGCGTCCTGGCTTGGAAGTGTACCTCGTCGAACTCGGTGTTTACTATGGGCTTAGTGGTTTTCATTAGATACTGGTTGTTGGTGTTTTCTGTAGATTCTATTGTTGTGGGTGTATGCAGAACCTTTCCCCGTCGGTTTCCTAACACGCTTGGCCGCATCCGCCGTCCTTCCTGGAGAGGGCTCGCAGTCCCTACTTTAATTTCACAGAGGGCAGGAATGGCATAGGCGTCCTCACGTAGAAGAATTCCTCGTAAGAACCTGGTCCGGGCTATGGGCATTATGAGTTGAAGTTGAGTGTGTGTGGCGTTTGTCATTAGACCCCTTTACTGCAGTGTTTTCTTGAAGAATGCGTGGCGCCTTCCTCGTGTCGTTGCGACCGTTAGACGGAGTGTGCTAAGGAGAAACGTGTTTAACGAAAAAACCCCCTCAACCAATAAGAAGTGCCCAAAGTAATACGTAACAGGGATTGGCTCGTCTTTTTCAATAACTAATCTGGCATTCAACATATAATAACGCACAATCCAGCCAGGAACTACACCCACCAGCTTGAGAATGACTGAGGAACGGTCGAAACCGGTCGCAACGACACGAGGAAGGCGCCACGCATTCTTCAAGAAAACACTGCAGTAAAGGGGTCTAATGACAAACGCCACACACACTCAACTTCAACTCATAATGCCCATAGCCCGGACCAGGTTCTTACGAGGAATTCTTCTACGTGAGGACGCCTATGCCATTCCTGCCCTCTGTGAAATTAAAGTAGGGACTGCGAGCCCTCTCCAGGATGCGGCCAAGCGTGTTAGGAAACCGACGGGGAAAGGTTCTACATACACCCACAACAATAGAATCTACAGAAAACACCAACAACCAGTATCTAATGAAAACCACTAAGCCCATAGTAAACACCGAGTTCGACGAGGTACACTTCCAAGCCAGGACGCCAAGACCTTCATCCAACTCTATTGGAAAATTAAGTAGGGACTGCGAGCCCTCTCCTGGAGTGAAGGCTGAGGCGGCCGAGCAGACGGAGTGTGCTAAGGAGAAACGTGTTTAACGAAAAAACACCCACAACCAATAAGAAGTGCCCAAAGTAATACGTAACAGGGATTGGCTCGTCTTTTTCAATAACTAATCTGGCATTCAACATATAATAACGCACAATCCAGCCAGGAACTACACCCACCAGCTTGAGAATGACTGAGGAACGGTCGAAACCGGTCGCAACGACACGAGGAAGGCGCCACGCATTCTTCAAGAAAACACTGCAGTAAAGGGGTCTAATGACAAACGCCACACACACTCAACTTCAACTCATAATGCCCATAGCCCGGACCAGGTTCTTACGAGGAATTCTTCTACGTGAGGACGCCTATGCCATTCCTGCCCTCTGTGAAATTAAAGTAGGGACTGCGAGCCCTCTCCAGGATGCGGCCAAGCGTGTTAGGAAACCGACGGGGAAAGGTTCTACATACACCCACAACAATAGAATCTACAGAAAACACCAACAACCAGTATCTAATGAAAACCACTAAGCCCATAGTAAACACCGAGTTCGACGAGGTACACTTCCAAGCCAGGACGCCAAGACCTTCATCCAACTCTATTGGAAAATTAAGTAGGGACTGCGAGCCCTCTCCTGGAGTGAAGGCTGAGGCGGCCGAGCAGACGGAGTGTGCTAAGGAGAAACGTGTTTAACGAAAAAACACCCACAACCAATAAGAAGTGCCCAAAGTAATACGTAACAGGGATTGGCTCGTCTTTTTCAATAACTAATCTGGCATTCAACATATAATAACGCACAATCCAGCCAGGAACTACACCCACCAGCTTGAGAATGACTGAGGAACGGTCGAAACCGGTCGCAACGACACGAGGAAGGCGCCACGCATTCTTCAAGAAAACACTGCAGTAAAGGGGTCTAATGACAAACGCCACACACACTCAACTTCAACTCATAATGCCCATAGCCCGGACCAGCTTCTTACGAGAAATTCTTCTACGTGAGGACGCCTATGCCATTCCTACCCTCTGTGAAATTAAAGTAGGGACTGCGAGCCCTCTCCAGGAAGGACGGCGGATGCGGCCAAGCGTGTTAGGAAACCGACGGGGAAAGGTTCTACATACACCCACAACAATAGAATCTACAGAAAACACCAACAACCAGTATCTAATGAAAACCACTAAGCCCATAGTAAACACCGAGTTCGACGAGGTACACTTCCAAGCCAGGACGCCAAGACCTTCATCCAACTCTATTGGAAAATTAAGTAGGGACTGCGAGCCCTCTCCTGGAGTGAAGGCTGAGGCGGCCGAGCAGACGGAGTGTGCTAAGGAGAAACGTGTTTAACGAAAAAACACCCACAACCAATAAGAAGTGCCCAAAGTAATACGTAACAGGGATTGGCTCGTCTTTTTCAATAACTAATCTGGCATTCAACATATATATATACATATATATATATATATATATATATATATATATATATAGATCACATTGTTCTACATCAGTGATTTCAAATTTTGTTTTAACTGATGAAATTGATCCACCCACATTAAAACAAATGAAATCATTACATTAATTATATATGAGCTTGATCCTCTTTTACCAGACTATTTTTTTTTTACCTCAACAGAATCCCACTGAATTATATAAACAAAACTAAATTGATCTGAAATCTTGCATACAATGTACGATTGTTGATGGCTGTATGTATATTTGCAGATATTTCAATCTGGCACACATTTCAGTGTACAAAATAATATTTAGGTATTATATGAAAATATCTTTCTGAATAAGAGGTTTTTTAACCGTCTTCAGTAATGGAAACACTGAATTCAAAATTAATTCCTACAAACCACAATATTTTGAACATTAACTAACTTTTTGTGACCTTTAATCTGACTAATGTTAAATATTTTTATTTTAGTAAAAAATTCCTCATACTGTACTACAATTATTGTTTTATATTCAACGTAGCGTAGTCTTGGCACTTTATACTTTAGAGATCTGGTTCCTTCAAATATTGCGGTGAAGGAATTTAAGCAAACACCCAATACTAATACAGACTTTGTGAAGGTTTTATTTTGTTTTTCACAAAAAATATAAGGTTTTATACAAATTTATGGACATATTTACACATTTAAATTCTACTTTAAGAAATTATTTTAAAGTTCAAAATCATTGTCACTTATATAGAATATATACAGGTGGATTATAGACATAAAAACCACTATTAACAAAATTAAGATGTGAATTAACAACCTCTAATTCTCTTATGTACCTCTGAACATTAAGTTCCCAAAAAAAAAATCTTGTATACCACCAGTTCCAGCATAAAACCTCTCAAGAACTGCTATGGGCTCCTAGAAACCATCTGAGAAATATTAACTTACAAAAACAATTGAAGTAAATATTATGGCCTACTAAATAAATAAAGTTTACAGGTCTTCTAGGATCTGAGAGCCTCTTATTTGAGTTTGAAAAAGAAAGTATATGAAAGAATTACTTATTAACATTCTCCAGCCTATGAGCACCTGAAAAAAAGTTATAATGAAGAAAATGGCATTATTATTAGTCACACTTATGATCAGACTAAGTATATAAGGAGATACTATGTTGTTAATATTAAGAAGATGAAATAAATAAAAGTTTAGTTTTAATACTATAGTATAGAAGTACGGACGAGTGTTAGTCGGTTTAATATGAACTGTGTGGAAAAATCTTCTCAAAGGTAATATTTAGTTGCGCTCCCAGAAAAGGATTGAAGTTATAAAATGCTTGGTGGGTAAAGGAAATTGAATAATAGATAGTTTTTGTGGACAGAACTATAAGATGTATACACGAGGGTAGATAAAAAAGACGTTGACTATTAAAAAAAAATAAAAAAATAAGAGAAACTGGATGAGTTGGAAGAAAATCTTGCTCAAGCTTGGCTATGAACAGTTTAGCTTTTCAGAATTCATCTCACAGAGAGGATGCCACGTCGGAGACTTTAAATGTTTGTATTGAATAAAAACGTTTAGCTACAAACGTATTGAATATAAGTAAAGAGGTAAGCAAAGACCTGATTTTTAAGTAGACTTTTACAAATTTATTCAGGGTTTGAAAGTTTGGAAGTTTTCTAAAATTCTCTTTCCAAAGCATTCTGACAAACTTTGTCGTTTGATGATTTTGACGTCAAAAGAATTAAAAACTTGCATCCTTTTCACAAAACTTTTTGAATCGTGTTTTCAATCAAAAACTTAAATTTATTCAGAACTAGTTTTCTCACGCTTTGCATTATTTTTACTTAATTACCTTACTTAAAAGCATACAAAATAACTAATCTTAACACTGAAATTTCTCTTTTTGTCACAATGAATGATTTTTTTTTAGCTACAATTTCATTTCACTATTTATATATTTAAAAGCCTATTCTTTATTATATAACATGAAAATGTTATTTTAAATTTCTAATTTTGACTGATTTTATCTTTTGATACAATGAAATTAACTAACAATACACATATAATATATTCTTGTTAAATTCTACCCTCTCCCCTTCATTCTGCGAAACACCTATTGCATTCAGCTCTCTCTGATCAATTATAACATATTTCTGTATATCATCTTGACAGCGTATATTTTGCTTATAACTAAATTTTACAATTTTAATTAATATTACAATTTTAATAAAAGAAAAGCTTAAATCTAAGTACTCTTTAGTTTGTATTTCATTATAACTTGAAGAAAAATATTAAGTACGCAAATTCGCTTTCTTAAACAATTTTTTTGTGGAAACTATTATGTTATTTAATTTTCATAATGAGTGAATACAGCATAACACCTTATAGCAAAACTTGGATAATAACTACATAATCATGAAAAAAGTGTTAACAGAAGAGATTCCAATAAATAAAACTGACATATTATTATACGCATCCGTCAAAGCTGTTGAATCGTTGTTGTAGGCGTCCAGTCGGTTTCACAAGCAGTAAATATTCAAGTGAGAAGGTAGAGCGGAGTTCTTCGAGTAAAATAGTTTTGTTTACATTGATACGGATATTAAAAAAAAACAGTAAATATACCAATAAAAACTTTAAAAACAGACCTGAGATTTCAAAAAAGTGTAAAAATATCAAAATTAAATTTTTTGTGACTATACTATTTTAATTATTGTAAAGTAAAAGTTTACTAAGAATAACTTAAAGCAGTCAAATCAGTTAAAATATTTAAAATGATTTTTTTTAAAGATTACTGTACTGAAGATAAAGTAAAATATAAGGCTCTTACATGAATAATGAATTTGGTCAGGAGTTATACATGTACTACGATAGTATTATATAATGCGAAGTATGCTAGAGAAAAATACACTAAAAAAGTTGTGTTGGCATTTTATGTCGGAGATAATTGAAGAGGTAAACTGGTTATAGCCATCTTGGCCAGGATACTAATCTCCGGTTAATTACGAGAAACGAGGTAAAGTAAATATTGCAAGGAGACGGCTGTGGGAGAGATCCTGAAGAGGATCTTCAAGCAATTATACTATCTACCTTCAGAGTGTCATGCTAGTGTTTGTTAATTCTATTTTTTACATAACTTCTTAAGATCCAATGATCAAACCTTCTAACATTTAATAATTTTTATTGGCATATCAGTAACATGTTTACTTTATTATAAGTAAACTATAGTAAACATGAAATAATTCCATGAAATAATAATCAGTAACATGTTTACTTTATTATAAGTAAAGTATAGTAATCATGAAATAATTCTCGTTATTTTGGTAGATTTACATGTTTTGAGGTCCCCAAATTTTTTTTTATTTCGTTTTTCCAAATATTTTTGGGGCTGAATACCCAAAGTTTGTGGGCATGCTAATTGCGCCCCTTTTTAGAGACCAAATTCATACTTTACACCACAATGTACTTTATTATGCTGATGTATCTTATTATATCTTTGCAATAATGCATTATACAAAGGTCAGTTTTGGTGGGAAAACTTGAATTTTGGTTCCATTTTTTTTTCTCCCTAACTACTAACTCTAGAGTGCTAAAAAACTTTTATGATCCAATATAAAAACTTTTATAAAAAGATCCAATAAATGAAAAATACCTCAGATTTTATAAACCAGGAGTTGTAGTTTATGCAGTAAACTTAAAAAAACTTTGACTTATGATTGATTCTGGAAGCTTGTTGTAATAAATGTAATAAATAATGTTGTAATAAATCTTGGTGCTCACAAAGTTTCATGGATCAAATGAAATTTTCGCTACGTATAGCACTTTATGTGAGAATGAGGTAAGATGTTTTTTTTTAAAACTACATAAAAAATTGTTCGAGTTATTGAACAATATTCCAATTCTAAAACAAGGAAATTTAGTGAAAAATATCAACCTAAAATAACTAATCTGCACAAGAAATTTCATGAAATTCTGACTTCTGCAAAGGGAAACGTAGCTAAAGTATTGAAAATACGTCTTAGATGAATGATGACAAGTAATATTTGTTGGATTTGTTTCAATTGATTTAGAAATTTGTTAGAAGAATCGAGTGAAATGAAGTTGTTTTTATAGGTTTATAAAGGAATTTGAGATGTTTGAATGTGCTAAGATGATATGTACCAAAAAGGAAATTTTTGAATGCAAAAAAAAAGTCAATAAAACATATGATGTTTTCCAGGGTATGATGGGAGGTTGTGTAAGAAAGTGTTGCAGTGAACTTACATGTTGGACCCTTGATAAAGTGTTTATAGAATGAACTGACATAGAGTTTTGTGCGTTTATGAACCCAATTGTCTTTGGGTAATACTGAAAAAGAGATTTTTCGATGTCTATTAAAAAACGGTTACAAATTTTAAACTGCCTTTCAGCGATTCGATGAATTTGGCATTTTTTTATTACGTATTCTTAACTATTTTTTTTAACTAGATTTTATGAGTAATATTATTCTAGAAATGACAAGTAAAATGTTCTATCCGTAGTGACAAGGCATGTTTTTGGTAAATAACATCTCCACAAAGATGTTTATTTATCAAGCATATGTATGAGGTAAAGAGGTTTTTTAAAACTACATAAAAAAATTGTTCGAAGTATTGAACAATGTTCTAATTATAAAACAATGGAATTTAGTAAAAAAACGTCAAATTAAAATAGTAGTGTTTTATTGCAAAATAAAAAACCACCCATTCCGATGGTTTCCGATGGAAAACTCATTAATTTAAAGAAAAGAACTCATGTTAATGGACATTCTTGTTTGCAAGATTAGGTTTTCAAAAATTCAATAGAACAAACTATTAATATTTTGGCTCATATATTATATATACTGCCATTCATTGTCATATATACGAATGGTTGAAAAATTAATAATGTGACCAGTAAAAATAAGTGTACTCTCAGATGGTATATGGACACCAGGTATTACCGTAAGGTATTAGATAAAATATAGCAACGTTGCGTAAGATTTCCAACTGACTCGTGTCACAGTTTAATAATAACCACTCACATCCTTCTAAATCAATATAGGCACATAATACTTACCAAAGAGTTTGATAATATGTTTGATCATTTGATAATAATAAACACTATCGCAACATTAAAATAAAAACAAATTCAATTGGATGTCAACTAGTTTTTCATATTTACTCATAGTTAAGTTGAGTGTAAACCATTCCAGATTTTATGTTTAGTATTTTAAGACTAAAACAATTGTGACTCAGTTGTAAGCGAGACTTCTATATATCCTGATTATTCTTCATACCAAATATTGAGTCAATTATCATCATATTTGCCAGTCACCTATTGTACACTGCAGTGCTGGCAAAATAATATAAACATTTACAAGCTTCTTTAATAAGATAAGATTTTCGTTGTGATTTTTTGGACAATATATTCAAACTAAATGCACTTACATAAAGGAATATTTACCAATATAATTGGTATATACTAATTGGTGTATAATTGGTATATATAATTATTTACCAATAATTTAATTGAATTATTAAATACAACAAATAAATCAAATATATAAAGGAAAAGATTAAATAAATTATAAACTCAATTTTAGGTAATTGAATAACCTCATAAACATTTTACTTGCTGAAGTCAGTTGTTTTATAATTAGTGTCAAATGTGGTAATTTGACAAGACACAGGTGGTTTATCCTGCGGAATGGAATTCTGGACAGAAATGGTCAAGAAGAGTTGATGAAATGTTGGCTAATGAATTGAATACAGTTGCTAAAAGTCTTGGATGATATACAGAAGCATGCTTGCATTGAATATTCTTAACTTAATAAGTAGGCTAACACACTAATACAGTATCTTAGAAACACTTTCATTTCGTACTCTCATCATCTTCATTCTGAGTTAATCCCTGAAAATAAAACTTCCGTTACTCCAAGAACTTAATTAGAATAATTTCACTAGGGTTTAGAAGATTTTTTGTGGAAAAGAAGAATGGACATTTTAACGAGTAGTGTGAAAGAAAATTATTTCAGTTAAATATCAGTGTATTTGTATTAAATGTTAGTATACTTGTACATATATATTTAGTTGGCGAAGAGGCTAATCTACATTGGATGAGTCTTGCGATCAATCTGGGTCACTGGCAACTCATTCGTAAATGTGGCACACTCTGCCGCGACCGTCATTGACGATTTCGACGCACAGTGGCATGGGACCACAGCACTCTTTGTGCTCTCCACACTGTAACATAGAAATTACTATATTTCAATAGGAAGCAAATATCATATGTTTATATACCAGTATTAAGTGTGATTGCCTCATACTGTTATCTAGCAGAAATATAATTTTCCATGAAAATTTTCACATGGTGTTTACTTAGAGTTAGATTAGATAATGTATTAAATAAAGTTGAAGAACTTATCGGATGAGGAAAAGTATTGAAACTTATTACCCTAATGTTACTGTAATTCATACTAACACTAACTGTCCCCCTTCATCAACCTATTTCTGGATGACTAGTAAAAAAGAGTTTCCAATTAATATTGTTGCAATTATTTTTGATGACACTATTTGTTGTCATGCCGGAAACCAGAAGGGCTAGTATTTTACATCTCAAAATGCAGTCGTATTATGTCATACACAAGATTTTTTCAGTTCACTGTTATTTCTTGAATCTCTTCGCTTTAACACATTCCTCACGATAAAGGCATTTCCAA